>JAJEJO010002851.1:228529-273105 GCA_020662805.1 Glaucomys volans | reverse complement strand
ATGTTCATTAGAGATATGGGTCTGAAATTTTCTTTCCTTGATGTGTCCTTCTCTGGTTTTGGTATCAGGGTGATATTAGCTTCATAGAATGAGTTTGGAAGGGTTCCCTCCTCCTCTATTTCATGAAATACTTTGAGGAGTATTGGAATGAGCTCTTCTTTGAAGGTCTTGTAGAACTCGGCTGTGAATCCATCTGGTCCCGGACTTTTCTTTGTTGGTAGGCTTTTGATTACTTCCTCTATTTCATTGCTTGAAATTGATCTATTTAAGTTGTGTATGTCCTCCAGATTCAGTTTGGGTGGCTCATATGCCTCTAGGAACCTGTTGATGTCTTCCAGGTTTTCTATTTTGTTGGAGTATAAATTTTCAAAGTAGCTTCTTATTATGTTTTGTATTTCAATTGTGTCTGTTGTAATATTTCCATTTCCATCATGAATTTTAGTAATTTGGAGTTTCTCTCTCCTTCTCTTTGTTAGCGTGGCTAAGGGTTTATCAATTTTGTTTATTTTTTCAAAGAACCAACTTTTTGTTTCCTCAATTTTTTGAATTGTTTCTTTTGTTTCAATTTCGTTGATTTCAGCTCTGATTTTGATTATTTCCTGTCTTCTACTACTTTTGGTGATGATCTGTTCCTCTTTTTCTAGGGCTTTGAGCTGTAATGTGAGGTCATTGATTTGTTGACTTTTCATTCTTTTATTAAATGCACTCTCTGCAATGAATTTTCCTCTTAGCACTGCTTTCATAGTATCCTAGAGATTTCGATATGTTGTATCTTTATTCTCGCTGACCTCTAAGAATCTTTTAATTTCCCCCCTAATGTCTTCTGTTATCCATGTATCATTCAATAGCATATTATTTAATCTCCAGGTCTTGGAGTAGTTTCTGTTTCTAACTTTCTCGTTGATGTCTAATTTCATTCCATTATGATCTGATAGTATACAAGGTAGTATCTGTATGTTTTTGTATTTGTTAAGAGTAGCTTTGCGGCATAACATATGGTCTATTTTAGAGAAGGACCCATGAGCTGAGAAGAAAGTGTATTCGCTTTTTGATGGATGGAATATTCTATATATGTCCGTTAAGTCCAAATTAGTGATTGTGTCATTGAGTCCTATGGTTTCTTTGTTCAATTTTTGTTTGGAAGATCTGTCCACCGGTGAGAGAGGAGTGTTAAAGTCTCCGAGTATTATTGTGTTTTGATCTAAATAGATCAAAACACAATAATACTCGGAGATTCCTGAAATTGAGATTCCTGAAATTGAGAAGGATCTGATTGACATACATGGATGCGCCATTGTTTAGTGCATAAATATTTATGATTGTTATGTCCTGTTGATTTATGCTACCTTTAAGCAATATGAAATGTCCTTCTTTATCCCTTCTGACTATCTTTGGTTTGAAGTCTGCTTTGTCTGAAATGAGGATGGAAACCCCAGCTTTTTTACTCAGTCCGTGTGCATGGTATGCTTTTTCCCAACCTTTCACCTTTAGTCTGTGGGCATGTTTTTCTATGAGATGAGTCTCTTGAAGGCAGCATATTGTTGGGTCTTTCTTTTTAATCCAGTCTGCCAGTCTATGTCTTTTGATTGATGAGTTTAGGCCATTTACATTCAGGGTTATTATTGAGATATGACTTGTATTTCCTGTCATTTTAGCTTTTTTAGGGTTTTTAGCTTAACTTTGTTTCTCCTTTGATTGACTCTTTCTTTAGGGTAGTTCCTCCCCATGGTGACCGAGATTGTTATTTTTCATTTCTTCCTCTTTGAATATTTTGTTGAGAATGTTCTGTAGGGCAGGCTTTCTCTTTGTGAATTCTTTAAGCTTTTGTTTATCATGGAAGGATTTTATTTTGTCATCAAATCTGAAGGTAAGTTTTGCTGGATATAAGATTCTTGGTTGGCATCCGTTTTCTTTCAGAGCTTGAAATATGTTGTTCCAGGCCCTTCTTGCTTTTAGGGTCTGGGCTGAGAAATCTACTGATATCCGTATTGGTTTCCCCCTGTAGGTAATCTGCTGCTTTTCTCTCACAGCCTTTAAAATTCTATCTTTGTTTTGTATGTTAGGTATTTTCATTATAATGTGCCTTGGTGTGGATCTGTTGAAATTCTGTGCGTTTGGTGTCCTGTAGGCCTCTTGTAATTGATTTTCCATCTCATTCATCATATTTGGGAAATTTTCTGATATTATTTCATTGAACAGATTGTTCATACCCTTGGTTTGTATCTCTGTGCCTTCCTCAATCCCAATAACTCTTAAATTTGGTCTTTTCATGATGCCCCATATTTCTTGGAGGTTTCGTTCATGATTCCTAACCATCTTCTCTGTTTGTTCGACTTTGTTTTCAAGATTAAATATTTTGTCTTCATTGTCTGAGGTTCTGTCTTCCAAGTGATCTATTCTATTAATTATGCTTTCTATTGAGTTTTTAACTTGGTTGATTGATTCCTTCATTTCCTTGTTTCCTTCAAGGATTTCTGTTTGTTTTTTTCTCAGAACTTCTATCTCTTTATTGAAATGATTTTTTGCTTCCTGAAATTGCTCTAATAGCTGATTATTCATAGCCTGAATCTGCTCTCTCGTCACCTCATTCTCTTCTCGGATCATTTTAATTATGAACATTCTGAACTCCATTTCTGTCATTCCCTCTACCGTGCTGTCCTTAGGATCTCCTGATGCACCATCCAGGTTTGTTTGGGACATTTTCTTCCCGTGTCTTCCCATGCTGCTCATATATCCTCCCCTCTAGTAGTGCAAATCGGAGGGATTGCAACTTCCCTGTAAAGACTCAGGGCGTCCCTGCAGATTTCCAGCAACTCACCAGATGTTTGAGAGGTGCTTTATCAAGTGGTGACCCAAGATAGCTGCTGTCTCACAACCTCCAGGTTGGGAATGATCAATGCTTCTGGGCAGAGGCAACCAGGAGATGCAGCACCGTGGCCCTGGAGCCGCAGCACCGTGTCCCTGCGAAAGGGGTGGGCTTAGGTCGAGGGCTCAGACAGCTCAAGATAGAGTCTCTCTGCCAGGGAAGCTGTAGAATGGCACCGACCGGGCCCAAATTCCCCACTGGAGCCGGCAAGCAGCTCCGCTCCCGGCTAAATCTCCCTGATTCTTTTTATTAGAAAATAACATTTAGATTGAGCAAGGTGGCATGTACCTGTAATACCAGTGGCTTGGGAGGCTGAGGCAGGAGAATTGTGAATTCAAAGCCAGCCTCAGCTATTTAGCAAGGCCATAAGCAACTCAGTGAGATCTTGTCTCTAAATAAAATATTTTTACAAAAAGGGCCAGGGATATGGCTCAGTGGTAAATATCCCTGGGTTCAATCCCTAGGCCAAAAAAAAAAAAAAAAAAAAGAAGAAATGAAAATAACATTTAGAAATCAAGATCTGGGTACCAGAAATGCTCATTGCTACTGGAATATCACTGCTTCCAAACCCTCCCAGCAATCAAACTCTAGAGGTATGCCAACCCATCCATGTACACATATACATACACACACACACACATATATCTTTACAGACACACATATATACAGATATATATGCATCTATCTATGTGTGTATATAGATTTTTAAGAAAAATCAGTTTGCACTTCCTTCTCCAAATCCAATCCAACACCACTAGGTTTATTCTACCTTCTTCTTCTTTTTTTTTTAAATAAAGTTCTTTAATAGTTTCCATTTACTTGGTTTATTTGCTGTTAATAAATTGGCAACATAGGAGGGGCTAAGGGTCAGCTCCCAGCCAAGCTCCTGTGTCTGGGCTCAGGCAGGAGATGCTGCTCTGGGGCAGGGCAGGCACAGCCACTCTAGGCCCCAAGGGAAGGTCCCCTAACTTCTGGAGGAACCCCCTGGGATGAACACAGCAGCCAGTGAGCAAACAGAACCAGAGGAGCTGAAGGAAGACGAGGGAAGGACAGATGGGTAGGCCTGGGGGAAGGCAGCATTCTCTGGCACCCCCCACCCCTGTCCAGGAGCCTCTGCCTGAGGACAGGGGAGGCTTGGCTCATTCATGGGGGACCCTGTCTCCCTCTTTACCCCAGACTGGCAGCCAAGAGACCGGGCAGGAGCTCAGAGTGAGCTCTTTTAGCAAGTTTTCTTCCTCTGGGCAGGCCAAGAGTCCCAGGATTGAGGGAAGGGTGGGCACAATGCCCCTGTCATCATGTGGACTGTGAGGGCACTAAGGCTCCCCAGTGACTGAGGCCCTGGGGCTCAGGGCTTCCAGGATGCTCCGTCCCACTGAGCCTGTGCCTAAAGACCTGGGGCTGGCAGAGAGCGGCAGGGGAGAGACGGGATATTTAGAGCTTGTTTCCCCAATTGTGAGAAACCTGGATCTATTATCTATAATACGCTTACTTATTAACTCAACCATATAATGCTTATAAAATAGTTTCAGAATTGTGAACCTGTGTCCCTATGAGGAACAAATCTGCCAATCGGAGTAAAAAGTTTGTGTGTAGTCCTTTTTGTGTTTAGCCTTATAGCACCCAGTCAAAACACTTCCAATGATACTTACGTTAGCTACTTTCTTTCCCACTTCTTATTTTTTTAATCTTGATTTATGATATTTTGTATTATTTTATGATATGAGATGAATTGCAATTCATTCACTTTCAAGTGTTCAACTTGAAAACATCTCTTTTGAGCTGAAATGGTGCTTTTGAATTTAAAACAACTTGGTCTCAGAGCTGAAAATCTAGGGCTTTAACACTTTGACACTCTACCCCTTTTAGTTGTGAGACAAGTTAAATTAAATCACTGTGCAGCACTCATCACCCCTGGACAGCTCTGACAGTTCCAGCCTTGCCAGGTAATTGGCCTAGTATCTTACTCCTTTAGCTAGATCACAAGCTTCCTGAAGGCCATGTAAGTGCTAATTCAGTCTTCACATTTTTGAGCAGTCTTCTTTGGCCACAGCAGATGATCAAATCATTTCTACATTTTTATCTGCGATGAATCTAAGTACAAGACTATGAACGCTGTGTGTGATGGGTTTCATGCCACAGAAATGAAAGGCAATTACTTCTTCCCCCTGGAAAACTCTTTCCTTCATCCGCTGCTGTTCCCCTCTTGCCTGATAGTATTTCTGGTGGAGCTAGACAAAGCTGAAACCTTTAGACTTCCCTCTCTCCTTTACTGTCAATCCATGGCCTGTACTCTCTCATCTCAAACTTTGTGTGCAGATCTAGGCAAATTAGATACACTCTCCAGATAGAACCTAAAACACTATGGTGTAATCACTGGGTTTCTTGCCCATCTCCCTCAGAAGGTAGTCAGCTTTTTGAGTACTGGCTCTGGGTCTTCTTCATCTTAACATTCCCAAGCAAATGGCCTGGCAGAAAAAGGTACTAACCAGGTGCTCATTGAACAAATGGGTTACATCTGTGGTAATACTATTGTAGGTGCATTAACATGTGTCATCTGGTCACAGGAAAAGGGCACTCAACAAAATTAGACACCTGCAAAAAAAGCTGTATTAGGGTTCTCTAGAGGAACAGAATCAACAGGAAGTATGATTATAAATAAGGGATTTATTAGATTGGCTTACAAGACCAGAAGCTGGATAATCCACAGTGGCCATCTGCAGGCTAGAGAGCTGGAAGAACCAGCAGCTGTGCAGTCCAAGAGGCACATGCCCCAGAACAGAGGGGATCAAAAGTACTACCCTAGTCTGAGACCAAGGCTTCTGGAAACTCCCTGGAGAATCACTGGCAGAGTCCGCTTTGAAAGAGTAAAGAAGCGAGAGTCCAATATCCTCAGACATTCGAACCAGCAATCAAGAACCCACCCATGAAGAGTAGAGCTTGCATCTGCATCTGCTTCCTTGTTCTTCTTTTATTCCATCCCAGCCACAATCCTATTGGGCAGTGCTGCCCATGCTTAGGGAGGGTCTCCATTTTAGTTCACTACTCTACATTCGAATCATTCCTCCTGGACACCTCCTCATGGACACACCTAGAAGCCTCTTAATCATCACATCTCTTAATCCAATTAAGTTGACAATTCAAATTAACCATTATAAAGCCCAAGTGTGAATCCATTTAACATATAGGCATAGGACTCATTGGAAAAAAAGAAAAGATGGAAGGAAGGAAGGAAGGAAGGAAGGAAAAAAAGAAGGAAGGAAAAAAACACACCAAAGAGAAATAAAGCTTATCCAGCACCAATTATATTCCAAGAATTATCCAATACTTTGCATATATTACCTCTTTTCAACCCTCAACACGCTAAGTAAAACCAAGTTTTGTCATCGCACAGAAGAGATACACTAGTGCTAGGGATGAGTGATTCATAATCTATGTGCTCATAGTTCTTAATTGATTACTTCACATTTCAATCGACCTCCATTTTCCTCCAAAATCAATATGCTTCCTGTTGTACCATGTTATCTGAGGGAAAGACAGGCATTAAATTAATTTGTTGAATTACTAGAAAAAATAAGTCAAAGGGATTTATTTTGTAAAATAATAATAATGATTAAAAATGAATAAAAATTCTCAAACTGAGGTTACGCTGCATTTGATTAGCAAAGTAGTCAGAGGCCAAATCTACTACTAGTGCCCTTGAAAGTCTCCTAAATGATAACTGAAATCCTTGAATAACACTATTAATCTCTAATACAGGTTTACAGGATAAAACTTAGAAAGATCAAAATTGGCAGGTTCTTGGACATCTAATGTAACCATCAGAAATTTTCCTTTTTCTTTTGTCTAGTACATGTCCTGTCACTCTTGTTTCCAGAAGAAAAAAGTAATGATATCAATTGATTGCAGTACAAGAATCCAACTGGGCAAAGGCTCTCCTTTGATTTCTAAGGTCTCATTGGATTGCAGAGCTAAATATCAACTCCTAGAATGTGGTTCAATTTTTATGGATCTAAACTTGGCTTCATGGGACTCGGCAGGGAGCAATGAGGAGTTTTGTTGTTGTTGTTTTGCTTTGTTTTGGGGTACTGGAAATTGAACTCAGGGACACTGGGCCACTGAGCCACATCCCAGCCCTATTTTTATATTTTATTTAGGGATGGACTCACTGAGTTGCTTAGTGCCTTGCTTTTGCTGAAGCTGGCTTTGAACTCATCCTCCTGCCTTAGGCTCCTGAGCTGCTGGGATTACAGGTGTGTGCCACTGTGCCCGACAAGGAGTTATTTTTAATGCTCAAATTTTTCAAATACATTTTTCATAAACCAGTTTTTCTTCTGCAAATTATTTTGATTAGAACAAGGAAATCTGTTACAGTTCAAAAATGTTCTCCCAACACTGTGTTGCAACAAACTTTGTCTCTTAGCCAATTTCGTGTGCTTGGCAAGCAATTTGTCAGCAAGAGTATCTTCAGATGAAACATCAACTTTCACTTCCCCATGGATGATCACTCTTCCACTTCAAAGGACATTCAACTCCTAACCCCCAAAGTTAGACATGCGAGAGGGCAAGCCTATACTTCCCAAGCCTGGTGTTCCATTCAATGATAGATGATTCTACTCAGTCACCAAGCTGATTAAAATGTTTTATTACATCCTTGTGACAATTTTTTTTTTTAAAGCAAAGAATAATTAATTCTGAATGAGGAAGTAGAAAATGATTTAAATCACTTACTGGATAAGGAATGTAAACAAGTAAAAACCATTAGACAGAAATGTGGTTAGCAGTTGTTTGCAAGTCTTTTTTCCCTAAACCCAGTCTACCTAAAGAATCATATCTGAAGTAATAAATGCAAATTTTTTTGTTAAGGAATTAAAAAAGAAAAAACCCTTATCTTTTTTTCTTCTTTATTCATGCTCATAAAAAAAGCATTTTGGATGATTAAGTAAATGAAAGAGACTGAAAATCTACCAAATAATCTAAATTTAGAAGAAAATTATGGGGCTCCTTTTTTGAACAAGATATGTACATGAAAAATAAAACCCCACTCTTTGAACTGAGAAGCAATTTTAATAGCGTGTTGAAACTAAAGTCTTACAGCTATGCTTGGTAAGCTTTTTTTTTTTAATTCTTTTTTTTTCCTCATGCAAATAAAACCAAGAAAAACACAACCATGTAAAACTCTACCTCAAACAACTCTGAGAATGTATTATAACTCAGAACTGGGTCAGATTTAAAGCTATCTAGTGTGGACTCTGCTTCTAGGAGATTAATATAGAAAATAATTTCAAAAGGATAATACGCTTGCTGAAAACATATACTTTTCTGACTTTCACTCTCATCACGACCAAGCCCTAGACTTTGCTGCACAGATTCCTAATTCCTACTTTTCTCTCCTCTCCCTACCTCCCCTCCTCCCCTCCCCTTTCTTCCCCTCCCCTTCCCCTCCCTTCCTTTCCCTCCTTCCTTTTGTATATCAGCCTCAGGTCCTAAGAGGGTTCTGTGTTATGCAACTTGATACATTTTTTTTTGGAGTGGATTCATGAGTTCCAAGGGTGAGAGTGGGATGATGGGAGTAAAAGCCTCTTTGTTGCATACAGGCAAAATCATAACCCAGATTTTCTCCACACAGAAGCCAGGTCACCATTAAAAGGCATTAATTCTATTCAAGTCACCAGTGTGTTACTGTAGCCCTTACACACCAGTAACACTTGTGTACCCACTTAGAGATCATCATGGACACATTAGAGTTAAATAAGATCCCAGCAAAACAAACCCAGAGCAGCCCTCCATTTCCTCATTAGAGGGGCAGAAGTTTACCCTTATAGATTAACATAAAAAAAAAATTTCAGGGAGCACTTTTCCCGATACTCCACTATAGATCTCATGCATGTGTGTGCAAATGTGCACGTACACACGTCATATGCGTCGGCTGTTTACATGCTGTGAACAGTCTAGTAGTCAGGAATGTTTGTTAGAAGGACTTTTTTCTCTGTAGCTGTCACCTGCTTATCTTTTTTTCTTTTTGGGGTGCATTCCTAAAGGAGTTTCTTCATTTTTCCACAGCCAGATATCTGTTTGGTTAACATGTTTATGGTTTTGTCTCTCTTGGATTGAGTCACAGAAATCCAGGTTCTGCCCACTTTTAATATGACAGTAGCAGGTAGAGTCAGGAGGATGGAATTGGAGATACCATACAGCAGGCTTCAGTTAGACTTGCTACATGCCTGAGGACTTTAGAGGAACTGGGGTTCAATAGACAGACTGACCAAGGCAGAACCCCTGGGGAGCAGGGGACAACAGGATTAGAGAGTCGAGTCGGAGAAGGTGGGTTGCTAGGGCTAGGGCCAGGTCAGGAATATAGAAACAAGTACAGCAGAAACTAAGCCTAGTTGGAAGGCAGCCCTGGGAATCGGGTAGACTTTTGCTGTTTTTTCCACTAGGTGTCCACTCTCCCTTCCTGTGACTAGGGCACCTCAATCTTATTAGGAGACTTGTTCCTCCTTAATGTTTGTGCTTATGGCTTGGGGACGCTGACTCCTCCCTAGGGTCCTGGGAGGGGCTTGTGTGCTTAACTAAGCCAAACCCTGTGTTACCTGTCCCAGCCACTGGGATTGGTTCAGGGAGGAACACATGATCCAAATTAGGCCAATATGGGCTAATGACATAGAATTCTGGAGGAGAGATTCTTATAGTGGTTGGGAAAGTGGACTCAGTAATCTCTGGTCAAACCTGAAATCCCCAAAGATATAAGAGCTGAATCCACTTCTAGTACCTTATTACCAAGTGTTCCCTGTGCCTAAAGTCACCATGGAGGAAGATACAATTGTGAAGTGAAGGATAGAAAAAAACTATATCCTATTGGCATTGTTCAGATTCCAAATCCTGCTAAACGCAAAGTCACTGTGCATATCCTTAGACTTTGCCTTTATGTGGATCAATAAATTTCACTTTTATTTAAGTTAATTTGGGTTGGATCTTTTCTCACTTGCAACCAGATGGATTATTTTCTGATACAACATTTCACTGAGTCTGCCTTGTTACTGAGGTTTTTTTTAATCCATGTACACCTTTGACCCAAGGTGACTCAGTCTCCATAAAAAATGCCATAATTGAACAGTTTTTCTCCTATAAGTACCTAGCAGTCATTGTCCCTGGATGAGATCACCGGGAGAAGGTAGTTGAACCTTGGGCTAGGTTGATATCTGATTGAGCACAAGGATGATGCAGGAAGCCTTCAAAAGTCACATACCCTCTAGTAACCACAGAACTTTTGGGTAGGTTGATCTGAGTGATAATCCACATGGGCAATTCTGCTATGGGTAGGCCTGGAGGTCCTGCAGAATGGCTCAGAATTCAAACTCAGAGACCATGGAATGTTTAAGCAATGGTGTGCTTCCTTAACACAGTATCCCAAAGACCACAAAGAAAAAGGTTGAAGTCTTGCAGGGATTGTCAGCCAATCAGTGAGAACATTAGGTTCCAGTGGCCATGGGAGGCATTGAGATTCTTGTGTCCCAAGTATCCTTTGGCCCACTATAAGAACCACCCCATGGCTAGAGTTTTATTGCCTAGGATCTGTGTGTGGTTTGTGAGGTATACCTCAGTGGAGTTCTCTGGACTTTCCAGATTGTCTCATAACCTCGGTGTAAATATTTTCTGACCTGGTTTTTTCCTGCTGTTGCTGGTTCAGAGCACATAAGGAATGTGGCCCACTGGCATCCCTGTCCAAGTAGCTGGCTCATTGGAAATTTCTCCCTATATTGAGGAAAGAGATCCCAGCCCACAGCTCTTAGTATGCTTCAGCTCATGCTAGGATATAAACCACACCATTTCAGAGTCCCATCAAACTTGACTCAGGCACATGTAGAAAGGAACCAGGGCTGGGACCTTACACCTCAGTGTGCAGGTCCTAAAAGTCCTGGTCATGGGTTATCAGGTGGTAGCCCTGATTTATGTCTGTGATCTTTTGCCCTGTCCTATGGATAAATGGAACTGCCATGCCACTGTGAAGGGCTGAGATAGAGGCAGTGTATAGCTGTGGCATTGGTGGGATGAGTCATGATATATTGGAACTGAGATAAGGCAGGATGTTGGCAACAAGAGATAGGGAGGCCGACATTAGGGAGGACAGATTTGATGGTAGTAGTGGGGTGACAAGCTTAGTGTCAGGTGGGGAGTCCCTGACAGGACATGGAGGTCAGGCTGTATACACAACAATCAAGGCCAGTAGTTAGCTTGGATCAGGCTTGGACAACCAGGTAAATCAGTAGAAGCAGGAGCATGATGGGAAACAGAACTAGGAACCAATCCCAATGAGTAGCCTTGTTTTGCCAGTATGCAGTAGGCCACTACTATTCTAACTTTTGAGGTCCAAGGCCCTGCCTCCTCCTGAATCCCTTTCCCCCAGGAATCTTACATACTTTTCAATATTCTGTAGTTGAACCCTTGGGAAGAGCTAACCTGGGTGACTTGGCTTCTCCAGATGCTGGGAAAAAGCAGGAGCTGGTTATTCTAAAGCCTGGAATTTCCAGTGGATGCTTCCTGTCTATACCTACTTCATCTTGGGATGTCAGTCCTTGGATGCTTAGGGTTTATTTGAGCCTCATCTATTGCCATCAGAGAAACCATTTTTATGACTTTGCTTTCTGGGATAATAGGACTTCTTTAAGAATGTGAAATTTCTCAATGTCCAGATTATTTTAAGCAACAATGTAATATATAAAATCCTACATACCTTTTAGGATTTATATACACCCTTCCTACTTACAAATAGGTTTTGGGATAACTTGAAAAATAAACATTCATAACACAGGTTATTGAAAAAGAGCTATGCAAAAGGAGAAAGCCAATGGGTTATGTTATCTGATACATCTAAATAAACTGGGTTCTTGGGAGATGCAATCTTTTTTTCCTGGTACTAAAAGGAACACCTTGTATGTATATGTCCTAACACAAAGAACACAGAATGACATAATAGATAACATCATCAGTAGCAGTTTTAGAGATGATGCAATTGTGATCATGAGTACAGGCTCTGATGGCAGGTTGGAGAGGTTTGAATCCTAGTTCTGTGGGTTTCCAGCTGTGTGTCCCTGGGCAGGTTGCTGAACCTCTCTAGATCTAAATTTTTCTTATTTGTAAAGTGGAGACAATAATAGAACCAGTGTTATTTCATTTGGGGAAGATTAAATGAGTAAATATATAAAAAATTGGGAGAGTGTTCAGTACATAATGAGTAAGTAAATGTCACTTCTTGATATTTCTTGTATGAATCCTACATAGACAGAGGCTAAACAAAGCTCTAGTTCAGAAGTGAAAGTGGTCCAAGGACCTCTACTGCTGCCTTCTTGTCCTTGGATTCTCCAAGACAGTTTGACTAATGCTCCCTGATGCCAGGGATTCTTGTCCTTTTTTCTCTCCTCCCTTCATCTCTTTTATGCCTGTCAAAAATAGCTTTTCCCATATACTGAACCTTCAGGGAATTGACAAATAAATATGGTAAAGTAATTTAAGGTAAGGTGTTGTGATAGTTCATTTTATGTATTGACTTGAATGTTGTGTGCCCTGTGGTTTGGTCAAACACTATTCAAAATGTTGTTGTGAGGGTATTGTTTAGATAGAATTAGCACTTAAATCAGGAGACTTGGAGTAAAGCAGATTGCTCTCCATAATGTGTGTGGGCCTCTTCCAGTCCACTGTAGGCCTTGAGAGAAAAACAGAACAAGGGTAACCCACAGGACGAAGGAAATCATTCCTCCAGACTCCCTCTGGAATCCAGATTGCCATACCACTCTTGGTATTCTCAATCTGCCTGTCTACCCGCAAGGATGATAAACTTGCCAGCTTCAACAATTATATAAGCCAATTCCTTAAAATAAATTGCTCTCTGCATATATATGTACACATAAACACAAAACCACATAAACACACGTGCATATATATAAATATATATGTAGAGAGTGATTTATTAAGGAATTGACATTTAATACACACACACACACACACACACACACACACACACACTCTGTCCTTCCTTCTGTTTTATGGAGAACCCTAATACATTGTGCACAGTTAGAGTGGCTAAATGTCTTAGTTTTCTTGGTTAACACTTGCATTTTATTTTTTATTTTTTTGCAGTGCTGGGGATTGAACTCAGAAACTCACGAATGCTAGGCAAGCATTCTACTACTGAAGTACACACCCAGCCCAGGGCTCAACTTTCAAATGTGAGTAATGTAAACATTTCTAAATATCATCAGGGATTCAGGTAAGCTACTTTCTAGTAACCTTGAAATAACTTGGTAGAGGTACAGTTTATTCCTGATATGGGTCCTAGGCAAGTCCAGGATATTTGGATTTATTTCCTGCTTTCCAGAAACTATGCATTGATCATGTAGAAATGACTTTGGTTATTGGCACATAGCACACACATTTCTTTTTGTCTGGGTTAGTGTTTGAAAATTATAGTATAAATAAAAAATAGCCTGGTGTTGCTCTGTGCATCTGCCTTGAATATCAGTGTAATTCACCTATTTGTCATAATCATCCTAACAGCAAGGTAAGCATGAATCATTGCTTCCCTAAGAGTATGAGAGAAAACAAAATCAAATTTTTCTCTGGAACTTCTTGGAGGAAAGCCAATCTTCTACTCGTTATGTTAGGGCAAAAAAATCAATCAGCCTAAAATCAAAGTCTTTTTTTTAAGCCTTTCATATGAAAGACTGCCATCAATAAATCCTCCAGAGTCATCATTGTTCTTACAAGGGTCATATTGTGTTCTTTCAGAAATGGGAGAACAATGAGAATGGAGAGGTAAGATGGACCTTGGAAAATAAATAAAATCCATCAGGGATATGATAGAAGACCAAATAGTTTAGGTTTCTACGCTGCAGGGTATTATTATGGTGATAGTGTTTTCTCTGCATGAAAATGTAGAAAATTTGTATTTGTTGATTGAACATAGTTATCATATTTCTTTTTTATTGTTGGTGTTTTGACAATCACTTATCCTCATCCATTCTTGCTTACTCATCTGCTCAGTTTTTGGTCTGCCTTGTGAGATCATTAATACAGTGTGCTACAAGAAGCAGGGGTTATGATTCCATATCTTGAAATAGAAAGTCAGGCAGCTCTATGAGAGTGAGAAAGGAAGTCTGCATGAGAAGAACAATCAGCAGAGGTATTTAAAGGAAAGTTCATTGTCTAGGGTCATGACTCACCCTTTGGGAGAAGGCATAGGCACCCTTTGTGAGAGCTGGTTGAGAGTCCACTTTTCTGGAACAGTCTAGAGAAGGTGAGTGTTGGCTGATGGAGAGGTGAGGGAGGATCCAAGAGGGAAAGGTATACAAAGATCCCTGTTATGTGGGGTTTAGTCTTTAACTGATTTTAAGGGGTTGGCATAAGATATGCCAAGTAATACAGAGCCAGCAAGGAAAGGTGAACTGTTGTTTTATTAGAAAATAATATTTGGCAGAAGAAGCAAACAAAGACTGCAAATACTAGACAGGACCTAAGTAAGAGATCTGGGTGCAGAAGGCTCTCATAGCCTTTGTGACAGATGCATGGTGTTAGGAGGGGAGGAAGGAAGGGAGCACAGTGTAGAATGTCAAGTCCCTGTAGCAAGGAACTTTGCCAAAATTACAGCACAGGTTAAGTAGCCACTGGCTGGTCCTTCTTACTTCTGTCCTGTAGACAATTCCAATTCCACAACCCTATTATTCATAGGTGATGTAAGGGGTCTGATTTGTCCACTTTGGTTGGGGGAGTAGTCCTTGTAAGGACAAAGTGTGTGTGGACTAGGTCTTCTGGATCTTCTGGATCTTCTTGACATTTTGAACTAGAAAATTGTTGAGAGCTGTCTTGTGCATTATCGGATGTTTAGCCACAAGCCTGGGCAGCATTCACTAGATGCCAGTAGCACCATCAACCCCAAATGACATTATTAATATCCCCTGGGAAATAAAACTGCCCCTGTTGAGAGCCACAGGTGTAGATTGAACTAGTTTGAAATTTCCCACTGAGCCAAAATAGTAGGAGACATGGGTACCTTGTGATTTTATATATATATATCCATCCCAAACACCTCTCAATCCTGTGCTCTGCTTTCCATCTTCAACAACTTAGACTAAGTTACAGTCTTCTTACCCTGGACAACTTCTGTGTCCTCCTAACTGATTTTCTCTATCCCTTCTTGCCTTCCAAAAGTCTGTTGTCTACACTGTAGCAACAGTGATCTTTTAAAAAAAACCTGTCTTGTTCCTAAACACTTTGGACCTTTCCATTTTGTTAGGATGAAGACAAAATCCCTTGCTGACTGACGTGGCTCTGCGTGATCCAACTGTCTGCAGCTTTCTTTCCCCGTTCACTCCCTTGTCCTTTGGGCTCCAACAACCCAGCTCATCTTTCATCCTCAAGTGGGCTGTGATTCATCCAGCCACATGGCCTTGGCACATGCTGCTCCTCGGCCTGACATTTTCCCCCTGCATATTCTCTTGGTTAAAGCGTAGGTGGTCATCTGTCAGCTCAAGCATCACTTCCTTGGGGAAGCCTTTTTTGACCACTCAGAAGGAATCAGGCTGCTCTGCCAAGTGTACTAGTATCATTACAAAGGGCTCTCATCCCAGTGTGATTTCCTACCAGTGAATAATTATACTGTTAACATCTATCTCCTTTTCTGGGTTGTAAGATGTAGGATGCTAGCACTAATCTACTTCCTCCCTATTTCTCCACGTCTCTCCTTCTTTTGTTCCTTCCTTTCTCCCTCTTTTTAGAGGGAAGGTACAAGTTCACATGAGTATGCTGAGCTAACAGCTGACACCCAGGGTGCTCTAAAATACTACATCTCTTCTTTAGTTATATATATTTTAACCAATCTTCCTTGTTAGTTATCCACTATTACCTGCTACCACTCCCCTTTCTGTGAGCCAAGAAATCTTTCAAAGGAATGTGAGAGTCTGGACAGGTACCACCTGCAGCTCTTTTTGTGGGACTTCTCCAAAGTGAGGAAGGAGCCCCAGTCTTTTGTTCAAAGCACAGGAATCCTAAGCCTTACAGGCACATCTCAGCCGCAGCTGCTGCCCAGGGCTCTTGGCTGCACAACTGATGATTTTAAAAACTCGCTGGCAAAAAAAGAAAATCTAGTTCATTACAGCACATGATTCTTTTTTTTTTTTTCCAGACAAACTCTAGCAGGGTTTTTAACAGTAGGCAAAAGAAAGTATATTTGATGATAATGACTGATAGTGGTATTGCTGGTGGGTCGTGACCTCGTCTGGCTCCTCAGTTTCTGGTTTGTGGTTCTATCCCAAGTCTATAATGACATATAAAATAATAGACCACTTCTCTGTGTCCTTCCTCCTCTTCACAAATCACATTTCTCAAGAAAATACATTGAATTTATAAGATCTAAGCATGTCAGTAAAAATATCCATCACTCAGTAGATGGCTACTGATTCAAGACCTCACACCTCGTGTTCAAATTAAGTCTATTTTATCCACTCTGTTCCACTTTAAACGATCTCTCCCTGCTTCTATTTTGTCTTTCTTCCACTTTAGTCCCTGTGGACTGTTGAAATTCACTATTTATTTCTGGATGAAAGCTTCAGAAAGTGTTACACACTAAGGAATAATGAGCCAAGAGCTCTACCCATTTTGACCGGACAGTGCTGGGGATGCAGGGTGAATAAGCATAATGAATGAACAATAATGGGAATTTGGGACAGATCTCGATAGGTTGTGAAGCACTTTTCACCTCCATTATTGCAGCTCAATGACACTTAGGGGATGCAAAGAGAAAATTCAAGGCCCTGGGCAGAGATGATGGAGATGTTCCTCTCCGCTACATAATCCGTTTTACTAGGATTTCCAGCGTAAGCACTCGAGGTCACACTCCTGTTTGCTCTGCAAACTCAAGGAAAAAATGCTCACTGAGAAAATACACAGAAGAGCTGGGTGGGGGATTTGGTGGCTGTCCTGGTAACTTGTTTAAACCCCATGATTGCCAGGATTGCATCTGTTTTGTTCAACACCATATTCCTGGAGCCTAGCAGAGAGCTTGGTATTTAATGTTCCCAGCAAATATCTGTTGATCTTCTTTATGCATCGCAAGTAAACACAGCATAAGCTCGACGGGAAGCTTCCTGTGTGGATGGGAAGGTAGGAAGGAGAAAATGTGGGAAACGAGGAAAAGTGGAAACAAATAAATTTGTATTGCTTTCTTTCAAGATCTTTCTTCTTCAATTATATTGTCCTTCCTAGGCTGTCTGAAAGACATCTTCTTAAACAATTACTATTATTTCCACTGTGCACAACTGGAGAAGAAAGAACACAGGCTTGGTTTCCCTGGCATTACAAAGAGACACTACTCAATTCTTTCTCTGTTTACAAACTCGTTTTCTTTTTGTAAAAAAATTTTATTTGTTCTTTTTAGATATGAATGACAGAAGAGTGTATTTTGACCTTATGTAAGCTCATGTCTATCTAACATTGTTAGGCTGTGCGGTAAGGCACAAAAACTGTGCTACTGAAAACATATAGTCTCGTCTAGTGTAAAATAGGGTCATTTGTAGAGAGATATTTAAAAGAAAAGAATTGCTTGCATAAAGCGAGCAGCTAAATTAACAGGACCGATCAGTTCTTAATTTATGGGAACAAACTTAACAATTTCTTTTGGCTTCACATGGCACTGGAGAACTGGAGGCCTTAGTACTACTGTAAGAATTTTCCTGGAGCTCAGGGAAGAAATATCCATCTTTATTCATCTCTGTTTGTCTTCTTTACTAGGCTATGGTAGACATCACATCAGGAATATGATATAAACTCTTTCTTAAGAAGAGAGCTATTCATATATGAATACATGACTAGTGTAACTCCATATCATGTACAGCCACAAGAATGGGATCCTAATTGGAATAAGTTATACTCCATGTATGTATAATATGTCAAAATATACTCTGCTGTCACATATATCTAAAAAGAACAAATACAAAAATAAATAAAGCAAAGGAGCTATTTGTTAAGTCCTAATTGGATGCTCAGCCTTTCAGAATGTCAATAAATGAAAATGCATGGTCCCCTTTGCAGAGCTGAAATTCTGGTTGTAAGACTAATAATGTAAGTAAGGACAGTGTCTCACACAGTATAAAAACTGAGTCCTGATTACCTTCAAAGGCTCAGAGCCTCTATCATCCTGTGCCTCTCAGGCTTCTTACATCTACTTCCTGTTTATATTTCATCAGCTTACTTTTTTGTTTTTTTGCAATGCTAGACAAGCACTCTACCACTGATCTACATCCCCAACTCTTCTTCATCTTAATTCTTGTTCCCAAGCTAGACCATGCAGCTCAAACTATAAAGTTAAAACCAACATGTGCGTACACACACACACACACACACACACACTACACCCTGAATTTTGTAGCTGCTCTAAAATCTCACATATATTATCTGCATGATCTCAGAACCACTCCGTGATTTTTGAGTCTGAATCACTTACTACTAATTTGCTGTGTGATACTGGTTAGAACACTAAACTGTGTCCATTTGTTCTTGTGGCTTGAAGATGTTCTTGCTTATGACCCAACATAGACCCAGGAGAAATACAGAGAGATACAACAAGAATGAAGCAAGTCATACTTCTACTCTCAAAGGTAACCAAATGTTTAGAGTTTCTACGTATTTCATTGAATCTGTTATCACTATTAATTGTGAGCTGCAACAGTATTTTTATATACTGTGAAGAAAGTAAACAAAAAAATGCAGCCAACTAAACTAGGACACAATGCTTCTTATCATGTTCATTTTAATATGCACACAAATTTCAGAGATGTTGGAATATGAATAAATAAAACAAAACTAAACGCATTTGTGCATCTTGTCTATATTAGAGCCAGTCGTGTGTGTACCCAAGCAAGCTACCTTTCCAATTTTACAAAGCAGGCATTACCAATAACATGAACTATTATTCTGGAAGCATTCTGTTTCACCATTATTATCCTGTGAATCCTAGAAGAGCTGAAAATTCAGGGCTTGTGACAGCTGTCTTTATCAGTGGTGGGTGGACACAATCCAACACTCAGCATTTCACTTACATTACAGTTTTATTCAGCTTCCATGAGCCCATTTATTTATTTTAAATCCAGCATTTTTTCTATGAGAATTTCTTTTAAAATAATAGCCACTCTTGGGAGCCTCCCACAAATAGCCATCCTCACACACTAGCTGCTGACTCGGCACAGACAGTTAAACACAGCCTTTCCCAGGACTGTGCTGGCTTCTCTGGTCCTGCACGAGGGATGCTGAGGCAGTGTGGGTCAGGATGCTGCAGCCCTAGGCCGTGGTTGTACAAGCTCATCAATCAGATGCTGTCAGTCTGTATTTACAGATGCAATGAGGTTTATCCTTTCCAAGAGAAAAACAGAAAAGTGTAGTCTGTCTCCTTT
Organism: Glaucomys volans; assembly: GCA_020662805.1. Taxonomy (NCBI): domain Eukaryota; kingdom Metazoa; phylum Chordata; class Mammalia; order Rodentia; family Sciuridae; genus Glaucomys; species Glaucomys volans. The sequence goes on along the minus strand of JAJEJO010002851.1, from coordinate 253,803 downwards.
TTCCATTTTCTAGTAGGAAACTGCTTAGTGGAGAATGCATACTTCCAAAGCTGTGAATGATGAGTTAAGAGCCACCATGATCATTTCCATCAGAAACTGAGATTTTGGTTGTTTGCTTACTTGTTAACCAGCCTGACTTCGAGTTGTCAGGATAGAGGGCAGGGGTGGAGAACATTCTCCATTCCTCAATTGATATGTGCAACACTAGTGATTATTTACTGAATGCTTACTATGTAGCAAGCACTGGTCTAAGCAAGTCATAAGCTCAAGCCACTTCTCCTAACACATACAATAGGTAAATAATGTCATCAGTGTCTTCTTGAAGGTAAGGAAATTGAGTGTTGTGTTGAGTGGTGTCCTCCTCAAGGCAGAGTCCTAACCTCTAGAACCTCAGAATGTGACTGTTTTGAAGGCAGGGTCTTCACAGAGGTAATTCAGTTAAAATGAGGTCATTAGAATGTGACCTAAGCCAATAAACTGGCATCCTTTTAAGAAGGTTGAAATTTGGATACAGAGAAAGACATACAGAGAGAAAGTCATAGGAACATGAAGACAATCACCTATAAGCCAAGGAGAAAGGCCTGGAACAGATTTTTTTCCCTCCCAGCCCTCAGAAAGAATCAACTATGCCAACACTCATGGTCTCCAGAACAGTGAGAAAGTAAGTTTCTATTGCTTAAGCCACCTAGTTTGTGGCACTTTGTCATAGCAGCCCAAGCAAGGTGATCCACCAAGGTTATGCCATTTGCCAGGCATCACCCAGATGACAGGTATACAGCTCATGCACAAATCTTGTTGTCTGAATCTGGAGCTTGGTATCCATTTACCATACTCAGCACAATGCCTACTGGGTCAAAATGGTCTCTTGTTGTAGACCCTGTGTTCCATGAAAATGGATGAGCCTGAGTGTTGGGTTGGTGGTTTCCATATAATTTCAGTATTACATGCTATGTGCTTGTCTGCCATGTTATATTGTGGTGAAATATTAGTAATGCCATTATTCCCCAGAGAGAAGCCAGGACCAAACTGATCTTGTCTGAGCCATAGTCAGCACGGGAAAGAGACTTCAGGGATGCTGTCACTGGAGTCCTCCCTGAATCTGATGAGTAGGGTCACTGTGATGTACAACTAGTGTGCACTATCTAAAGGCCATCTAAAATCTTATTAAATTGCATACCTGATCATGTCATTCAGTGCTCAGAAACTTGGTTGAACATCCAACCCCTGGACATACAGAATAAATCTGTCATCCTTTGCCTAGCATTCAAGAACTCACAGAGCATTACCCTGGCCTCTATTTTCAGTCCTCACTAGAATATTCACATTTTCTCCCCAGATACACACAGGGAAGGTGCCGCCCCAACCCCTGCTGCTGCCTACCCACTTCAGTTTAAAATTCACTGTATACTCTCTCACATCTAGGTTCTAGTTCTAAATATTTCCTTGACCTTAAACTCCTTTTTTTCTCATTACACATTGACACATTGGTAACTTCACTCACAAAGTCTAATTTAAATCCCACATTCCCCAAAGACATTTCTCCCATCTTTGTTATTTCCTCTCTAACTCCTGGGACTAAGTCCCAGGTCTGTTTCTCCTTCTACCTCCTAAGGGAGACAAGTAGGATTCTCGTACCTTTGGGAGCTCTTGGAAGGCAAAGACTTGGTCTTTTCAGTTTTTGTGTCCTCCAGATTTAGCATGATCTTCATACAGTTGATAGGCAATGAGCTTTTGTTGAACTTAACACAGTCTCCAGGTCACCCAGAGAAGGCTTCCAAACAAACTCCAGAGAATTCACCACTCTTCAGAGACAAAAAACAAAGGACAAAAAGCAAAAATAAAAATGCACGGCTTTTGTTTTCAACAGAGTCAGATCATAAAGCAGAGTAACTCTTTCTCATGTTTTTCCTGGAAGACAAAGTGTGGGCATCTGATCATCAAGTGTGCTTTGTGGTTTCAATTTCATTGTCTACCGCTTCTAAGGTTGTATTTTGTTTCCAAGCGTAACTACTTTGAACTCCAGGAGTGATATTATAGCATACTCTGGTAATAATTCCTTTACTTTAGGCCAGATAACATGGTGACTCAAACAGAAACAACATTTGATGTCAAGTTGGAAGCTGCATATGGTCAAAGTTTATTGTATTTCTCTAGATTGTTTTCTTCTTAAGAAATGTGAAGGCAGCAAGAAAGAAACATGCTTCCCAATTGATGGACCTCACTGAGCCTGACTTTACAATTCAAACCACTCTTAGCCAGGCACAGTGGCACACATCTATCATCCCAGCTACTCAGAAAGCTCAGGCAGGAGGCTCTCAAGTTCGAGGCCAGCCTGGGCAACTTACCCAGATTCTGTCTCAAAATAAAATGAAAAATGGTTGGGGATGTAGCTCAGTTGGTAGAGGGCTTGCCTAGCATGTGTGAAGCCCTGGGTTCAATACCCAGCACTGCAAAAATATTAATAAATAAATAAAAAAAAACCATTCTTGATCCTTGTGACTTGTTTTTTTAATTGGTACATGTTAATTATACAGAATAGTGCATTTTATTGTGGCATATTTGTGCAGATGTAACATAATTTGATCAAGTTTACTCCCCAGTACCTCTGCTTACTTTCTCCCTCCCTTCATCCCCTACGTTTACACTAATGGTCTTCCTTCTACATTTGTAACATCCCCCCGACCCCAGCTTCCATTAATGAGAGAAAACATCATAATACTTATCTTTCTGAGTGGCTTATTTGACTTAACATGATGATCTCCAGTTCCACCCATTTTCCTACAAGTGACATGATTTCATTCTTCTTTATGGATAAAGAAAACTCCATTGTGTATATATACCACATTTTCTTTTTTATTTCATCTGTTGATGAACACCTAGATGGATTTCATAACTTGGCTATTGTGAATCATACCATGATAAACATGGGTATGCAGGTATTAATTAAATAATTATTTCAGATAAATACTGAATAGTGGTATAGCTAGACCATCTGATAGTTCCATTTTTAGTTTTTTGAGGAAACTTCATGTGTGACTTAGCCTTGAGAGCAGCTTCATTAGCAAAATAATCCCAAACTGGTCTTTTTTCAGGGGAAATGGTTGTTTTGAACTTGATGGAATTACTCAGCCCTAAATGACAGTAGAGTATTGTTGTTAAGTATATGAAACCTAGAGCATTTGGGGACAAATCCTGGTTATAGTAACTTACTAGATTGCAGGGACCCTACATATGACTTTAATTTCTGGACTTCAGTTTCATTATCTGCAAAATGGGGACGAAGGATTGTTTTGTAAGATTGTTATGATAGATTCATGAATGAATACATAAAAAAGCATGTTGATTAGTACCTAGGACCTAGTAATTGTCGCAGTTAATGTTAGCTGTTACTATTTCGGTGTGCTTTTCACTGAAGAAGGGAAAGGGCAGAGAATATTGTCAGCTTCATCACAAACTCCATCTCAAACTTGTTTCCCTCTGTTTGCCTTTTCTTTCTTTTCAGAACATGTTGGAAATTATAAGCAAACATGCAAGTGATGTATGTATATTTAGTTTCACATGCAACCTTGTTGTTATTTCCTGGCGTTCTTCCAAGATATCTTACAAGTTATCAATCTCGCCAGGACAGAGTGTGTTTTCTGACCACTTCCCCTTTGCAATTAAGGACTGTGACCACTCGCTTACGCACAGACTCAGACCAGCAGCCTTAACCCCAAAGGAGGTCAGAAACTCCCAGCTTTCCCCGCCGAGGGGGCTAGCGGAGAACCCGATACCGTGTGTTTTAAGGTTGTGGCTAAGGCTGTGACCATAGGAACTGGGAACACCCACCAACACCCTGTCCCCCCAGCCCCACTTCCTTGGCTTCAATGCCATCAGGCATGGTTGCAGTACGTTTGTCAATGTTTTGAGTGGATTTCGGTTTCTGGTGTTTATTTTTGAATTGCTAAAGATTTGGAGAGAAGGCAAACAAACAAACAGACAAGCAAAGAAACAGATGGCAAATACTCCTGGACAGACCAGCACTGTGTACGGACATGCTCTGGATGATCTGGGGTCATGGTGAGCTCCATGAGGGTCCAGAGCCCGAGGATTTGGTTAGTTGCTCTACAAATAAAACTTGCCCCAGACATACTGCAAGAAGGTTTTATTTGCATAGGAAACCTGCCAGTCTGGCCTCAAAGATAGTAGGTCACAGTCAGAGTGGTGGTGACTTTTCCTGTTTACTGACTACCTTCATGGAAGCATTGAGGTGGGGGCTGAAGGTGGTTGGGTAGGAGCATCTTTCTTGTTTCCTTAAATCCAGGGCTGTGCCTCTTTGATTGCTTGCAAGTTGATTGCATCAACTTTCCCCAATAGAAAGTTTAGAGTCACAGTAAACTCACAAAGATTTCTCTTCTGAAGGTGTGAGAGGGTTTAGGAAGGAGCAAGGCTGGTTGGGCTGACGATAGAAAGGGCAGACAGCATTGTGAAGCCCACAGGTCTTTCCAGCTGGGCAGGAAGGCATCCCCATCTGAGTTCATGGTACCAATTGCACATACTCAAGTCCATGTGGGTGAAGGCTGTGTCCCTGATGTTTGCCACTGTCTGCCCAACATTCATCAGAGTACCAAATACACATCGGACTCCTAGTTCCCATTTGTTGACTGAATAAATAAACATCTATAAGTAGATACAATGCATATCATTTGGAATGGCCTCGTTTTAAAATACAATATGTTACATTGTCTTCATATATACATCTGTTTTTGCCAAACAATCACGCAGGTTTTAGGCTTTATCAATACATTCATTGCATCTATTGTCCCTTTTCTATTGCTGAAGCAAGGAGAGCAACTCTTCAAGGACAAGGGGAGAACATACATTTGAGGGAGCATGCACAAGTTCGGTGCAATTTCCTGGGACAAGAGACTCCAAAGGCTCTTCCATACACTTTGAAGAGTCTTGTAGTTTGCAGGCTTCACTATTCAAGACTGATTGTAATTCCTTGGGAGCTTGGAGTCTTATTTCTCCTTGGAGAGAAGCTTAAAGTTTAAAGAAACTGAAGTGTTGAATCGGGTGAGGAGCAGGTTGAATGGCACACTTACAGATTATGAAAAGTTATGCTCTTTTGGAGATAATGTTGGCTGCAAGAGTATAAATTATAGCTTAACATAGGAATCCAGGGTCTTACAATTTTACCTTTCCATCTAGTTATTCTTCTGGGAAGAGAGGCTAAGAATCAAATATGGAAATTGGCAAAATATCCATACCTAGTAAAGTGCATCACATCATTCTATCTGAGAATAAAAAATTGGAAACAATTTTAATGTCCAGCAATAGTCAATGGCTAAGTAAATTATGGGGTGCTGCTATTAAAGTGGAAAGCAGGACATTTATTTGTGGTTGCTTTGATACCATGGATAGTTTCGGTCCCTAAAGAACAAACCACTGAATTTCTAAGTTGAAAACAAAATAAAACAAAAGAAAGTGAAGCGTTTAATACTTACCCATGCCTGGAACCCTTATTCTTCCTTTCTTAGACATTAATTCCAAGAAGTTTTAATGATTAGGTGGTTCTACAAATAGGATGAGGCTATTTGATATGTAAATAATTTATGATTTAGGATTGAAAGCTTGGTGATTTATTTTTAGTGTCATCAAACAGCTGTGGATATTAAAATAAACATGATGATAAAAAATAGAAGCAAACCTTTATCTATGAAGGTTTTATTTATAAAAAGTAGTTACTGATAAACATATGCTAAATTATTTAAGTTTATTTTCACCAGTGAGTGATTATGAATAATTGCTTTCTTCTTGTTGTTTATCTTTTTATATAGATATGTACTGAGTTTATATTAAATTTATATTAAGTATAATTTATGTTAAAATTATAAAAGGTAATTAAAATCATAGGGTGCTGGAGCTGGGTCAGCTACAAAGAACTTATTGATGGGAAATGTTTTTAAATGCTTGAAGTGAGCTCCTTGGGTAAAATTAATGATTACTTCCTCCCGAGAGCTACGGGAAAAGTAGCTGGAGGGAATTTTCTCCCTGAAGGGTTAGTGGACCTGAGGGATGGGAAATTTTGGGCTACTGAATACCCTTTGTGTTCTAAATATCTGTTAAATTATGGAGTCAGAGCAAGGACAGTTTAGTGCTGCAGCAAGAATTGGGTCACCTTATTGCTTGGCCACAGTGTTTTTTCCTGGCAAGTGCTTTGCCAGTGAAGTGGCTCAACTTCCTGTCCGTGGGCATTTGTAATAATGCCTTCTCTTAATAGTGTAACTGTTTTTCACCATCTCTACCCACCCAAGTCCCCTTTCAGTATGCCCACTCCTCCATTAGAAACCTACTTCTGTCTGAGGTGATTTAGATCTCAATGTAGCTTTCCATACATTGTATAGTACTAGACATCTAAGTCATGCTGATTAACTCATTTGACAGTTTTAGATAGTGACCTGAGCAAAATCTTTTCATGCCTTGCACTTTGTTCTGATCCCTACTTTTCATCCCTGAGGCTCAATAGTCTCAGAAAGATAGATCCAGACTAAGGCAGGCATTGGGACGGAGCAGAAGAGTGTCCTATGGTTGGGAGTAGCCTTTGGGGTTCTCAAGGTATGGGTAACTATAGGGGTAATAATATGGCAATCTAGAATAGCAAAGGGAATCACATACTTGTGGACGGGCAATACAATATAGACATCTTTTGAATAAAATTAAAGGCAATATACCTTTCAGTTCATTAATAGTTTTTGCCATGACCTGAAAAGAACAACTAGAGGAGGAAAAGTTTATTTCGGGGCTCATGCTTTCAGAGAACTCAGTTCATAGATGGCCGATTCCATTCTTTGAATTCTGAGGTGAGGCAGAACATCCTGGCAGAAGAGTGTGGTGGTGGAAAGCAGCTAAGAACATTGCACCAGGAAGCAGAGAGAGAGGGGAAGAGAGTTCTCACCATGAATAACATGTAAACCTGAAAATCAAGCCTCAGACACCCACTCCCTCCAGCCACACCCCACCTATCTACAGTTTTCACTTAGTTAATACACTGAAGTGGATTAATGCATTGATTAGGCTCTCAAAATCCAATTGTTTCACCTCTGAACTTTCCTGTATTGTCTCACACATGAATTTTTTGGGGACACCTCATATCCAAATCATAACAGGGCAGTACACAGAAGAAAGTATTTTATAGAGCAGATATTTTATTCCCATAGATTCTGACCAAGTAATTCTTGAAACAGAAGCATCATTTTTTCATGTCAAACTGTGTTTTTCTGGAGCCAACTTTGGAAGAATTGGTGAGGACTCTGGGAATCCCTTAGGGCTTCTCTGGCTTTCCTGGAGGAAGGTTGGATGCTAGGGCTCTGAAGACTAATTTATTCTAGACAATAGGAGAGGAGGATGCAAAGACAGAGAGGTATCAACTTATTTGCTATATTTTGGATGAAATTTTCCATGGAGGAAAAAACCAAAACACCAATCTGGGGGCAGGAAGTGCCCTGAGGTTTCTTCTGGCTCTATGTTCAAGGTAATGAAGGAGGATAGCAGGCAGAGGGATCCTATCTCCACTGGGTACCTAACACTAGGTGGCTTAAACAACAGAAGTTTATCTTCTCACAATGGAGAGTAGAAGTCCAAGATCAAGTTGTCAGCAGGGTCCTGGGCAAAGGACCCATTCCAGGGGTTTTCCATGCTTTGTACATGGCTGTCCTTCCTATGTTTTCTTCCTCCGTCATCATATTCTCTTCCCTCTGTATGTGTCTGTGTCTATATTTTTTCTTATAAGGATTTTCAGATAAGTTTAGGGTTCATCTAGTGAATTCATTTTAAATTAATCACCTCTATAAAGACCCTTCCTTCAAATATAGTCACATTCTGATGCACTTGGGTACTAGGAGTTCAGCATGTGAGTTTTGGGACAACCTGAAGTACTGAATTTCAGCCTGTAACAAAATCTATTTGTCTCTGACTATGGTAAACTCTGGCAAAGGAAGATTCTCTAATCTTTAGTATGGGTAGGTCTGGGGTCCTCACCTCTTTTCACCAGTGGAGGAAGGGGTGGGGGAACTCAGCCAGCAAAACTGACATGCAATGAAACAGTGCAAAGCAGGTCTTCTGTTTAACAGCAGGTACTGAATGAACCACCTACTCATCCCCGCCTAGATGGGACCTGCTTTTCCAAATCGAGCTGTGGAAGAGAAAGCAAAGTCCTAATGTGAAGCCAAACAGTCTGAAACTATGAAGATGGGAAGTTTGGCTGTGTGGTTGAGCACATTAATTATAGTGTGTCCTGATCATGTTTATTTGTCTAAACTCTTCTTGGTGTTGCAAAACAATCCCCCTTGGATATAAAACACCAAAATTGGAGAGCTCACGGAGCTGTTGTCATCTTCCCATCCTCTGTGGTTGCAGGTCTGTGGTGGGGAGGCTCATGCAGACTGACAGAGAGATCTGAATATAGGGAGACATACTGTGTCACACAGGGGTAGGTGTGTGCAAGATGTGGGCTCACCTGGGTCCCATGGAAAGATACCTCTGAGCACAGTTGTGGGGTGAATGAATGGAGAAGTTCCCAAGATCAGCTGTCATTTTCTCTATCATCTGTCAAAAGTTTTTCAGGTTAAATTGATGAATTGGAAGAGCTGGGGATAATAGGGATGAGAGGGCAAAACTCTCAACTCATTTCCTAAATGTCTTTTTCCCTACCCCAGACTGTGGTAAAGTACAGCAGGGACCAGCTGGCTAGCTTTGTTTGTTTAAGTTGTTGACTAATCTCTGAGTTCATGTGCTGAGTTGGTTCAAGAAGTTCCTGACCTTTTATTATCCTTCTACTTCTGGCACAGTGAAAATGAAATAAGAGACTGGTACTATGTTTAAAAGAAGCCTATGGTATAGCTTTGGAGAAAGATGTTCAAGGAATTAAAAAAAAAGTATACAATATTCATTGAAGCCTCTGTGATAGGCTCTGGGATAAAATGAAATTTAATTTTCTCTCAGCTCTATCAAGAACTTTACTCTTAGGCTGTCTCCAGAGTGGTTGGATCATTGTGACTCTCAGGGTACCTGAAATCTAGTACTTTTAATGCAAAATATTAATCAGCAGATGTTAATCAGAGATTTTTAAAAGCCAGATAGATCTGTCCTCTCCAGTGTGGTAGCCACTTCAGCCAGTGACTGTGAGGAACTGGGGAAATTCAGTATTTCACTTTTGTTTCTCAAATGTCCAGGTGCTTAAAGACTGTCATATTTAGCAGCACAGATACAGAGCATCTTGTCATTGCAGAATGTTCTATTGGATACTGATAATGAACAACCCGACTGATAGGAAGATCTGAATAGGACCTCTTATGAATATTTTTCATATTAGCTGTGGGAGTAAACACCCATAATCTCAGCTACTCTGATGGTTGAACAGGAGGATCATGTTCAAGGCTAGACAGAGCAATTTAGAAAGACCCTGATGAAAAGAGTTGTGGATGTAGCTCAGTGGAGCACCCCTGGGTTGAATCCCTGAAAATTTTTTTTTTCTCTTTAAAACATTTTGCAAACTTCTGTGACACCTGAGGGGCAATTACAATGGGCAGTTTATATGTTGGGACAGGAAACAACTTCACAGATTATACAGATTAACTGCCCATCTGACGACTCACCCACTCTACACCCTTTCCATGCAGCCTTTGTCTGTGATGGGTTTAACAATTCCAACAACAGATACTGCTTCCAAGTCAGTTTGTTTTTATCAGGGTCCTCCCTATAGCTTCAAATGGTTGGAATGGTTCAGTACAGAACTCTGAGAAATGCTCATTTTTTTTCTTTGAAAAATAAAGGAATTCCATAGTCTTACAAATACCTTTACAGATGAGTCACATAGTTTCCATCAAAATCACATAGAAAGAGTAAATGTCAAATGTGAGTGCAAATGTCAAAAATAAAGTGAGGTGATGCAGTTGTCTGCCCACTTGTCCTGTGCTTTCCCCACATATGCTGATAATAATGAAAAAATAACTTCTGATATGTTAACATAGCCAAACAGTTGACTGATCACTAATATTGATCTTATGTATTTCTCGAAGATTTTTACATTTTCTCTTCAAAAATATTTTACAGTTGAAAAATGACTTTTCCAAACAAAAATTAACTTAATTTTTGTGTCTTCAGGATTCTGCTCAGTCATGATATAAATATCCTCACAGAATGTCTGTGCTATAGAAAGTAGGTGTCCTGATATACTCCAGCCTTTTCTCAAAGTACGTCACTGTTGACTTTATGAGCTAGATCTCAGCATTGTCCCACTGGGGCATACTGGCTTGTGACCCAGTCACCATCCTCTGTGTGCTCCTTACTTCCTTTGGTAACTCTTCTCTGCTTCCCCTACCATTTCTAACTGCCCTTGGTTTTGCATCCTTTAGTATAGGGAGGACCATCTCATTGCTTCAACCCTTTTCTCTTTTCATACACACTGGCTTTATCAAGAAGTTGGATTTTTCTTCTACTTAGACTTGTAATTGCTGTCACTAAGTAAAGTACATAGACGTTGTGATAGCTTCTTTTCTCAGTGTCATCAGTACTGACTGATGTGAGCACAGGGTTGCATACCAGTTGTCCCAGAGGTCCCTCAACCTATTTGAGAGGTTGAGGCAGGAGGATTCCTTGAGCCCAAGAGTTCACTGCCCACCTGGGAAACAGGAAGACTCCACCTCCTTTTTTTTAAAAAAAAATCTGACTAAGGAATTCATCTGTGTTAACTTATATTAAACTCATAACAACCCTGTGTGTTTCATCCCACCACTGAAACACACTGGCTGCATGAAAGAAAACTTTGCATAGAGTGTACCCAGCCAATAGAGAGCCCTGCATAGCCTGGATTTGATCACAGAGCATGTGGTCTCAGAGTCCCCATTTTAAACCTCTTTTTAACCTAAAAAGGGCAGATTTCCAAAGTTTTCATTCTGTAGGAGAGCTTGAATATATACAAACTTACAAAAATCCCTGTTTTTCTATTCTCTCTTTTGCACAGGGACCACCAGTACAAACTGTGTATTTTTTCATGAGAAGCAGTTGCAATTGCAGAAAGAACTGTAGTCAGACAGCACTGAGAGGATATCTGCTCAGACAACTAATGCATCCTATTTGAACAAAGTTCCATTTGAATATCTCAATTTTGGTCTTTTCTTCTACCTTTCCTAGAAGGCTAACAGTGCCTTATTTGCATGTGAGTACCTGGAACATGTTTGTTGTGGTGATAATATCTGACACACTGGTTATTCCTGAAATGTGTTTACTCAGAAATATCTCATGAGTATTTTAACAACTGCATTGCTGCTTCAGTATTTTAAGATTCAGAAGGATCCACTTTATTCAACAACATTGATTTAAGTGCCTACTCTGTGCCAGGAATTTTGCTAAGTGATGAAGGAACAAATAATAAACAATGTAGATTCCATATCTTAATGACTTATCCAAGTCTACTGGGGAAGATGCCTGTATTAATAAAGTCACTGTTAGGAAGAAAGTAATAGGGTAAAGGTGAGGAAAGACAAAGAGAAAGGGCTCCTGCAAAAAATGTAGGGATTTGGGGAAAGGCAAAAGGAGGTAGGACCTGGGCTGAGAACGAGAGTTGAAGAGGAGGTGATTCCATCAACAGAAGCAGGAGACTTCACACGCTTCTCACAACTGCACATGTGAGGTGGTTCTCTTCCAGCCTACTCTTCCTCTGGGTTCTCCTACAGGGAATGGCAGCAACCTGTGCACCATCTTTGATTCCTTCGTTTTTCCCCACCTTGCCATAGCTAGTGAATCACCAAACCCAATGGATTCTGCATTGAAGTGACTCTGAGACCCAGGATAGCTCTCCACCACTTCTGCCCATCATGGATTCCATGCCTGATTTGGCAGTGACCTAGTAAGTGACTCTACTCCAGGCTTGCTCTGCCCATCTCTTACCACCACCCTCCTCTGATCCATTCTCCCACACTGCAGCCAAAGCACGTTCTAAGTTGCAAACCAGAACATGATGTTCTCCTGAGGGGCAGGGAGTGCTTTCAGTGCCTCTCCATTGCTCTTAGAATAAAATTCAAATTTTTATCATAAGAGAAAAAGCTTTATATGACTTGATCCCTGCTTTTTTTTTTTCTAGTCACATCTTCTCCCATTCCTTCTTCTCATGCTCAGTTGAGCTATATTAAATTTTCAGTTCCTTGAATACATCCCATTTTGCTCCTTGGCCTTGTTATGTGTGTTTTCCCACTTTGCTTGGATAACTATTACTCATCCCCCAAGTCTCATTTTAAATATGGCTTCCTCCAAGAAGTCTTTCCTGGACTCCTGAGTCTCTAAGTCTAGCTTAAGAATTTCTTCTCTTATGTGCTCCCAAGACACATCTCGCTGATTACACTGTATGGTAAGTGGCTGTTTGCTTGTGTAATAGCATGTTAAAGTGATAACCAAAGACTAGGTGGTAAAAGCTCCCATATTTCAAAGAAAGATGCTTAAAGAGAAGGAAGCCAGAACTGAGGTATATGCTTGAACTTGAAGTAATCACGAAATAGTTTGAGAGGGGCTTTAAGATAGGAAGTTGGAAGTTGGAATTTGTTGTGAAGTTTGAGATGACAGAGTGGAATTCATCCCATGTCTAAGAAGTCTGAAAGTACATGGTTGTGGCTGGAGCTGCCTGTCTGGTGGCAGAGTTAAGATGAAGCTTCACATAGTGAAAACAAACTATGTTTTCACTGACAACAGGGCCAAAATGTGTACCAGGGACATGATGTGGGCAACCAGGGAGGGAACAGACTGAGGGACCCTATCCAAGAAGCCTTCCTGTGAGGCAGGCTGCCTTCCTTCTGCAACAGGCTGTGTCCAGAAAGAGAAGAATAATTTGTACTAGTAGTTGCAGAAATTGAGGAGTGAGAAAGGAATTATAAGAGTTGGCCAGGGAGAGGGAGCTTTAGTTGGATGTTTCTAGAAGGAAAAGCTTCAAGCAAAGTGTGAAAGTGCCCTTTCAAAGAATTAGCTCTGAACATTTCACCAAGCCTAGGGAGCGTCAGTTCAGATTATATTTTTATCAGTCAAGTAAAATACCATTTGTCCTTTATTATTCCTTACCCCACCCTGCCCACAGAAGCCCTTCTCACCACCAAAAATTTTCCAGACTGATAATTTTGAACTGTGGGAGGGAAGGATGTTTAACTTTAATGGAATAATGTTTTTATTATTAAACTGGATTCTGGCTTTGAATTATTGAACTGGATGTGTTTTTAAGACTAAAAGTGTCCAGAGCACTTCTTAAATGTGAACAAAGAAATTATGAGATCTGCTTGAGATTTTGAACTAAAGGAACAGAAAAATAATAATATTTTAGGAATTTTAAGGTCTTGGTCTTTGGATTTTGGGAGTTTGATTAAGGTGCACCTAAGTGGAATCCCTGTTTGGGAGTTTCTGACCTTTGAATCCATGAGTTCAATCTCTAATCAGTTTGGAAAATTCTCACTGTAATCTACTCAGATGTTGTTTCTTTTCCTTTCCTTCTGGAACTCCAATTACACATACATTAGACCATATGATCATGTTCTACACATTTCTCATGTTCTCTTCTAATTTATTTTTCATCTTTTTCCCTTTATATGCCTGTTTTGAAGTTTTCTCTTGAACTTCTTTTGAATTCACTGATTTTTTTATGAGACCCATAAAAAAAATCTAGCAAATTCTTTATTTCAGATATAATAATCCTCTTACCCATGGTTCTGCTTTCCACAATTTCAGTTACCTGCATTCAAAGATGGTCTAAAAATGTCAAGTGGAAAATTTCAGAAATAAAAAATTCATAATTTAAAAATTGCACACTCTTCTGAGTATCATAACAAAATTTTGAGTTGCCAGGATGTGAACCATCCCTTTGTTCAGCATATCCATACTGTATATGCTACCCACTCATTAGTCACTTAGAAACCATTTTGGTCGTGAGATTGACTGTCTCAGTATCACAGTGCTTGTATAGTATAGTAGCCTAATACTACATTTTGATGCCTATGTAGTTCACCTCACTTTATTTCATTACATTGACATCTTATCTCTCATTATCACAAGAATAAGTTTCAATATTTTGAGATAAAGAACATTCACATAACTCTTATTACAGTATATTGTTACAATTGTTATATTTTATTAGTAGCAATTGCTAATCTCATACTGTGCTTAATTTATAAATTAAACTTCTTAGATATGTCTATGTAGAAAAACAACATGGTATATATACAGGGCTTAGTACTACCTGAGGTTTTAGGCATCCACTGAGAGTCTTGCAACTGTATTTGATTTTTATGTTCTAAAATATTCACATTTTTTTTAAATTGGAATTTTTCTGCTGAAATTCTCTTTCTGTCTACTTTGTGGATAGAAAATTCTCTATTTTCTTTACCACAGTTCTAACAGTTATTTAAAAATCATTTCTACTATTTCCAATATTTATATCATCTGTTGATCTGTTTCTGTTGGATGATTCCACCCCTTCATTATGAATTACACAATTCAGCATCCTATTATGTCATGTAATATTTAAAATTGGGTATCAGGCATTGTATATAAAAAAGCTAATGTAGATAATTATTTTGCAGCTAAGACTATGATGACTTTAATTCAATCAGGATTTAAGCTGGATTATAACTTTAATTAGTGTCAGTGCAACTCTTATTTTAAAAAAATTGGGTGGATAAACAAGTTAGGCATTGAACCTAGTTTCTTGCACATTGTAGACAAGCACTCCATCACTGAATTGTATACCCAGTCTTTCATATTATTTTATTTTGAAGCAAGTTCCTGCTAAATTGCCCAAACTAGCTTTTAATTTGCAATCTTCCTATCCCAGCCTCCTGAGTAGGTGAGATTACAGGAATGCACCTTCATGCCCAGCTTTGTTTCAAATGAGTTAAAGGTTATGCTTGTTCTGTATTTTTTTTTTCAGATCTCTCTCTTTCTCCTATAAGATTATTCCATACGCATCAAGAGATCGCTAACTTCCCAACCCATCCCCTGAGCCTTTTAGCAGCCCAGTGTTCAGTAAAAATCCTATGGGGGTAAAAATCAGTAGTTGGAGAAAGTTAACTAGACATTTGCAGTTGATAAAAATTTCAATCTGCAATATCCTCTCTAGTAGTAAGCTCTCTGACTATAGCAAGCTTAAAACTACGCTTGCCTGTTTGTGCTTGACAAAAGCTCTCAGAGAGAGAAATGACTATATTAAACATTCTTCACCTAGGAAAAATTTTTCCAGGATAAACTTGGAGTTTTAGTCTTGTCTTCATTGAAAGGTCAAATGTCATTTAAAGGATCTTGGAAGTTTGAAAGAACCCATGACAAATAAACAGAGCAAATGTTTATAGAGAGGGGTTAATAAAGAAGCAGAGGCAAGTTCAAAATTGTTGTAAGGACCTTTCTAAAAGACATCTGGGAAGGTATTGTAAAAGATCAATTGGAGAGCAAAAAAAGATGTCTTGATGATAAAATTTAATTTTGGACTTAAAAATCTATCAGATGAACTGCTATAAACATTGATGTGGCTGCATCACTGTAACATGCTGATTTTAAGTCCTTTGGGTATAAATTGAGAAGTGGGATAGCTGGGTCAAATAGTTGTTCCATTCCAAGTTTTCTGAGGAATCTCCATACTGTTTACCATAATTGTCATGTATAGCTAATTAGAACAAATTTTTTAAAAATTTAAAAAATCCATCAAATGACATGAATAATAGAATGAAAACTGATGAAAAATTAAATAAAGATATAAAAGATCAAATGAAGAGACATACTAATTATGGGAAGCATAAATAAAAATAAATGAAGGCCAGGTGCAGTGGTGTAATCCCACTGTAATCCCAGTGGTTTGGGAGGCTGAGGCAGGAGCATCATGAGTTCAAAGGTAGTCTCAGCAAAAACAAGGTTGTTAAGCAACTTAGTGAGACCCTTTCTCTAAATAAAAATACAAAAAATAGGGTTGGGGAAGCGGTTCAATGGTCAGGTGCCCCTGAGTTTAATCCCCGTGTACTCCTCCTCAAATGAAAATTACAAGTTAAATGATAAGCGTTATGGGAGGCCATATATGATGAAACTAGGAGTTTCAATGAAGAGGAAAGAAGAATTAATAAAAAAGTTATTTCCTGAGCAAAATTGCAGTGGTGACAGATTCAGGATCATTTAGGATATGAATCCAAGTCCCTCTGATATCATTTGAGTATGTTTTTAGAAACAACTATGATCTCTCAGATTAATTTCTGTATTTCCCAAAAGTTTATTTCAAAGATACATAACTTTATTTTGGGGAAAAGTTTGAGATACTGCTAAGTAATTAAAAACCTATCAAAGTTGCTTCCTAGAAAACTAGATGTAAAAATTACTGTAAGTATTTTCAAGCATTATACACAGAAGAGATAAACAGCTATGGATAGGTGTGTTTCTTTCAAGTATGACAAGGATATTTTTCTTCCTCTTTTTCCCATCAAGTTTTTCCTAATGTCCAGTAATTTACAATTAGAAATGCACATCTTTAGGGGCAAGTCAGTATAGTTCCAGAGACTGCCAACATAAAACTTTACTTCAGTTGTTCACCGACACGAGTCAATGTTAATTTATTATAATTTATTTGTTAATTTGTGAGCTTATAGGAATGTGATGAGTGCAGGTTGCTTATAAAAAGGGTAAGAGGCATGCTAGTTTAGATTTTTTTAAGGAAGCTAGATTTAGGTGAGAGATTTCATTGGGTCTTCAGAGAACAAAACCAGCCTTGACCTGAAATCAGAAGAGGTAGAAACACAGAGGATAAAAAGTGATCAAAGTATAAAAGAAAAAGCACACCAGCTGTGTAAGGTTACTTGCCCATCTCCAGGGCAAGACATTTTCATGTACTTATTACTTATTCCAGTAATACACATTTAAAAATTGTCACTAGCATGAAGGGATGCATAAATATTTTATAATATTTATAATTGGTTTCAGATTTGGCAAGTACAGCTTGCCTTCAGTATTCAGGGATATTCAAGTCCCTCATATAAAATGGTATGGTATTTGCATATAACCTATGCACATAATCCTGTATACTTTAAATCATCTCTAGATTACTTATAAGACCAAATACAATGTCTACAAAAAATATGTAAAATTTATTTGCATAGTATTTGGTGCATGGCAAATTAATTATTGCTTTTTGGAACTTTCTGCATTTTTTCCTGAATATTCCATCCATGTTTGGTTGAATGCATGGAAACAGAACCCTTACAGAGGGATGACTGTATATTACACAGGATCCTGACAGGAAATAAGTGACAAATCCAAGGGAAATAACCAAAGAGACTTTGAAGAGTTGTGGTCAGGGTTAGGCAAATTAATAAGAAATGGTGAAAAACCCTGGGACTCGAAAAAATAGGATGTTTTCCCACAGGGTAGAAGGCTGACTAATGCCCTCCCAAAGCTCTCCATGCCCTAAATACCAGAACCTGTGAATCTGTTACCCTATATGGCAAAAGAGACTTTGCATACGTGATAAAGGTAAGGATCTTGAGATGAAGAGGTGATCCTGGATTATCTGAATGGGTCCTATGCCATCACAAGGCTTCTTAAGAGAGGAGATATTAGAGTGAGAGTCAGAGAGAAGATGTTGGGACAGTAACAGAGATCAGAGATTGGAGTGTTAAGCTTTGAAGATGAAGAAGCTGCAAGCAGAGTAATGTAGATGGCTTCTAGAATCTGGAAAATACAGGGGAGCAGAAACTCCCCTAGGGACTCCAAAACAACAACAACAACAACAACAAAAACAGTCCAAAAGAATAGCTCTGCAAACACATTTTAAACTTCTAACATCCAAAACTGTAAGAGAATATATTTGTTCTCTTTTAATTCACTAAATTTGTGATGTTTGTTACAGCAGCAACAAGAAGCTAATAGATACTCTTTGGTCCAAAGGGAGGTGAGAGGAAGGTGTTACCAGAGCCTAGAAAAAGCTGGATCTGGAGGAAGGGCCAGGTGGGAGCTGTGGCCACCGAGTGTGCAGCCATGACTGAAATCTCAATGAACCTGGGGTCTGAAATGGTGGAGAATCAAGACCTTGGTTTCTCCCTTCTTCTGCCTTTGATCAATAGATCACTGCTTATGCCTCCCACTGGATGACCTTGCTAGGAGAGCTCAGGTGGTGCAGGCAATGAAGTTCAGCCTCTTAAGCACAGAGAAGAATAGAGCGGCAGACCATAAATCAGTGAGGAGAGAGGAACTGAGGAATGGAGAATAAAGAGAAAAGCAAGATTCTTGAAATATGCCATCCTTGTGATTGTAATAATCCTTATTAAGACATCATATGGAAAAGTTTGTATCATAATATATTTCCACCATTTATTAGAGTTTGGGATATCATTATAATTTTTCTTTTTCTTCTTTAACCAGAAATTACTATGGCAGCATCAACAAAATAAAAAAAAATAGATGTATACAGAGGTCATAATTTTGAATGGTGCAATCACATTATTGTTTCTAGAATACCAAACACATTGCACAATCTGTTTTTTGGAGGCTTCCAACAAGTTTTAGTTGTGACAGAATTCTAAGCCTGGGCATCACTCTCATAAAATGTCATAACTAACCAAAAGAGTGAGATAATATGATTAAAATTCCATGTCAAATATGTTGAGTTTGAAAATATTGGATCCAAGTTGAAAGTGTCTCAAAGAAGCCTTTTCCATAAAGATGTGAATAGTAAGGGTGAGTATATTATGGAAATAATGACAATGTGAATTTTCAGACTCGGTATTTGGAACAAAATTTGTCAGGTACTGTGGCATTGTAATCCCAGTGGCTCAGGAGTCTGAGGCAGGAGGATCACAAGTTCCAAGTCAGCCTCAGCAACTTGGCAATGCCCTAAGAACTTAAAGAGACCCTGTCTAAAAATAAAAAATAAGAAAGGGCTGGCTATGTGGCTCAGTGCTTAAGTGCCCCTGGGTTCAATCGCTGGTACCAAAAATTAAGAGAATATTGTCTTTTCAATGAAGATAAGACTAAATTGTCTATCCAATACAACTTTCATACTTATAACACTCAACAGTAGTTTCTTATTTCAAATTGTTTTTAATTTTGATGTTGCTGAAAATAGTATGCTTGAGTGCTGGTTTATTTTGGTCACAGAAACTTTTCTTCATATGAAAGTTTAATAAAGTAGCACAACCTTAAGACTACCAGACCTCTGTACATATTCAGAGGACAGTAAAGTGACAAGATACGGGAAGCTACTTCTGGATTTCTAGTAAGATATGATGATAGGAAAATCCTTGTAATCCAGCCAAAATAACTTCACCTCTGAAGGAGAAAAGGTGCTCTTAAGTCAACTGAATAGGTAGAAATAAGAAAGGGAAGATTTTTAAAGTAATGAACAAATAGTTATGGAGCATTTTGTTTTAATTGTTTATTAGGAAAATATCATGAATGATAGACTTTTATATCAGCAGATTAAGACCATAAAATATTTATTTACTCTTTTCTGTAAAGAAAGAATGATGGTTAATTTTATGTGTCAAGAGGACTGGGTTAGAGGTACCCAGATATCTGGCTAAATGTTTTTTCTGGGTGTCTGTGTGGGTATTTATAGAAGAGATTAGCCTTTGATTGGGGAACTGAGAAAAATCAGAACTTCCCCAATGTGGGTGGACCTCATCCAAACCACTGAGGGCCTGAATAGATCCAATATGTGGAGGAAGGTAAATTCACTCTCTGCTTTACTGCTTGAGCTGGGACATCTGTCTTCTTCTGTCCTTGGTGCTCCCAGTTCTCAGACTTTCAGATGGGAATCTGTACACTTTTGTGGCTCTTAGACCTTCAAACTATACCACTGGCTCTTGTAGGTCTCCAATTTGCAGATAACCGATCATGGAATTTGTCAGCTTCCATAATCATGTGAGTCAAAGACTTATAATCAATCTCTCTCCCTCTCTCTCTTTTCCTCTTTCTCTCTCCATGTACATTTGTGTTTGTATAAAATATTTGTTTACTCTTTACTGCAAAGATAGTATGTGTGTTCATTCAAATAATGCAATGAAAAGATGGAATACCAAAGACTCTAAAATTGAGGAAATGTGTGGGAGTGGTGAGAGGAATGGATTGTATAGAAGTAAGTCAACATTTGAAATGTTAAATAGAACGTGGTCTTTCATGAATGACTTCATCCTGTTTGCATTACCAGACCTTTCTGTGCTTTGTCTTGATTTATGGTGTCATAATCCAACTAGTCACCCAAATCAAAGGTCTGAGTGTTAACCCTCCCACTTGCCACCTTTCTTGTCCACTCATCAAGTTCTGCCTATTTTAAAAATAATAACCACCAATATTACCAAATCTGTGCTAGGCACTATTCAAAGCATTTTATCTAGATCAACTTATTTAGTTCTTATAATAACCTTATGACGTGGATTATTCCAGCTCCATCTCTATTTTATTAATGAGGACTCAAGACAGTTTAATTGTCCCTGGTTGGATACATGAGAAGTAATGGAGCTGCATTTCAAGCCTAAACAGACTGGGTTTAGTTGTTAAGTTTAACCTTGCCTTTGACTATCTTTTCTCAGGCCATGGGCCATGGGCCAAATAATAGGGTTCTTCCCTCTCTGTCCCAATTAATGCCATCCCTCCATCTAGCAGGTCTACTCCCCTCGAGGCAGTTGCCTCTCAAATCCAACCTCAATTCAGCCCCAGAGTGATATATTTAAATTGTCTATCTAATACAACTTTCATACTTATAACACCCAACAGTAGTTTCTTATTTCAAATTGTTTTTAATTTTGGTGTTGCTGAAAATAGTATGCTTGAGTGCTGGTTTATTTTGGTCACAGAAACTTTTCTTCATATGAAAGTTTAATAAAGTAGTACAATATATAAAAGATGGAAGTTGGCTGGCTCAGATTGATGTAGGGGTATAAATAGCAACCTTATCTTGTGATAGTCCCATGGTTGAATTCTGATGAATTCCTCAGTGAAGAGTTGCAAGCAGTATAAGTGGTATGTAAGAAAGTTAGGCCACTAGTCCTTGCATCAGCTGAACAGGTGAGAAGTCATACTGGAGGCCTAAGGGGATGATCAACACAACTGGTTGCTAAAGAACATGGCGCTGCCCCAGCAGAGGCTCATTGCTTGATGTTTCTTAACTCAAATGCCTTCCTTTTCCTTTTACCTGTTTCTTTTCTGAAAGATAGAACTTTCTTTCTTGCTTCAGGTAGGCAGATTTTAATGACTCCAAAAATTTTGTTGACTGTGTATTTACCATGTTTACTAGAACTAGCCTGTACTGTGCACAACTTTTTACTAAAAGATGTCTCCATCCAATAGATCAATGGTTCTCCAAGTGTGGTCCTCACACCCTCAGCATCCTTGAGAGCCATTCAGAGATCCTCAGGATCAAAGATATCTTTATAGTAATGTCAAGATCATGATTTGCATCATTTTTAAAACTATGTAGACATTTGTACTGATGATAAAACATGAGTCATGTTACAAATCAAGTATAGCTGACATGAGAACTGTCTTCATAGTCATTGTATTCATAACTGGTACATACTTTGTACTTAACAAAAAAACTCTATTCTTTCCTATCCCTTCCCCCATTATTGTGAATTAGCATCTGCATATCAGAGGAAACATTCAGCCTTTGTTTTTTGGGGTTTGGCTTATTTCACTTAGCATGATATTCTCTAACTCCATTCATTTACCAACAAATGCCATTCTTCTTTAAAGCTGAGTAATATTCCATTATATAAAAAGAAAAGGCCAGTTTCACCTACGAATATCCTTGATGGAGCAGGGAAAATTATTTTTTGTTATACTTTGACATTCAAATACACATTTCAACAATATTCTGTGGAGCTCAAGAGGAAGTATGCATTAAAGCACTTTTGCCAGGTGACTGTGATGGTGTCACAAGGAAGCACTTGTGATTGACTCGCAAATTGAAAAAAGACAGATAAAGTTTGCTTTTTTAGGTTTGGGTACTTGGAAGAGACTGTCAGAAAAATGAACATAATGAACCTTTCAACTTAAGAAAAACAACTGACAGTATTGGTTGCCAGTAATACAATTCTAGATTTCAAGAAAAAAATTAGAACTTTTGGGAACTTCTGCCTCTGTTAACTTGGCTTTCCTATACTGAAAATTTCCTGATGAAGTCAGTGATGGTATAAGTGAATTCAGGTTTTTGATAGTGTGTAATGTAACATGTCAGCATTTGGAAGATCTGTGTAACTCAATGAATCAATATTTTCTGAGTGACCAATGCCTGATGTTCAAAATCATCCCTGGATAAAAGATTGAATCAAAGAGCAAGAGAGAACAATGGATACTGTTATAACAGATTAGGAAAATATCACCAATGATTTTAGATTTTAGAATGCAGCTAACAGTTAATAAATGATACTGTTGAGTTTTGATGTAGTAGAAAACATAATAAGTATTCCTTTCTTTTCTAACTACATATATTATGTGAGATTATATTTTCAACATATACTTCAAGAAAAACAATGAATCACAATAGATTGAATATTAAAGCAGATGGGAGAACAGAGTGTCCCCTAACAAAGGGATTTGCAAAACACAAACAATGTGGTCTTTTTACTAATTTCTTTGTTTTTCCAAAATATAGCTATTTTCATAAAATATATTATATATTACTTCATATGAAAAAAAATTCTGTTTGAATTTCTAACATGGCAAATACTGATAGATACAACCCATATTTTAAAAGCTTTTAGAGGTCTCCACTCTTTGAACATTTTTTTTTTCTTTTTTGGTGCTGGGGATTGAACGCTGGGCCTTGTGCATGTGAGGTAACTTTTTGAACATTTTAATCCTAAGACTAAAAAGTTTGAGAGCTGCTGCAATGGGTAATTACATAAAATCTGAAAGTCACTCAAGTTCATGTTTTCTTAAGTTTTATAGCCTGGTGGTAAAATTCTACAAAACTGGAATCAAAATACATGCAATATTTTCTCCTTATTATCTAGACATAGGCATATTATACCTATCAGTTTGCTATATGCTTTCCTCCTCAAATTAGTCTATCAATATTTGGAGAGTGATATTATTGGGGATAACTTGGCACTCGAATATTTTGTCTTTTGCCAGTCCAGCCCTTTGTTATTGGAATGCCAGAAAATTTTGTAAGTTTTTTTTTAACTTGTTCATTCATTTTACCAAAACTCACCAAGAACTGTATTAATGCAGTTGTAATACAAAGATAATGACAGCCTGTGTTAGGTTTCTATCACTGCAACAAAATTCCTGAAGTAATCAATCTAGAGGAGGAAAAGCTTATTTTGGCCCATGGTGTCAGTCCCTGGTTGGTTGGCTCCATTGCTTTTGTGCCTGTGGTGAGGCAGAACATCATAGTAGATACATGTGGAGGAGTAAAACTGCTTATGGGAGCTGGGAAATGAAAAAAGAAAAAAAAGAGAGAAGAAGAGAATGGTGTCCTGATATTTCTGTCACAGGCTCACCCTCCCCCATGACTTACCTTCCTATTACCAGGCCCCAGCTCCTATTGGTTGCACCACCTCCCAATAGTGCCACATGCTGAGGACCAAGTGTTAAACACGTGGGCCTTCAGAAAGCATGTAAGCTTTGTCCCCAAAAAGTTTATAGTCTAGTAGGTGAGACAGATGAGTAAAGTTGAGGCTGGAGGAGAAAAATGAGGTGATGAAGGAAGTAGGAATTAGAAAATGACACACACTATATAATGGAGATTTAGAGTCATACGATGGGCCAGTGTGGTTTAAGAGGCTCCATGAAGGCATAGGAACGGAGTACGCTGCAGGTCTATGGAAATGTTTGACATGAGCAGCATGATACTTTAGAATGGATTTCAAATTCTTTTCTCCAAATGCAATTCTTCATGGCTTGCCTCTCCTCTTCCTGATCCTTCATCCTGTATGTCTCTTGACCACTGACAATTATACTGACACTTAGGCCCCTTGTGTTGTACTGTCCGTTCATGTCCAACAGGTCTCTGTCATTTAGGTTCTTTGTTTTTTAGCCAAATCTTTTTCCTTAATCCCTTGATATGTGAAGAAATAGTATTAAAAGATTTTTGGAATTCTGAACACTATATCTTATTTCTAAAAATTTACAGTATTCATTTGGACATTAATGCCACTGATAAGGTTTCAGTGGGAAATGAGGACCTTTTGGGACTCGGAATTGAGGCCACTGGTGTTATATTCTGGCAGAGACCTTGTATACATTTATGTGTGTCCTGAGACTTGGTATGAGGCTGAATTTAAAAGTGTTAGAACAGACAGCTGTGAATGGTGGGAACAAGAGGTTAAGCGAATAATTCTACAAAATGGGCCAACTCTGCTGACCCCCACATGCTTTCTTTTCCAAGAAGCAATTTACCTGAAGCCCTGCCTGGCCTTAGTGGACAGGATGTGTCACATTCCTCAGCAAACTACCTGTTCACTGCAGGAGAAATGCAGGCCCAAAATACTGTTGATAAGAGGAACCCAAGTTACCCTGAAGGAGACTTTTGTGACCAGATCCTGAAACTCTGGGCGATAAGGATAGCTCCTCCTAACCATACAATCTATAAGAATATACTGTTAAGAATCCAATTAGAACCAGTCAGCATGGACCATGGTGTTGTAGAGTTGCTATGACAGTGGAGACTTGAAAGTCAGATGTCACTTTGCTGTCAGTCAAAAGTTAAGAGGCAGACCTGGGCAAGACTCTCTGGAAACTTTTCCGGAAACCCCAATAAAACTGGAGTGCAGGAGAGGCACATTGTCTCTCTCCTCTCTGAGAGGACCTACTCTTTCTCTTCAGAGTGTCCCTTTCCCCTTTCCTATCCTTTCAATAAACTCATTCCTGTTATTCTGAACAACATTTCTGAAATCTTTCTAACTTGATCCCTAGAATTGGGGTTTAAAGAAGGTGTCTTTGTGCTGCCTCAGACTCTCAGAAGGCCATAGCTCTATAAGAGATGGACTAATTAATCTGGCAGAAAAAATTTCCAGGCAGTATGGCATTCAATCAGTGGCATGGAGATTGCTGGCAACTTTTAGCCAGGTTTTCTTTGAGAAAACAGGAACAGAAAGTAGAACCATGGTGGGAGTGCAAGTTGGTGCAGCCACTCTGGAAAGCAGTGTGGAGATTCCTTAGAAAACTTGGAATGGATCCACCATTTGACCCTGCTATCCCACTCCTTGGCCTATACCCAAAGGACTTAAAATCAGATTGCTACAGTGATGCAGCCACATCAATGTTCATAGCTGCTCAATTCACAA
>JAJEJO010002851.1:209912-228429 GCA_020662805.1 Glaucomys volans | reverse complement strand
GGGGGGTAAAAATAATAACAGAATGTGTGACAGATACCACTGCCCTGTGTACATGTATGAACGCACAGATGGTGTGACTCTACTTTGTGTACAACCAGTGAAACAATAGCTGTACTCCATTTGTGTTCAATGAATCAATAAGTAAATAAAAAAAAAAAGAGGAAGTAGAACCAAAGGATTTTAAAAATTTGCAGTTTGGCCAGAAAAGTACATGGAAAACTGGGACCAAGGAAGTTGTGCTCTTTGAATAGATTATAGTTCCTAAAGAGATGCTAAGCAGTCTGCCCAGAGACAATGAGAAATGGTGCTATGATTTGGATGTGAGGTGTCCTTCACATCCAGAGTAGCTATGACAGTGGGGGGACTTGAAAATCTGATGTCACCTTGCTGTCAGTCAGTGTGTAGAGACAATGCAAGAAGGTTTGGAGGAGAAATGATTGGGTTATAGTCTTAACTAATCAGTGAATTAATCCTGATGGGATTAACTGAACGGTAAACTGGAGACAGGTGGGGTGTAGTTGGAGGAAGTGGTTCATTGGGGGCATGGCTTTGGGGTATATATTTTGTATTTGGCAAGTGGAGACTCTCTCTCTCTCTGCTTCCTAATCACCATGTGAACTGCTTCCCTCTGTCACACTCTTTCACATGATGTTCAGCCTCACCTCAAGCCCCAAGGAATGGCGCTGATCTTCTATGGACTAAGATCTCTGAAACTATGAGTCCTAAATAAACCTTTCCTCCTCTATAGGTGTGCTGGTCAGGTCTTTTAGTCACAGCAGTGAAAAAGCTGACTAACACAAATGACTTGCAGGCATCTCAGGAATTTGTAAGACCACTACAGGTGCCAAGATATAGAAGGGAAAATTCTTTGAGAAGAGATCATGGGGCACCTTGCTTGCATGGGGGGCGCCTAAAAAGTTGTATCACTATGCTCAGTCATGCAGGCACTCAGAGGCCTCTGTAGCTGTGATCACAAGGAGTTCAGGTATTACACAACTCAGGTATGGCGGCAGACCTTGGTGTCATCTGTGTGGTGCTGGTTCTGCAGAAATGGAAGATGCTTGAGTTAAGGTGTCATGGAGGCTTCCACTGAGATTTCAAAGGAGGGTCTTGGAGGCCATGCAAAGTGCAGCAGGGTTGGACTCCTTGCTGGTTGCTCCTGAGAGGATGATATAAGAAGTCATGAAAGTGAAGCCAAAGCTGGAATGGAGACCCCAAGAATTAAGAGATTCCAGTAATATGGATTATCTGCTGAGTAAAGTTGTTGGTTGCAGAGAGAACCAGGCTAAAAGAGAGGCCATGTGGGCTGCAAATAGCAAAGTCGAAAAGGTGGGGGCAGCCCAAGCCCTTTGGAGAGCACAATGCACAGTCATGTGTCATAGATATTGTACACAGAGTTACAGGACCTATTTGCCTGGCTGGGTTTTGGTCTTGCTTTGGCATCATCTCTTCTTTTTAATGCCCCTAATCCTTGGAAAAGGAATGTTTACTCTGTACCACTTTATATTGGATATATGTAATTTGCTTTTGATTTTTATAGGGGTTCACAGTGAAGAGTATTTTTTTTCCCTTGAGTCTCCTAAAAGACTTTGGATGTAGACTTTTGGATAATGTTGAAGCTGTTAGAAATACAGACCTGTTAGGGATGGACTAAATGCAGTTTGCATTGTGAGATGGACATGGGCTTTGGGGGACCAGGGAAGAAATGCTACGATTTGGATATGAGGTATCTCATAATGACTCCTGTTAATATCCAGGAATATTCAGAAGTGAAATGATTAGATTATGAGAGCTATAATCTAATCAGTCCATCCTAATTTTAATGGACTTACTGTGTGATAACTGTAGGGAGGTGAAGTGTAGTTGGAGGAAGTGGGTCACTGGGGGTGTGCCCTGGATGGATGCATCTGCCCTGTGAACTGTTTCCCCTGCTCTTTCTCTGATTCCTGACCCTGCCATGAGCTGAGCAGCTTTCCTCCACTGGGCCCTTCCTCCATGATGTGCTGCCTCAACTTGGGCCCAGAGCAATGGAGTTGTTCATCTGTAGACTGAGACCTCTGAAACTCCGAGCCCCAAATAAACCTTTCTTTCTCTAAGTTGTTCTTATGGGACATTTTGGTCACAGAGACTCAAAATCTAACTAAAATAATGTGCAACATTTGAACAGAGTGAGTATAGAAGTGGATAGGAAGATCTATTAAGTCAAATAGAGAAGAAATTTGAAAAGATGGAAGACAGTGCCATTCTTTTTATTTCAAGTCTGAGTTTCTAAAAATAAAGTGACATTGTATTAGCATGCCAGTATGTTAAAATTGTCTCTGGATTTATAAAATATCAAATGTTTACAATCATAACTCACATAAATTAAAGGTCCTTGGGGTCCTCAGTAATTTTAAGAATGTAAAGAGGTGCTGAGACCAAAAAGTTTGAAAATTGTTGTCCTAGCAGAATTACTGATTGTGAACAACTGTTACTTGTGCTTGACTGGCAGTGTAGCATCAATTCCTTACCTTTCACACGTCTGCACTTTCATTTTCCTTTGAAAACTACTTGACCCCTCTTGTTAACCAATGAGATCTGCACTGGTTTAATTTAATCCTCTGAATCAGGAAAAAGCATTTGATTCAGTCCTATATCCAACAATGCCTGAATATAGACCAAACCCTACATTTTTCAACTATATAAACCAACAAATTGTCACTTAAGTCCATAAGTATCCTGTCTTACTATACCAAGGTACCAGGAAATAAAGCTTGAGAAATGTTAATTCAATCATTGGTTGTTATAGTTCAGTGCTGACAAATACTTTGAATCTTCAATTATGTTCTGGGTCCTGGCATCTCTTAATGCCTATCATTTCACTAGGTTTTGACTTAATCACTTTATGAATCTGATAATAAATTAATCAGTTGATATATTCATATGTTAACAAATGTAAACGAATCTATGCTAAATAATACAGGCTTGTGCAACTGGGAAGACATACTAAACAAGTAATTGTAACAATATAGCCACCCCAAGCCTAAATAGGACCCTGATCACTTTCTTCCTAGGCTATTACTCAAGGATCATCTTTATCTATGAGCCTTCTCTGGCTCTCCAGAATATGTTTAGACCCCACTGTCATTATGAGGTTGTCATTGTACATGCACTTAGTGTTTGAAGCACTCAACAAGGTGTTTCCAAAGATCTGTGTGATCGTTTGTTCAGTATTTTTTTCTCACCAGAGTGAGCACCTCATGTTCTATCTTGATGGTTCCCAGGATCCAGCTTAATGCTTGAACATAGTGGGTTCTACTTAATATAACCATGGAGTGAATAAATGAAAGCCCAAGTGTCATGATAGGAGAAATAAAGGGTTCTCAGGGCAAAAACCAGAGGGTATCACCTTGGGCTAGGGGAGCAGAGGAGGACTCCTGGAGAAGTGACACTTGAGTGAGAGAGGATGAGTGAGCAGGAGAGTCATCAGATGTGGGGGAATGGAGAGTAGACCCCAACTAGGGGAAGCATTTGAAGCTCAATCCTGATCCAGTTTAGGGAGTGCTATTTATGGATTTTAATCTCGAGACTTTAGACTTTATACAAGTAACAGAAGCTATTATGAATATGGAAATGAAAAATATTTTTGCCTTTAAAAGGAAGTTCTTATCAGGTTGTATAGAACTGTTCAGGGCAAGCAATGAATGAAGATAGTGGGATCAATGAGGAGATGTGATTAATTCAGGGAGAAATGGTGTGACTTGAATGTGGAGATAGGCAAAGGTTTAGAGGTTTCCTTCACTCATTTTTAATCCAACAAGTATTTATTGTGTACCTACTGCATGAAACAATATTCTAGGAAATGACGAATGTTATACAAGTGAACAATAAAAAGTCCTTGAACATTTGAGGTTGACATTAATCACTGGGGAGGGAAATGTTAACAAATGAATAAATAAATAGCCAAGAAAGATACATTACCTTGAAAAAAACAGTAGATCGACAGCAGAGTTTCCAGTCTACCCTCTGGAAGCCAGAGTACAATGGGAAGACATCTGTTGAGTAATAATGGAAACTAATTGCCAAGCAATAGGAATGATATAGGAAGAACTCTTAGGGATGTAACTTGTCCCAGAAATAAAGATCCTTGGTCAAACAACACCTGACATGAATCAGAAATTTGAAGGACCTTCTTGTAACCTGAAGATCAAGATTTAAAGGAATGAAAAAAATTCACAAAAAATATATAAAACATTGCTATATTAAAACTTTTTAAAAAACAAGTTAAAAAATAAGTTTTTTCATCTTCAATGGAAGAGTATCATTAAGAATTTAGTGGCTGAAAAATCTTTGATCTTAATAAAGACTTATAAGAAGAAATAAATAAATAATTGTTTTCCAAATAAGGAAGATAAAGAAGAGGAAGAAGGAGGAAACAAACCTACTTCCCAAGTAATTAAGTGAAAAGTAGAAAGAAACCAAGATTGCATGGAACTGATGTTAATTGTTTCTCTGCTGGAGTTAAAATTTTTTTTTCCTTTCCCTATTAAACATACACACTAAATGTTAGAGGTATTTAGATGTAATACACATAATCATTTCATTGGTATGGACGCGTTTTAAAAAAAGACAACTCAGTCACTCTTTAACAAATACTGAGCTCTAAGTGTTCAATTTAGAAGAGTTGTATTAATAACTCAGAGATGTGTTATTTGTGATAAATATTGCATAATAGAAATGCCCATTAGAGAACTAGACAAAAAAAAAAAAAAAAAAAAAAAAAAACGAAAAAAAAGTAATTTTGAAAGTGGAAACATCCTAAGTTTTATAGGTGTTTAAATTATCTAGCATCTCCCTCCTTCCCTTTGAGTATGTATCAGAAATAATTTGTGAGCGATGCTAATATTTTCATTTTTTCACCAATGGAACCAACTCTTCTTTAACAAGGATAACATTGAACTCCATTACCAGCTTTGTGTAACACTTCTTCCTGTTGCGTGAGCCCTCGTGGGTTGCCTGCTTCTGGCTGTGCACATCACCCCTTTGCACTATTCTTTGCATTTTCTTTCTTTCCTCTGTGTTGGTGTATATAGACTGGCTGTGGCCACATTCCACATAACCTGTCTTTCTCAAAGCTACTTTGAAGATGCAGAAACTGGGATTTGGGAAGGGAGTTCTGGAATTTTCTAAGCGTTTCCAAAACTCTGGGAATCTATAGCTATATTTGGAACAACGAAAGAGGCCAAATAGTTAAGATCCTTGAGGATGTCCCTTGCCGAATTTGTGGGAAGCGCCCCGGAAGGGTCTTGGGAGATTACCAAATTTAACCTTCTAAATCCTATGGAGGAAACGAAGGCCCAAAGGTAAGAACAGCTCTGAGAAATATCCATGATGTGCCCCGCCTCTCTTACCGATGGGCTCATCTACATCTTCCCAACCATCTTTTGGATCTCCACAAGGGCAGCTGAGGATGGGCAGCTGAGGATGAAGTCAGTAACCCCTGCCTCTTCTGTGAGCCCAGATGGGGAGGAGGCCTTCTAGTGACAGAGTGAGGAAGAGAGGGAGGGCAAGAGGAAGGAAGGGGAGCCAGAGGTGGGAGTGGAAGAGGCAGCCTCGCCAGGGCTGATTGGCTCCGGAGGCCAGCCCTCTCCATGCGGTTTATAAGAGTTGGGGCTGCCCGGGGCGCCCTGCCGGCTCTCCGCGCGCCAGGAGCCACCGCCGGGCTCCCAAAGAGCCTCCACGTCGAGGTTCTGCCTGGCCCTGAGCCTGCTTCGCGGCTGCCTTTGGAGTTGGCAGTGGGCTGAAGAGAAAGGGAGGGAGCGGTAGAGGGAGAGCGCCCGAGCGAGCGGGCCGAGCGCCATGCGCCGCGCCAGCCGAGACTACACCAAGTACCTGCGCGGCTCAGAGGAGATGGGCAGCGGCGGCTCCGGCGCTCCGCACGAGGGCCCCCTGCACGCCCCGTCCCCGCCGGCGACCGCCACGCCGCACTCGCCCCCAGCGGCCTCACGCTCCATGTTCGTGGCTCTCTTGGGGCTGGGATTGGGCCAGGTGGTCTGCAGCGTCGCCCTGTTCCTGTACTTCAGAGCTCAGGTGAGTGACCGCCTCCCCAGGGACGTGAGGTTGGGTGCTCCCACCTCGTCCGTCCAGCACTGGAGGGAAACAGTCTGGCGGCAGGGCTGGGCTCCCCAGATCTTGCCACTTTAGGAAAGTGACTCCAAGAAAAGGAGGGTCCGGCTAAAGACTGCACCTGCCCGGCTTTACTTTTCCGCACCACTGTCCCCAGCGCGGGACAGACGGTGGGTTTGAATTTCGCCCCCGGAAATAGCATGGGCCTCTCACCTCTCTTGGAAGTGATTACACACTTTCTATCCCTTCCATTTCTCACTTGGAGTTAAGGATCTACTTA
Source organism: Glaucomys volans (assembly GCA_020662805.1). NCBI lineage: Eukaryota > Metazoa > Chordata > Mammalia > Rodentia > Sciuridae > Glaucomys > Glaucomys volans. Next base: position 222,044 of record JAJEJO010002851.1, on the reverse strand, counting down.
AGTCCACTTAGGAAAAGAAAAACGAACGCCTTACGGTAGGCATTGACACTTCCCGCCCACCACCCAGTGACTTTCTGTTCCTGGGGCTGTTGCTTTTGCAGGCATCCTCCAGCCACAGTGCTGGAGGGCCACATGGTGCCCCAGACTTCGAAGTACTCGGGGGCAAAACCCAGGGCATCAGATGGGCCAAATGACAGAGCTGCCTGAGTCCCCTAGCCAGGGGCTCTGTTGCTGTTGCGCTGTCCTATGAGGCTGGGCTCTGAAGGGTGGAGGAAGAGGGACAGCCCCACAAGCCTGCCAGTGAGGTGGGCGGAGGAAGGAAGCAAGGTGTGTGTGCTGGCACAGCCTCGCTTCAATCTAGCGGGTAACCAACCTTTAAAAAGATGAAGAGGCTGTGGAGGAGGGCTCAGAACTGCAGGGAGATAGTAGAAAGGAAGGGGTAAATTTGTAATATTATGCTTTCTGGTGGTTTATGCTCTTGTGTTTTCTTGGAAATTGCAGTGCAGTTGGTTGGATTCATTCAAATATTCTTGTCTGGTGCTGTGAACTCTTTCTCAGAGGAAGTGGGGGGCTGACTGTGCATTTTTTTTTATGGGAAAAGAAAGTTGGGTTTGGACTTCATTGGTTTTCAGACTAAAAGGTGATTACTAAACCAAATTGAATGCATCAAAACATGGCATTGCTTGGATTGTATGGGTTTTTGACATGTGCCAGGATCTTGAACTCCTACTTGAATTCACAGGTTTTCTGTTAAGTATTCATTATCCATTAGTATGCATTTTATAGCTCTAGTGTAATTATCTACTAAAACAAAAATAGAAATGCTATTACCAACACTTCAGAAAATTTGTAATTATGTGTTAATAAGCAATTTTTCCCTGTGGAGAACTTTTTCTAAAAGTCAATTTTTGGAGTGGCTTGAAACATGGATTACACAAATCCATATGAAAACGACTGAACTTTTTTTTTTTTTTCTCCATTGGAATGCTTTGCAGTCAAGAATGAATGTTTTTGGGGCTGGGGTTGTGGCTCAGTGGTAGAGTGCTTGCCTAGCACATGTGAGGTACCCAGTTCCATCTTCAGTACCACATAAAAATAAATAAATAAAATAAAGGTAAAAAAAAAAAAGAATGGTTTACCATTTTTGCCATCCTACATTTTGTTAACAACCTCCATTTAATGTTTGGTATTGAGAGTCTAAGTGCTATGGAATGTGACTTAAGAATCAAATATTTCAACACACAATGTATGTGCATGGTGCCATATACTCGAGGATATCTCCAATAATGATACCACCCTTCTTTCATCTTTCCTAACACCTTAGGGGCATGACATTCCCCCAGCTATAATAGTGAAGTGAGTGTTCGACATAGAAAGAGCAGTGGGCAATGAATGAATTCTAGGGATCATGACAGCTTAGCTTGGCAGGAACCATGGAAATTGGCTTGGCCCTGTAGGAAAGAGTGACCAGCTGAGCTCTTGTTACAGTTGTTCAACTTTCCCAAAGGAATTCCAGTGGGAAAGTGGGCTGAGAGGTCTGTCCTGATGGTCACCTATCATCATCTGGATAGCACAGCAATAATAGCAAAACATTCAAAACCTTTTCCCAAAGCGTACATGTGAGTTAGTAAGTTTAGGTGTAAGTTTTTCTTTAGTAGAATTTAATGTCAGCAGATTTCTCAGTACAATTTCCCTAACTGCCATGAAGATTGGGTTTCTCTAAGACTTATGCAAAGCATTTTAGTTAGCACAGTTCTGTACTGCAGTTTTAAAAGGTCATCTCCTTTAGTAAAGAAGTGGTATTAGAAGTAATGTGTTCATATGAATACACCACCAGCTTTGACTGCGTTTTATTGAGTTTAGTATCTACATTTGATTCCTAAAGAAATCCTGATCATTTGGAGATACATTCCAAAATAGTTACAAGTGAAATACTTTGATGTCTGGAATTTGTTTCAAAATAATTGGTTGGGGAGGGGTAGGGAAGTGCTATCATTGACAACATTTTTGTTTTTATCAGTTCCTTTGAATCATAAATTGGTGCCAAATGACAGGAGGTTTTTGAAAGCTGTGAATCAAGTACCTGGGATTTCTGAATTAATCTGAAGAGAATGACATCATCTAGTATCAGGGAATGTGTTTATAGATTACAGTTAAAAATGATAAAATAATCCAGTTTTAATGTTTTAGTATAAAGCTAGGGGAAAGAAGCTATGCAAACTCTTAAGAAAAAAGTTTTTTGTTTTAGCTTTAGATGCATTTAGAAGGACTCTTAGAATAGTGAAAAAAATCAGTGACTTAAAAATTTTTCCCCATTCTCAGTTTGTTTCAGTTTCTGACAATGAATTAGTCCCACTGACTGTTTCATATTGCCTATGCCTAGTTTTTCTTTTTTAAATATATGTACTAGATCCAGTGTAGATAGATTGGCTTTTCCCTGCCAAAGAGAAAATAGCATGTGGCTTGTGCTATATATTTAAAACATAGTATTCATATTTTGGTTTACAAAGAAAAACAAAACTTTCTAAAAAGTTGTTTATAATTGTGCATTTTTTAAAAACATCAGTTTAGAGTTTAGCTGTAAGGTAAGTTTTTCAGAAAACTCAAGCTCTTTGGCCCTTTTAACTCCTCCCCTCAACCTCCCAAGATGCACACACCAACCTCTCTGGCTGCCTTTTACTCAGGACAGCCGTCCCCACTGAAAATCTGATGTGGAGATGTGGTGGCTGCCTGTTTGACAGAAACAGATAACGAAGTAGCACAAATGTCAAGCATCCTGCCTCACTGAACCCAACAATTGATTAAGTTTCAAAGAAGGCTTATATTTTAAAAAGTTCATTTCATAGGTACTCCTTCATCTGATGTGCATTTTAAAACTCCTTTTTAAAATCAGATGTTCAAGATTTGGTGTTTTCAGACATGCCTAGGTACAGTGACTTCATTTGTTACTCAGTTTACTCAGATCTTTTGTGGAATTCCTGTGTTCTTCAGTTGGATGTAATTTTCATGAAGATAGAGACTGCCTGCTTTGCTCACTGCCTTTTTTGCAGTACCTACCTAGCGTAGTACCGGGAATATTTAATTTACTCAAGATGCCTTCAGTGATTTGCAACACTACACATGTTAATTTCTATTTTATAATGTGTATATTATCTAATTACTAGCTAAAATAGTACAAATTTTTAGTTATTCAAATCCTCTGTCTAGACTGCTGTGTGCCAAGATATAGGATTTGGTAGGAAATACCTTCATTCAGTGACTCAATGAGTACTAGCTGTATCTCTATCGCTAATCTTGCAATCCTGCTCCCTACTTAGCATTTCTTTCCCATAGAGGTTATTGTTAGCCTGTGTGTGTGTGCTTGGCCTCATATGCACCAAACCTCTGTTCACCTCTTTTCTCCTGTACACTGGAAGGAGAAAGATATCTAGTTATAGGTTAAAAATAGATTTCTAACAAGTGATCCTTAAGTAAACAAAATAAATGAGTCTATCAAAATTAATTAGGCCATGCAATCATGATTTCTTTTGGGAAAAACAATTGAAATTTTAAATGTACTTGAGTTCCAAACAGTGGATCTCAACTACATTTTCAAAGTACTTGGGGAAAACATTCAGTGTTTGGACTCTACTTTTAGAAATGTTGATGAAATTGATGGGGGTTTGGGGGTAGGATCTGGGTTCAGGCATTTTAAGAGATAAAGGGGAAGATATTTGCATTCTGTTTGTTAGTGGTTGAATCGTCAACCACTATTGATGAGTCAGTATTTTCATACTAATTAGTGATTCTAATTTTAAAATCAGTGTCCAGGGAAATGTGGAGTCATTTTAAAGGCAGAAAATGTGTATGTATTTGTATATTTGATATGTTAAGACATCACTTCTCTAACTTTAATATGTGTAAGAATCACCTGGGATCTAGTTAAAATGCACATTCTCTGGTGGTGTGCCAGAGTGGAGCCTGAGATTCTCCATTTCTGACAAGCCTCCGGTGAGCCCATGCTGTTCCTCTTGCTTGGACTCCACTTAAAGAGTACCCAGAATGCAGGAGATTGCTGCTCCTGTTTCTTAGCTTAGTTTGTCAGCAAGACTCAAGCTTAACCAACTGTGAGATTCCCAGGCATTGCCCTATGAATGACACATTGTTCCTTCAGCTCCACACTTTTCTGGTGCTGAGCCAACTGAGGTCTTTGCATGATTCTGCTTTCTTTTCTGAGGTCTGAACCCAGTGACCCTTCATATTGGTTGCCCAAATTTTTCTGATTTTGTAGATACTTATCGGCATAAATGGATTGTTTTAGTCAGCTTTTTTTGCTGCTGTGACCAAAAGACCTGACAATAACAACTTTAGAAGATGAAAGTTTATTTGGGGCTCAGGGTTTCAGAGGTCTCAGTCCATAGATGGCCAATTCTGTTGCTGTGTGCTGGAGGTGATGCATAACATCCTGGCAGAAGGGCATGTCAGAGGGAAACAGCTCAGCACATGACAATCAGAAAGCAGAGAGAGACACTGCTCAACAAGGACATAATACATACACCAAAAGCATGCCCCCAGGACCCATTTCCTTCAGCCACAGTTACTACCTCGTTAATCCATTCATGTGGATTAATGCACTGATGATGTTAAAGCTCTCATAACCCAATCATTTCACCTCTGAATGTTCTTGTATTGTTTCACACAGGAGGTTTTGGGGAACACCTTATATCTAAACCATAACATGAACTTTAAAAAAAGATGTGATTGAGAGCTGTCCGTCTATAAATAATCACAATTCTGATTCATATTAATTATTCTAAAGAAAATACGAGAAATATAGTTTGCAAATAGTTTTGCTTTATGGTGGTATTTCTTCTCTTTCCTCCTCCTCCTCCTCCTTCTCCTCCTCTTCCTCCTCCTCCTCCTCCTCCTCCTCCTTTTTCTTCTCTTCTTCCTCCTCCTCCTCCTCCTCCTCCTCCTCCTTCTTCTTCTTCTTCTGTACCAGGGATTGAACTCAGGGGTACTTGACCACTGAGCCACATTTCCAGCCCTATTTTATATTTTGTTTAGAGATAGGATCTCACTGAGTTGCTTAGCACCTCACTTTTGCTGAAGCTGGCTTTGAACTTGTGATCCTCCTGTCTCTGCCTCAGAGCCACTGGGATTACAGGTGTGCATATCGTGGTACTTCTTGATTATAGGTCATCCTTATATTTGCAAGACTGGGATAATAAAATTTGCCTTAGTGAGTGCATATTTTTAAAAGGCTGTCATTTCACTTTTCGGAATTTCAGATATGGATGGGATATCCTCCAGTTTATTTTTCATGGTTGGTTAATAAACCTGCATATATTTCTGAATACTTTTTAAAACTAAATCAGGGAGAGTGACTGAGCTTTGGTTAATGTAAACATATAGTTCTTCCTTTTTTCATCTTTTGGGGTCTAGTTTGTGTCTACTAATAAGCAAATGCACATGAAGTGCCTTGAGTTTTTTTAAAAAAAGAAAGGACAAGTTAAATTATTATTATTAAAATATTTATGGCTAATTATCACTATTCTTTATTTAGCAGTTGAAACCACTGCAGAAGCTTGCCAGAGCCCTTGCCAGAAACCACTGGCAAGCTTGCCTGCCAAGAGCAGGCAGGCAGTGTATAGCAGGGCTTAAAGAAGTGCTTTGTGCTGGATACCTGTTCTAACTTGGTGATTAGCTAATGAACCCAGGGGAAATATTGTGGGTGGCACAATTCCTTGCATTACAAGAATTTTAGCACTCCCTTGTAACAAGGTGATGCTCATACAGCCCTCCTCCCTCCCCAGTGTGACACCAAATATCACCGATGTATATTTTCAAACACCCTCTGATGTACTTCTTCGAGTTGAGAAATCCTGATGAGAGTTTCAGCTCAAAAGAGGAATTATACTTATGGCTTCAGGTTTGGCTTATAGCTAGGAAATAGATTTATCTCTCCCTTTGGATGATTAAAATATTCATTGATTAAGGGAAAAGACCAGACAGACAGGGAGGTTAGAGATGATGTTAATTTCCCCTGATTTATATATGCTTTGAATAGCCAAGTGGGCTTCAAAATCCCATCTAGCCTGCTGCATGTGTCTTAGAGACAAAACCTTTTTCTACCTGCACTGGTCACAGGTGATTTCCTTGATGCCCCCACTCTGAGGAATTTGAGGTTATTAGGTAGTCTTGAGAAGCACCCTGGAATCACCATTTCTGATGTTGAGAATCTACCACCGAACTTCACTTGGTTGTGGATGATAGTTAGCTACTCATCAAAATGAATTAGAAGTCAATGTTTTCATCAACTGGAGGGTAATTGCATTAACTGTTAATCATTGGGGACATAAAAACTCTTGCAAGAATGAATCTTTTTGTTCTTGAGTCACACTTTATTAAATAGCAGAATAATTAACACTAACCCCCCCGCCCAATGTCCTTATTTTCTCCCTGCTCAGATGGATCCTAATAGAATATCAGAAGATGGCACTCACTGCATTTATAGAATTTTGAGACTACATGAAAATGCAGATTTGCAAGACACAACTTTGGAGAATGAAGACACAAAATTAATACCTGATTCGTGTAGAAGAATTAAACAGGCCTTTCAAGGAGCTGTGCAAAAGGTAAGTCCACACTGAGGTTAATGAGTTAAGGGCCCTTGCTGATTCTACAATTAGCAAATATTAAAACTTGCCAAGTGCTATTGACTCTGTTTTTTTTTTATTTTAGTGATTTGTAAAAGAGTTAAAGAGAATGTTTTAAAGAGATTAGCAGAATTCTTTCAAAGTTGGTAATGGTTAATTATGGCACCCAGAGACATTCATGCAAAATTCGTTCTCCTTTCTTTTCAAGATGAGGGATTTAAATTTGTAATTGGAAAGAGCACAGAGGTGCCCTATGGTTGCTGGTTTGAATTCCCGAAGACAGAAACCATTCCCTAGATTCACAGGACTTTCTGGATGCTATTTCTTTTACATTTGTTTTTGAAATGGTAGCATCCCCTCTTCCACACCTGAGATCCAGGGCTCTGATGAGACGCAGCTGTAACTGGGCCTTTATTGTCATGAAGGTGAGGAGCTTGCACAGCAGAACATGTGGTGGTGGCAGAGATGGAAATTCTGTCTGTTTCCTCATTTTATGGGACAGACGGACAAGAAAGATGGGGACAGAGAAGACAAACGGCTTTTATTACACCAACAGCTTCAATTGAGAAATACTGTAATAACTGCCTGTTTTATTTCCTGAAAAAAAGCACCTGATAATTCTGTAGCTTAGAATTATTTTACCTACTGGTTCCACCAAAAACTGGGTAGAACCCAAAGAGTGACTCCAATGCAAAACAAACAAACAAACAAACAAACAAACAGTGTGCATTGCTTTTCCGCATCACATCTGCAGACATTCATGCATTCATCTATACATCCAACTTCTATTTTGGAACTGCCTGTATTATCTCTTGTCATCTCAGAATAAATCCTGGAGTCCTCAAAACCATTAAATTTAAGTTTAATTTTAGTTTATTTTTTAAAAATCCACATGGAGGAATAGCATATTTTTATGAGTGTATCTATCAGTCAGAGGTAGAAGTAGGGAGATGAAGCTGTTTTGGGTAAAACTAATAGAGGTAAATGTCTGTAATCGGTGTAGAGTTGAGGTTTGCTCGATTTATTAAATTAAGATACCACTCTTTTCAACTTCTTCATTATATCATGCATCACTAAGAAAGAACTCTTGATTGAGAAGTTAAACATGATCATCATAGATTCTAGTTATATCTTAATTTCAGAAATATTATACTGTAAACAATGTGTATCTTAGAATCAAAGTACATATTGTGATATGTATGAGAAAGTATGTTGCTTATGAAAATTAGTTTTTCATTACATTTAGTAAGCACTTAGCTTAATGCAGATGTATAAAATGTGGTTTTTAAATGCATTGTTGTTTTTGTCTTACATTGTAATTTTTGAGCTATAGCAACAGTAGTTCTGCTAATCTATTCATTTTCATTGTTCTGTTTCATGTCAATAGTTTATTTTTTACTCCATCTGTGAAGCTTCTCTCTCAAATACTGGGTAATCAATCTACAAACAACTGCTTACATGCACTAGGAATAATCTTTAACTGAAAGCTGAATCCCTTGGTCAAATAGTTTTGGTTAGGTAAATTATTGTGTCAATTTTCTGTTTAGATCAATTCATATTTTATCTCATTAAAATGAAGAGATAAACTTAATTTCCTCGATGCCCTTATTCCTAAAAAGTATCTGTTGAGTTTCTTACCACAGAAATATTATTTAAGATCAGCCAAGGTAATTTTGAAAATAAATAATATTAAGAGTAGATACCATTAGCATTACTATAAGAATCCAAGAACACATCCTAACAACAGGTCACAGAAGAAAAACATGTTATTTCCTAGAGCCTGTGAAGTGACTGAAAACATTTTGCATCTATTCCTGATGTTTAAAATCCATTAGAACATATGATTAGATGGATTTTTGATGTTTCATAAACATCTCAGCTGCAAGTTAGCTAAGGATGAAAATTAGCATTATTTCTCTTAAAGTAAGGAACACAAGAAAGAGGCTCACTGTCCCCACATTATTTAACATTGTTCTGGAGGTGCTTGCAAATATAATTATGCCAAATAATGAAATAAGAAAAATATAGAGAGAAGAGTAGAAGGCATAATTTGCATATGGCATGATTATGTACTTAGAAAAATTCAAATGAAACTGAAAGGCTACAGGCAAAGCAAAACAAATCTGTTTACAAGAATTAATAAATAATAATCTCTAGTTGTCCCATTTCCAACACAAATATGAATATGGAAAATATGAATGAAAGATTCCGTATGTAATATATTAAAAATGCCCTAAAAATAAATTTAACAAGAAATGTGTAAGGCTTATAGAAATAAAACTAGAAAACTCTACAGAGACATTTAAAATAGAATTGAATAATGTACACACATAGCTATGTACAGGCTTAATAATTATTGCAATATAACTTGAGCAAAGGGTAGCAGACAAATTCACAAAAAAGAACAAATAGCTTCATGTAGATCTTATTGTGTCTCTATATGTATGTTGGTGTGTATATCATTTAATATATAATTATTTCAAATAAGTGAACATAGCTTAAATATTAAAAAGGGGATTGGAACAATTTGTTTACTTTTTAAAAAAAATCATAGCCTTCCATCATGTCCTAAGGGAATGCAAATCCAGACCATCTGATGGCCCTCCAACACTCTCTATTGGGGGGCTACCTGCCCCATCAGAATTTATCCATTTCCTTCAAGATTTCTGAGTGACTGCTTAGATAGTATAAAAAACAATTTGTACTTAAAGATGTTGATAAGCAAAAATGGCAGAATTTTGACTATTTGGGGAGCCTTTTGGAGAAATGTTTCCATATTCCAAATAAGTAACACTAATTATGAGAGATTTAGTGCCCAGAAAACCAGAAGGACAAAGATTTGGGGGCAGGCAAGAATAATCAACTTCTTTTGTTACAGTTTTAATTATATTAATAGGTTATTATGGCTAACAGGATGAGTAGAACTTTATTTCACTTATTTCACATTTATTTTTGTTGTGCCATAGGATTTTAACTTTTTCACATAGATAATAATATATGCAGTATTCCTTTTAAAAACAGAGAGCTGCTATAATATACTAATGTGTATTGGTATAATATGCCAATGATAATAAACCAATGTGTACTGGATATAGGATACCATTTCTTTTCCCTAGACTAGGGAGGAGATGAGTGATATCCATGTCTTATCATTAGAATCAACCAGCATCTGTTAAGTACTCTCCTAGGCATGATGCCACACCTTTTCTTATACATATCCAGGGATTTACTTTTCTCTTATCTTAGCCAAATTCATGATATGTCAAATTATTATCCTTTGATGGGGATTATTGGTTAATATGACACTCTGTACAACTTGCCAATATAATCAGATTTCTTATTTCTTTTGCCAGTGCTAAAAATAGGACGATGTATTAGGCATTCATTAGTAGTTCTGTAACTTAGTTTTAGTTCTAACATAGATATCAAGTGAACCCATAAAGCAAAATTACATGTGTGGCGGCAATCATTATTGAGAGATCAACCCATCCAGTGGTAACAAATACCAGACATAAGCACAATATCACATTATATGTGTGCAAAAAGTGGTGTTTACCCAGCCTGTCTTTGGTCAGACAAGTAATTCAGTTTTTTTTCCCTCTTTTTTGTTTGTGGCTGGGTTTTCTTGGCTTTTCCCCCCCATTTAGCGCAGAGCTCTGAGAGCCTCTCAGTTATCAACTCTACCAACCACAGTTTATAAAGTCTGTCATAACAGTCTATGACAATAAAGAAAACACTGGTATAAATAATGGTGTCTGATTTGTAAAGCGATTCTTGTTTTCAGTTTTGGCAGCCTCCTTGGCCTCTGCTAGCCAGGATAGGGGTGGGGAGAGTGGTGAGCTCAGGCCATGCTGAGGACTGCCCTGCGTGGCAGGGAGGGCACTCCTCCTGGCCAGTCTCAGTGGAGAGCCATCTGTTTAGGTGCTAACTATACATTCTGTGCCCGCGGGGTGAGGCCCTGACTCTGCCTAACTTCAGTGTGCCAGGTGTTGATTGTACATTGGCTACTTGTTTTTGAAAAACTCTCTGAAACTTACTTGGAAAGATATTTGAAAAAATGATGTATAGAAGATCAATATACAGATGGCACAAATCACCTTGATCTCCAAAGTGAGATGTCCTGTGAATTCAAGATTATCCCCTAGGAGGTAGAGAGGAAGCATAAACACCTATCAGTATATTTATTGTTTGGTATTAGCTTTTAAAAGATAGGTCTTACATTGTGAATATTTTGTGATGTGCATAATACCCAGGAGTGTTTTTAGTTAATATTTTAAATAAATATGTATGTACATTTGGGAGCATTAAAATATTTTCCCTAGTACAGCTAAATCATCAGAAATGTTTAGTGACTGGGGAATGAAACTGCAAGATCCATCAGGACAAGGACTATAGTCAATTTGCACACATTTGGATATGCCGTACCTAATTTATTCTCAGAAATGAACTTTAAAAAGAACAAGTAAGTGACAAATGACTTACTGAACTCCAGAAACATATTTTTGAATGAAGCTGGACATCCACCAACTCATCAACTCATAAAACAATTCAAGAATGTTATAAACCTGGTTCTTATCTGATGGTTCATCAGAGCTAAAACTGGTTGTTATGAATGTTATAGGCCAAGGCAATAATGCTTCACAGAGTCATAACACAGGTTAGTTTTTGTTAGACACTGTCTCCAGTTAGATTTCTCACTTCAACCACATTGTCCTCAGGTCTGCTCGCCTCTCCTTGGCCTGCTCACAGTGTAGAGGCAGGCCTACAGTTTCATGGGAACTGAAAACTTGACTCTGGCTTCCTATATAAGTAGGGTTTTATCAAGCTTTGTAGCTGCACTCCAGAATAGGAAAAGCTAATGGTGATAATGACTACCAATTGGTCATCTCATTGGCATTTCCTGGCGTGTAGGTCTCTGAACCTCTCATGAATGACTTACTGTAGTATGACCAGGGAGCCATAATTATTGAGCAAGTCATTCTTACCTTGAGTTCTTTCTTGATTCCTGGGGGATCAGTATGTATCTGGGGGATACACAGTATCCCCTGAAGAATCCAGAGGGTAACCCCCCAGGATTAGTAGGGATGCCTCTCCATCCTCAATATGTCCCTTCATTCTGTGTCCAAATTTGTGTTTCCATTTGTTGTCATTTCTAGAGAGGGAACGAATTAAAGAAAAAATGAGGGTGGTACCTGGGAGTTGAGATATTGCTACTAATAGCATGCTATTGGCTGGAAGTTACTCATAAGACCACACGTTGCTGCATGGGAGACTGGAAGGTGTTGGCTCCAGCAGATGGCTCACTTTCCCTTAAAGCTTGAGGAAGCAGATTGCCTGTAACTAATAGGGAAAAGGAGTGCATGGGTCAGAGGGAACAAAGAGGAATCTGACATTCACTAAGCCCTGGGGAGGTTGGAAAGTGGACTCATTATGTGAACAAGAGTTGACTCTGAATACACAGGTCTAAAAGTTTCCATGGTCAAAATTTGATTTT
>JAJEJO010002851.1:154287-209812 GCA_020662805.1 Glaucomys volans | reverse complement strand
TCTCTCTCTCTCTCTCTCTCTCTCTCTCTCTCTCTCTCTCTCTTTCTGGTACTAGGGATTTAACCCAGGGGCACTCAACCACTGAGCCACATCCCTAGCCCTTTTTTAAAAACTTTTTTACTTTGAGACTCAGGGTCTCCATAAGCTGCTTAGGACCTCACTGAAATGTAGAGGCTGGCTTTGAACTTGTGATCCTCCTGCCTCAGCTTCCCGAGCTGAGCTGCTGGGATTGCAGGTGTGCACCACTAAGTCCAGCAAGGCTTTATTTTCTAAAGGTTAAAATGCGTTAGAATTGTTCAGATTACAAGAGGAAGAAATTTAGAAAATGTAACATCCTTTATCTTTTTAAGGAAGTTTTATGGATCCATTTAGATAAATGCATTTGTGATGCTGAATAAATCTTGATGCCACTTGAACAATTTTTGCTAGGTTTTGTGAATTCAAGAGCATTAATTTAAAACCAAAAAGTTCATCAGATGGAGTGATTGTGTTTTCTCCATATGTAATGTGGATCCCTTGGAATTTTAGTCATGATTATTGTAAGCCATTTCTAATTTTAAACCAAAGTAAATAAGAAATCAATTAAAATTTAAATAGATTGTATCTGCTTATAAAATTGTAATTAGTAGACTTATAGCCATTGTTTCTCATTTGCTTTTTGGTTAACAAAAAGAAAGACAATGGGAAAAATCAAACTGTATTCATTGTCTCTTTGCCTTTGTATATAAGAGTATGTGCCCAAGAAATTTTCTCATAAACCCACAAGGAAACTTGAGTTTTGGGGCACTGGTGTTCCCAAATCAAGATGTTAGTCATGCAGTGGTTTTCCAATAGGATTTCATCTCTGTTTGCCGTACAGTTTTGGGAAGTGCAATTCAACCCCAATCATATTTAGCATTTATAAAAGCTGTCTTTATGGGAAATTTGAAGTCAGACCCACAGAGTTTTCCTATAAAACCAGGGCCATCTCTTGCCTTTTGCCCAACAGTAGACTTTTTGGCAGTATGCTCGATCTCAGGGGAGACCCTGGGAAGAAGGCAGGAGGTAGGAGGTTTGCATGAGGGAAATAACCAGTGAGTGACCTTGTCTGAGAAGGGCTTATATTTGTGCTACATGTCCTCCAGGGGAGAAGAAAAGGTATTCTATGTAGACATCTTTAAAGAAACAGAATCAGAAGGATATGCCTGAAAGGGGAGCATTCATTATGTGGCCTGAGATCTTGGGCTGATTCTAGAAGTAAATAGGACTGAGGGTCCTTCACTGGTGAGGGACAGATTGGATTGTTTTTCCAGGCATGGAGCATCCTAGGAGAGGGAAAGCCTCTGCAATTAGGGAAAAAGCAGCATCCCACAGTAGTGTTTCCCTAGCTTGCTGAATCTGGAGATTTACTTGAGGCCCATGTTAATAATGATAATAATAATAATAATATAATAAAAGAGCTCGTGGATCCATCACTGGAGATTCTGACTTGGTGAGTTGGGAATGGCCGCTGTCACTTCTTCAAAGCATCCTAAGAAGAGGTGAGAGCCACTCGATGGACAAGCCGTTTGTGAATGAAGTGACTGCTGTGAAGTTGAACCAAGGCTGTGTGGTGTGGGAAAGGTGATCTTGGAAGTTGTAGAGAGCTGTCTGTATCTGAGATGATCAGATGAATAATGTTTGCTGGAACTTTTTGAAGTCTAGAGTTCCATTCTGGAAAAGTTCCATTCCTGTGAGACTTCCTGGGTTGCTACCCCAGCCTTCAATCTTTGACCTTTGAGAACAGTAGGGATTGGGGGTAGCAGTGGCAGTAGTGAAAATACAAAATTATACCCTCAAAAGCTCATATTCACCAACATTTTGGTGAATTGGAACCCTTGTCCTCATGCCCATAACTGCTGCTCATCTGCTTCACTCTTCCATGGTGAAGGACTTCCCATCATCTTCATCATCCACACCAGGAGCCAGAAGGTGGTCTTATGCTTTTACCCTCTAAGTCTTTACGCCCCATCCTGTGAATTCTACCTCTCTACACAGCGTTCATGTTCTTCTCTCTACTCTGTTTGCTACCATAGTCATGTAAACACAGGCCATCATCATATCTTGCCTGGATCATTGCAAGTAACCTCCCTGGCCATGTCCTCGTTGCCTTAGTCCGTTCTCTCCATAGCTGAGTGACTTCTAAGATGCATCTGAACATATCACTTACTTTCCTGGCTAAAATACCCTTCAGTGGATCCCTGTAGTCAGGATAAAAATCTGAGCTGCTGAATGGTACCATGAGTCCTTTGTGTTCTGAAAACCCTCGTCTGACCTCTGCTGCCCCAGGCTCATTACCTTGATTGCTCCATCTCATCAGCTGCCCCTCAACTTGCACCCAGTGTCCCCACCATACTAAAGTGCTTGCCCTTCCCTCACCTGGCTGCATTCTTTTACCTCTCCACCTCTGTGCGATGCTCCTAAGCACAGCAAGGATGAAGAGGGTAGCTGTCCTCTGAGCACAGTACTCCTATGACCCACAGGAGGTTGACCTCTTACAGCCATCACCAAACTTTGTTGAATGGATGTATGAATGAATGAAGTAGGAGTCCTGAGCCTGGTCTTTAAATTCCATTCCAGCCCTCCCCCCTCTCTCTTTTTTCTTTTTTTCTTTTTTAGGTACCAGAGGTTGAACCCAGGGACCCTTTTTGTGTGATCATCTCTCCACCTATCTCTCAACTTAGGCCTTATTTTCCTCAGGAGGCTCCCATGGACACCTGCCCACCTGTCTGTGACTTAGTAGCCCCTCCTGGGCACAATCTTGGGATTCACCAACCATGTGACCGGGGATTCTCTGACTCACACAAATGTGAGCATTCCAAGGACAGGGACCATGTGATGTTTCATTTCTGTCCCCAGTGGCAGGCATACAGTAGATGCCCAATGAAAGTTTAAAGAACACATTTAATGAATGAATAATCCATGCCCACCCCTGCTGTAGATATCCTGGCTAATTGCTTGCTATTATTGGAAGCTAGCTACGTTGTAAATCATAAAATTCATGGAGGGCTGGAGGTCACTCCCAAGTACAATGTTGTCCTGCTTCTCTGAGAGGGGAGCTTCCTCCCTCCTTGTGGCTTCTACACGTTACAGACCTTGAGGCTGGGGCTCTTCTTCCCCAGTGGCCATGTCCCCTTCCCTTCTTGACCTCCTGGTCTCTAATGGGTGGCTCAGCTTCTCTGCACCCCTTTGACTTTGCTTCCTAGCAGTGAGAAACACTTTTTTGGGGAGAGCGTGTGAGAGTAAGCCTTTTTTTCAATGGAGACAAAGCTTTGAAAGTGTAGAAAGCACTGCCAAGGTAAGGGTGGCATTGATATTTTTTGATTGGAAAGGAGAGCAGAGATGTGGTAAACAGTACAGTTAGCCCAAGATGCCACATTGCAGTTACTCTGCCAAGCCCCTTGATTAAACTTCTTAAACAAGGAGCATGGTGTCAGACATTTTAAAACTGGCCCTTCATGAAGACTAATATTGCTGTCATACGGCTCCTTTATGAACACCCAAGGGGACCTTAACTATAGCAGAATCATCCTCATTTAAACCATGGAGGTTAAACAATAAAAACGAATTTTCTATTCCCAGCATACCCATGGCACTGCCAGGAAAAGCATCACTCTGCTTTAGGGAAACAAGGACACGCTATTCCTCAGCCCTTCAGTGGATAGGATTCATTAGCTGTTTGTGAAGACGTGTCTCTTCTACTCTGCACACTCCTCTTGGCAGAAATGACGCCCTGGTGACCGTATTTGGGCTGGGGGAGGAGCTCAACCCACATCTTGGTCAAGTTCTTCACTGAGAATTTTCATAGACAGCTGTTGGATGGTGGTGTCTGAATCGGGTGGAAGGTAGAGAGATTGAGAAGTTAGGATAGAGGGTGTGTAGAATCTGTGTTGAGATATTGGTTTTGGGAGCATTTTTTTTTATAGTCAGTAGTTTTATATTGAAAAGTAAAGAATTTTAGGGATCAATAAGTTAGAATTGTAGGTCGGAGATGTTTCTTACCTTCAGGATTAGTGGGATCTATGCCCCATCTACCTTCTCCCCTCCTCTTCCTGGGGTGCTAGAGCCCTCACCCACCCACATCCCTGACCCCTTTCTCCATGTTCCTGGCTCCCCACTTCCGGATATCCTGTGGGCTGTGCTCTAAGGTTAGAAGAATGGTTCTTAGTCTTAGTCTGCCTGTGTTTAGGCAGCTCACAACTCAATGAATTCTCCTTTTAAAAGATCTTTGCTAGCCGGGCGTGGTGGTGCACGCCTGTAATCCCAGTGACTCGGGAGGCTGAAGCAGGAGGATCGAGAGTTCAAAGCCAGCCTCAGCAACTTAGCTAGGCCCTAAGCAACTCAGTGAGACCCTGTTTCTAAATAAAATACAAAATAGGGCTGGGGATGTGGCTCAGTGGTCAAGTGCCCCTGAGTTCAATCCCTGGTTCCAAAAAAAAAAAAAGTTCTTTGCTTCAGGATGTTTTTGAACTGTCTCCTCTGACTTCATCAGGACCTGGGGTGGGGGGGTCACCTCCTCCTTCCAGATCATACATCATATCCTCCCTCCACCCAGGCCGTGTGGATTAAAATGTCAGTATGAGTTTTAGAGGGAGGAAAGCTAAGATAGAGATTCCAGATCTTCTCTCTTCAGTTGCTTCCTTTCATGTGGTGGCCGCCCTTTCTGTGCTTTGCAAATTAAGAAGGTGCGGAGGTGGCACCTCTGTGATTAAGGAAGAGCTGGCGATGACAGCAGTGTGTGAAGGTCTGCATGAGCAGGTAGAACTGTCAGTAGTTCCTAGAGGCTAGAACCCAGAGAGTCCTTGAGGGTAATGGTGCAGGGGAGGAATAGCAGGAGAGCTCAGAGTGTGACCAAGTTAAAGGAAAAGCTGCTGTGTTCTCTACAGGCACAACACTCTTGACACTAAATACTTGAGGTTTTTCCTCACCTTAAGTGGTTTCTAATTTGCTAATTCTCTCGATAATAACTGGGTGTTCTATAATTCAATTATGACCCCAGAAGCAAGTCCCAGGTTGCTATTTGTGCTGCTGCTCCTCCCCCTCCCCCTCCCCCTCCCCCTCCTCCTCCTCCTCCTTCTTCTTTACTGGCAATTGAACCCAGGAGCAGCACTCTACTAGGGAGCTACAAGCCCAGTCCTTTTATTCTCAGACAGGGTCTCATTAAATTGCTGAGGGTCCTGCTAAGTTGCTGAGGCTGACCTCAAACTTGTGATCCTCCTGCTTCCGCCTCCACAGTTGCTAGGATTATAGACCTGTGCCACCATATCTCAGACTGGCTGTTACCTATGCTTCTGACCAACTAGTTACGAATGTGTGTGTGGCGGGGGGCGCGATATTTCAGGTGACCTCCTTCTCAGGCACAGTAATTTGCTTGAACAGTTTACAGATTTCAGGGAAATGCTTTATTCACTATTACCAATTTATTATAAAGAACACAATCCTATTACATAGCATTTTTGTGGAGGCGATGTTAGGTAGGCATAATTGATTAAATCTTTGACCATTTGTGACTGGACTCAATCTCCAGCCCCTCTCCCTCCCTGGAGGTCAGAGGGTGGGGCTAAAGCGCCAATCCTTTAATCCTGCAGTTGGTTTCTCCAAGACTTGCTCCATTAGCATAAATTCAGATCTGGTTGGAAAATGCTTATAAACGACAAAAGATGCTTTCATCACTCCTACCCATTAGGAAATTCCAATAATTTTAGGAGCTCTGTGCCAGGAACCTGGGATGAAGACCAATGATATATTTCTTTTTATGTCCTAATATGACACAGGTTCAGTCACTCAGAGCCTCATAAGCCCCAGTAAGGAAGGTGGACTTATTCCTGAACTGTGCAAGCTGTTCCTGCAGGATTTTAAGGAGAGAAGTGACTTGCTTCTACTTGTACTTTAGGATGCTCATTCTAGTAGCAATGGATCAGGGTCAGGAGGGAAGGAGGCGGGGCGAGGAGGTAGGAGGCTGTTATTGTAATTTGAGAAGTGATGAAAGCTTGAAGCTTGAAAGCAGTGGTAGCTGGAGAGGAGGGGATGAATTTCTGAGCTACTTACAAGGTGGGAGACTGCAGGACTCCTCTGCAGGAATAGGAAACTGGCTATTCATTTTCAGAAACAACCATGTGTGGTATTCATGTGCTAACTCACTGATGAATGCACTATTCTTGTAACTAGGTTGGAGAAGAATTACATCAAGGGTATCATTAAGATATTAAAATGAATGCGTTACATATGTTAACAAGTGTATGAACCCTGCATTGTATTTGGCAAACAGGGTGTTAAATCCTTGTTCAACCAGCCAGATGTCCCTGCAGCTGCTACAGGTACTGCAGAGGGAAGCAACCACCTGAGACCCCAACTATGGGCTAGAGCCAGTGGTTTCCAAAGCATCTGGATGTGCAGATTGCTTCTTCTGTGCTCTGATTGACAGGTACGACACAGAACACAGAGTTTACATCACATTGCACAGGTGGGGTTTTTAGTTTGACAAACCCAAATTCCAGCAACTTGACCTTTTCAGGGAATGTTTGCAGCTGGGAATGACTTCAGTTTGAACTTAAATCTGTTTATATTATTTCATAGGATGAAAAAAAAATTGCAGTCAAACAAACTTAAGACCAATTTAATAACATTCACTCCTGAATTGAAATGTTGCCAAAGTCTTGTTTGGGGCAGTTATTCAGATGAGTTTGCAAAGCAGGTTTAGTGTTTGTAGTAAATGTTTACATTACCTGGAGCAAAATTCCCATAACTACTCCAAGGACTTAAAAGTACTTATAAGTGTTTATATTTATTCTTATAGAGTAGAGCCTCCCCTAAGGGAGCCCAATTTAATCATGATGGAGTCAGTGTTGGGATGTCTCCTTCCTCCCTTTGTTTGGCAAGAGATCCTAAAAATATATTAAAAGATGTTAAAGGTTCTGAAGAGAGCCCGGTCCTAACAGACTGGAGTAAGTTTTGCTATCACACTCATGGGAATTGTCTTTCTTGGATGTTGAGTTCAAGAAGAGTTGAAGAGAGGCAGCACTGAAAACCACAGTTACACAATCACATTGATCTTTTGTGTACTTTGTTTCCTGGAGGAGAAATTGTGAAATCCCAACATTTTTTTCTATGAGTTAAGTGAAAGTTGAGATTTAGAAGGAAAAAAAAAATCATATTGGTTGTTTTCCTGTATGTTCAAATATACTTTGACAGCAAAGATGAAAAGTTATGCAGTCTAAATAGGAAGATACCACAATGAAAAGATTTTTTTAAACATCCAGAAACTTCCTCTTTATTGTTTTCTGACTGGTGTTGTCCCAGGCTTGTCAATTTTTGACAGTGTCCACTAGGTGGCAGTGTGTCAGAAGGTTTCTTTTATAACCTTGAATTGGCAGCTGATTTCTTTGGCTTCCTGCAGTAGTTGAGTTTTCCTCTTTTGGTCCCGTTTTGAAGGGTGAAAGGAAGCTATCATAAATATTTAAGCCCAAATTATGCTCATTTAATAGTGAATAAATTTTCTGAAAAGGTTAGTTTTTACAGTGACCACAAATAAATTCATTCGTTCATGGGAACTTTCTTAGTAACTTATTGTAGGTAATGATCCTAGTTGTCGTGTCTAGTTTATAGTAATCAAGAGCCAATTCTTCTTGCTTTTTGCAAATAGCAGATAATAACTCTGCTGCATTCTGAGAAAGCAGATCACTGAGCTTTGAAGAGCGGGGAGGTGCAGAACATTAAATTCTCTTGAAGATAACTCAATAGTGACTTGAAGCAGAAAAAGGCTGGGAATGCCCTTTGCCCAGTTCCCTCACACTGAAATCTGGTTTTGCACAGCTTCTGCTTTTGGCCTATTTTCTAGGAGGTGTGTCAAAGCCACCTGCACATCTTTATGCAAATCTGTGGGCATTCTGTTGGTGGAGGTAATGTGATTGCATTAGATGTTTGTCCACAGAGTTAACTGGTTTTATTAATTTATAGCTGGCTTAAAGTAAGATAAAACAAATATACATTTTTTAAAAGATCTCTTTCATCTGAATTATTTGTTCAGAAAAAAAGGAATTAGGATGCTCTTTGTAGTGTTTTCCCCAAATTAGATTATCAGAACTTTGTGAATTCAAAGAAACCAGAAGCAATGTCTGAAAAAGATTTAAAAATAAAGAGCTTTGCACATTTAAAAACACTCTAACTTGAGATGTACAGGACTAGTGTGGATGAAAATCAGTGTAAATGTGAACCTTGGGAAATAAATGGAATTATTAGTTGGGATGAATTTTGGGTACCCTTTTGTGGGGGGTTTCTATAATCTTGAAAATTAAAAATATTGGGGGACATTCAAGAAAGATCTATGCTTGGAATATATGTAGCAAAGTATCTGATCCTTGAAAAGGTGACCAAGCAGAGTGGCTCTGCTCTGTGGAATGGACTTGACACCATCATGTTTGCAGTTGTCCTGCCCCTTATCCATAGGGCCTACCGGCCTTAGTTCAGGGGATTCACCATTCTAGCCTAGAACATATTTGACCAGTTCTGAGTCAGTTGTGTTCTGAGCCTCTGGAAATTCTGGATCATGTTTCCTGGTGTTTAGGTTCCTTTTGTCAGTCTTCAGTGATAGGGAACACAGACGCAAGCGGTGGGAACATAAGATTAAGGGAATAATTCTATAATCTGAGCCCACTATGATGACCCCCACATGCTTGCTTGCTTTTTTTTTTCTTTTTAAATATTTTTTAGTTGTAGATGGACACAATGCCTTTATTTTTTTTATTTTTATGTGGTGCTGAGGATCGAACCCAGTGCCTCACACATGCTAGGCAAGCACATTACCACTGAGCCACAATCCCAGCCCCTTGCTTGCTTTTTTAAAGGCAGTTTACCTGCAGCCCTGCCTGGCTTAAGTCCACCGCACATGTTACATTCCTTAGCAAACAACCTGTTATCTGCAATGTTGCAAAGGCCTGAAATAATAAGTTACCCTGAAGA
Source organism: Glaucomys volans (assembly GCA_020662805.1). Classification (NCBI taxonomy): domain Eukaryota; kingdom Metazoa; phylum Chordata; class Mammalia; order Rodentia; family Sciuridae; genus Glaucomys; species Glaucomys volans. Next base: position 200,836 of record JAJEJO010002851.1, on the reverse strand, counting down.
GGGGGGCTTTTGTGACCCTTATACAGGCAAGATCCCAGAACTCAAGTAGATAAGGATAATTCCCCCTAATCATAAAATCTGTAAGAACAACTTCAATTAGAACTGGTCAGCATGGACCAAAGTGACCTAGAGTTGTCATGCACAGTGGGGACTCAGAAGTCTGATGTCATCCTCCTGTCAGTCAGGAGTGAAAAAGTGGGGCTGGGATTGTGGCTCAGTGGTAGAGCACTTGTCTTTCATGTGTGGGGCACTGGATTTGATCCTCAGCATCACATAAATAAAAGGTACTGTGTTCATCTACGACTAAAAATAAAAGAGATTTTATTTTAAAAGAATGTTTAAAAAGAAGTAAAAAAGTGAACCTGGGTAGGACTCTCTGGAAACATTCCTGGGACCCCCAATAAAACTGGAGGGCAGGAGGGACACACACCATCCTCCTTCTCTTTGAGAGGACACATTCTCTCCCTTGAGAGTGTCCCCTTTTCCTTTTTCTTATCCCTTCTAATAAATCCATGCCTATTGCCCTGAGGAACTTGTCTGAAATCTTCCTGGCATGATTGCAAGAATCAGGGTTTGAAGAGGGGACTTCTGTGGCTGCTTCAGTTTTGTGACAGGCCTCTGCCCTGTAACACCCAGGAACCCAGCAGCCAGATACCCAGTCAAGATGTGCCTCCTTTTCAGAGTTTACTCGTGCAGAGAAACAACAGGCTCTGAGGATTCTTGCAGCTCTCAAGAGCATGTGTGACGATGCCTTATGAGGGCGCATGGGTGTAGCTCTGGAAGACAGAAGTTCAAGTCCCAGTTTTGTTAGACGAGACCTTAATCTCTCTCTATCTCCATTTCTCAGTCTGAAAAATGAGGTTAACAATAGTTACTCAGGCTCTGATTCTCATAAGGGTAAAATATGATCTTACAAGGAAATATTTGGTTGGCTACAAATGTAAGAAGTTATTTAACTTTCAGTACATGGAATAGAAAAATAATTTGTGAGATTATAATAAACCTTTGACTAAATAGAGGTGTCACCAAACAGCTCTTCATGGGAACACTCAATTAGCAATAATGTTTCCTAACACCTGCTGCATATTAGAATCACCTGCGAGCATCTTTAAAAAAAATCAAATTTTATCAGACTAATTGAGTTAGACTGGCTGTGGATGGGGTGAAGGCAACCCCAAAGCTTCCCTTAAAGTACAACAAGGTTCCTCACTGGCATTCTTGGATTTAACCCGTGTTAACCTTTTTTTTTTTTTTTAATGGTGCCCAAACCCCAAACTCCCTAAAAGTGCTCTCTTAGAGGATGCTTTATTATGATTGCACATAAATAACAATGATCTTAGAACTCATTGAGTTGGGGTAATGATACGCATATTGGGACTACATTTTTTTTGTAGCCTGAAGTTGTAGATGTATCATAAGCCCCTCTTCTCTTTTCTTTTCTCTTTTCTTTTCTTCTTTTCTTTTCTTTCTTTCCAATTGAATTTTTTCCTTTAAAATTCTAAGAGGAATCTCGGTTCTTGGATACCTGAGCAATATAACAGCATTACCCTTTGAGCCTCTAGAGATTTCATTCCTCTTGGAGCATGAAGCTTCTTTTCTCTCTTTCTTTTTTTTTACAGCAGGCATTGAAAGTGCTTCTGAAAGGTGCTATTTATCGAATTTTTTGGTAACTAAATGTGTCTGTGGCAGCTCTGACCTAGAAGTCACTGATTATATGAAGTCACTGATTATATGGGCGAGAAGGGTTCATTCCCAGGTGAGAATGAACAAACTGTTCCCTGCCTGTTTAATCAGTGGCTTGAATCTGCTGCTGCTTCTGCCCAAGTCTCAAGCTTCATGATAACCTCCCCATTTGCTCATCTGTGAATCTTTGGGGATGTGAAAGGGGTTGTCATACTCAAATAAGGTCGCAGGCCAATAGCACTGGCTCATCTGTTAGAAAGGCAAATTCTCAGGTCCCAGCTCAGATCTGGATCAGAAACTCTGGGCTGGCCCTGCAATCTGTTCTCCAGTGTCCTCCCCAAGATGGTCAAGCACATTCAAGTTTGAAAACCACTGAGCAGGGACAAAGGATCTTTCCTTATTTGTCTAGATAATAAGGGTGTTTGCAGAGAAAATCACGAAACTGGCATTTGCAGGCATATGCCATACTTAGCTCTGTTCATTTGACACTCCTTCCTTTCTCCTCTGATGGTGAGGCAGATCAGTGCTAGCAAGAAAATGAGAGGGTAGCTTTAAATCTCCAAGGTTCCTATTCCAATCTTTAAGAGCTAGTAATCAGGTAAAAAGAAGCAATGTGTATTTATGAATGTGTAAAGATATACACAAGGGATAAAGATACATTGTGTATATATAAATGTATAATGAGATACAATGCACAAAGACACAATGTATATATATATGAGATAGAAAACATAAAGGTACATTGTATACAAAAATGCATAAATTTATACAGAATAAAGATACACTGCATCTATATAAATGTGTAAAAATATATACAATGTATAAAAATACACAGTGTATTTAAATGTGTGAAAATATTCAGTGTGTGTGTAAAATCATGATCTCCGTGGTGAATGCTGAGGAGCCCAAATCAGAAAATTCCAAACATTTGGGGGCTATTGGGAATCCAAAGATCTTGAGAAGGGTCTTGGGAGGCTGGAGGTGAGCAGCAGAAAGAAGCCCCTGCATTGTTCAAGTCAAAACTACTTCCTATAGAATACCCTGCAAATGGTTCCCCCAGGGCTGCTCAGTGTCCTGGATTTAGGACGGGGCAGAAGATGACTTTAGACAAACCAGAGGGTTTCCTTCAGAAAGTCAGCCACGGAATGATTTAGGACTTTCAAATAGGTAAGTGAAGACAGCTGAGCTGTGTCTTCTAGTGGTCGTTAAAAATGGAACAGAAGCTGGGTGTGTAGGCACACACCTGTAATCCCAGAGTCTCAGGAGGCAGACACAGAAGGATCATGAGTTCAAAGCCAGCCTCAGCAATGGTGAGGTGCTGAGCAACTCAGTGAGACCCTGTCTCTAAATAAAATACAAAATAGGGCTGGGGATGTGGCTCAGTGGTTGAATGGCCCAGTACTCCTCGCCCTAAAAAAGGAATAGATTCTCATGTCTGGGGGCGGGGGCGGGGGGCAGGTTCTGAAGGTACAGAAAGGAATGAACATTATCTCCATTATACTTCTAGCTTTTAACAATTGAAGTTGTATTGGTATATCTATCTGCATCCATCTATCTACATTTGTCTGTCTGTCTGCCTATCTGCCTGATCTATTCAAAACCTTCCTATCCAATCACTCAAAGAACTCAAGCTTCATATGACCTATCTGTTCAACATCAAGGTGGGGGGTGGCACGAATGGTTATCCTACTAACCAAAATTAGGAATCTCGCTCGCATTTCTAGTATCTATATATCCTAATTTACTGGGCACTCAGCTAAGTGCCTACCTGCATCATCTCCTTTAATCTTCTTAACCACTGGATGATAGAAGTGCTGTTAATATCCTAGTTTATGCAGGATTTGAACCATGTGAAAGCCTGGGCTCTCATCCACTCCACCTTATTATGTCCCTTGATGGCACATTTAATGCTAGCTAATGTCTGGCTTCAGGTGGGCATGTGTTACCTATTGGAGCCTTCATTCTGCCGGCTCAAATTGAGATATGCAATTACCTAAACTCTTTATGCACTCACGTTCGTTCATTTTCTGGCTTGTGCTTCTAGACCTCTATTTGGAGCAATATTTTAAGTTAATTATTGGTACTCTAAAAGCTCTTAGACTTCCATATAGTACTTTAAATACACTGTGACTTTAAAATAAAAAATTAACCACTGGGAGCCAGGCATCATTCTCTTTCCTGTGGGCTGAGCTTCGGCATTGTAACAGGAATTCACTAATGAAACAGACATAAATAGAGCCTCCCTGAGGATTTAAGAGGGTCATATATTCTGTATAATTGTTACGCTCCTAGTTAACTTCATCTCCATTTGTGTACCTGCAACAAGTTTTTAATTATGTTCAATTATTTTGTTTTATAATTTACATTGTCTTTTGTTTCCTCTTATTGTCCAAAGGATTTTGTTGGATGGTGTTCATGGTTGACTTTTTAAGCACATCGACATCCAATTCTTTAGGGTGAACCTCCTTTGATAGCTAATGAGATAATCCAGAAATTTCACTGCCTCTGCACTTCTGGCATCTTTTGAAGGAAAGGAGGGTTAATTTATCACACATCTAGCACTCCTAAATAGTCCTACTGCTTTACAGAGAGAATGAGCTTATAAATGAAGCACTTTTTCCTTTTTATTTCAGGAATTACAACATATTGTCGGGTCACAGCACATCAGAGCAGAGAAAGGTAATCATGAATCTGTGAATATTCAAGATCCCATAGGGTCACTAGTCTTGGGCTAATGTGCTTTCTGTCACCTCCAGCTATGATGGAAGGTTCCTGGTTTGATTTGGCCAAGAGGAGCAAGCCTGAAACTCAACCTTTTGCACATCTAACTATCAATGCCACCAACATCCCATCAGGTAAGTTTTAATTACATCTAGCCTGAAAACTATTTCAACAATCACATATAAGTCCACTCACATATTCAAAAGTATTATTAGCCTGTTACTGAAAATTTTAAGAGCCAAAAACTGATCATTAGTCTTCAGTTGATCCTTGTCCTGAAATGGACATTACCACTTCTCAGATGAGGACAAGTGAGAAGTCCCTTGGAGAAGTGGGAGTGGAGGTTCCTTCACCTTTAAATGGCAGCTGCCAGTGCCCACACCTGGGCCAGGTGACCCAGACCCATGTCTGCTGTCTGGGCAGCAGACGTGATATGGCAGAACCACTGTGTCCTGTGCTACTCGCCACCACCCAGGAAACAGGTCTTCCCTCTGTGCCCTCGGAGGCAGCCTTGGCCCACCCGGTGTCTACAGACAGGGCCTCTGAGGCCAGCACTTCAAGTCCCCATGGCAGGAGGCGAGAATCTGCCCTTGTCCTGGGGGCAGTCAGAAGACAGACTCTGCTGACTGCCTTACCCCAGAGTTTTCATTCAAGAAAATCCTAAGCCAGCGATTCTAAGGCACTGAGAGAGATCATCACCAAGAATTGACACCTGTCCTTCTGAGACTTGTGGGAGAAGTCTGGCCATGCAATGGCTCTCTCCCCTCTGGCCTTGACACCAGCTAAGAGAGAATCTCTCTGAGCATCACCACACCCCAGAGTTCCTGCTCTCCCCTCTCCTCATAGCCAGCCCTACTCATTTTGGAGCAGGAGACTTTATTTTCAGATCATCAGACTATGTGTTTATTCTAGAAGACTGCCGGCTGAGAACAAGTAACTGGGAAGGACAATCCCTTGATATACTCATCTATTTTTATCCACACTAAAGTGACAAAGCCCCATTGCTGACCTCTGAGGTGGATGCGTTCCTCCAGGTAGTTAGACACTCAGCCATTTGCTGCAGAGCTCCACAGAGGGGCTCAACAGCATGTCTTTAAGAGACACTGGTCCCCTGGAAAATGAGACATTCTCTCCCTTCTTCAGGGCCTGTCATTTCCTCTGGGTGAGGGTTTAGCTCAATAGCCTAGAGACCTGATTACCTTCTGAAAATGAGGAAACCCAGAGCTTTGTGCTTGCAGCTACCTTAATGCCCAGGCATTCCATCATCCAGCTCCACTGCTTACTTACCTTGGGCTGGGTAAGGACAAAAGAGTACAAGGAACATTAGATAGAGTGATAATTGAGCACCATTGTTAGTTATTATGATGCCACTTATTGAACATTTACTGAACACATATTGAACACAAGTGAACACATATGAACATATGAACACACATATGTGTTCACATATGAACTCATATCTGATCCACAAGTGGATCAGATATTTTGCTCTGTGTTCATTACCTGTAGTCCTTACTCCAACTTTGCAGCAGAGTGGTTATGATTCCGAGTTTGCCGACGGAGGAACAAGGTTCATAGAGTTTGTCATTTGCTCAAGGTCACAGTGGTAGCAGGATTAGAAGTTGAGTTCCACTCAGTTAATCCCTAAATCTGTGCTTTTTATGCTATACATTATCTTATAAGCAGGCTACATGATACTTGTGGCAAGTTGGCTTTGTCACATGAAAATAATTCAAAGCCCTTAAGTTCTCTTTTCCTGTAAGAATTAGATTAGTGGAGTGTTTAATGACAGGGAGTCTAAAATCTGACTGCCACTGGACTACTTACTGAATCTGTGACTATGTACAAATTACCAGACTCTGCCTCAGCCTTATCACGTCTAAAATGGGCATGGGTAGTGTCTGCCTCATGAGGTAGCTCTGAAGATTGTAACATATGGAAAGCACTCTATGAATGTGATTTGTTATTTTTATTTGAATTTACTTAAATAATTATACTTATTCCACTTGGTTGCACAAATGACTTCAGACAAGTTTTTTTTTTTTAATTAAAAAAAGTACCAGATTTTAGTAAATGATTTTTGAAACCATTATCATAACATGGGCCATGAAGGGATGTTTCCTGATTGGTGACATTAGAAAGTAAGAAACTAACTCTTGAGTTTTTAGAGGATTTTCTATACTACCTATTCCTGTCCCAGATATTTGCTTCATAAACAAATTTTCTCTCTTTGTCTGTGTGTCCCTTATGGCAGAGCTACACTAATTTTCCCTGAGTGGAAAACTATTTTGCATGTTAGCAAAGGCAATCAAATTAATACTTATGCATCAGCCATGTGTGCTGTGAATGTACCCTGCATTTATCTTTTCAGTTCATTTAAATGGCATATGATAAATATTGCATTAGACTATGTGCCAAAGACTGTTTGGCAATAGCAAGCATGTTTTAGTCGCAAAGCTGTTTCTCTGCAGGCACCTAGAATCAAATCATTGCCAAAAATAGAGGAAAGAACTCCTGGTTATTTTCTGACATTTATTGGGCTTGCGACTGAGGGTAATGAGTCAGTATATGCTTCTGTGTAAGAAAATAGTATTTGTTGCCCTGGTTGGGTCAACAACCCCTTGAGTCCATTGATCTCCTGGTGTTGACCCACCACAAGGTGGTTTGGTTTTGCATTTTAATTTTGTGGCTTTATTTTACATTTGTTTACACATATGAACTTAGAATCTGCCTTACATGGACTGTGCATTTTCAAAGCTTCTTGAGTAAGATGCATTGGGAAGTATTTTGTGGGGTCAGAATATGTGGCTTTCTTTAGGATGCTCAGGCTAACTGTTTGCAGAAGTCTCTTCTGTAACATCAACCAGCAGGGACCATAGCATAGGACTGAAGAGGCTGGGGAGGCTGGGGTAGGAGGTTGCTAGCATACCTTGTGGGTGTCAGAAGCCCTAGTTGACATGGAAGCCCTCCAACCAAATCACAGCATATTTTTCTCATGATTTTTCTCCACTGTTGTCCACATGTGCGTCCTCTCTTCTTACTGTTGGCTTCCCTGCCTTTCTCCTGTGGATGCTATGCACACTCAAACAGTTTCCCTTGCCAACACTATACTCCCTTTTCCCAGCCTGTCCAGATTTGACCCGAATTCTCCCTGTTGTCTGGCTCTTCTACCTCCCACTGAGCTCAACTTTCCCAATCACCATGAATTTCTGCAGCTTTTGCCTGGCAGTTCCCTCTCACTGAATGTCAACCATGTGTTATGCAACAGCAGAAATGAAAATGTCATATTTTGTATGCTAATTTTTTACTTTCTCTATGATTAGTGGTGTCTTGAGGGTATACTACTTGATATAATTATTATGGATGAATGAATGTCTATAGAAAGCACCACACTGTTATTTCATGACAAATCAACAGAATGAATCAGTGAATACATGAGTCAATGAATGCTTAAAAACAGAGATGTTTCATAGAAAATAATGACACCTATTTTACTTGACTTCCCTTACATAGGAATGGCATTCCATTAAAGAATGGGTAAACTTCATGTCAGTGATTGTTTCTCTGTGATTTGAGATATAAGATAATTAATTGAAGGATTGAATGCAACACAAGAGTGGGGTAAGAAGGAGGAAGTATGGGACAATTTGTGTCCATGAATTAGGCAGCTCTTTACCAGCCTGGAGGCATTGCTTCATTAGTGTTCATGAGAACATGGTGAACATAGTCATGTTGTCTCATGTTGACTCCCTTGGGACTATAGGATGGTATATACATTGGGGGTGCTTGAGTCTAAGGTGAACCATGAAATAAGACCTCCTGTGAAAAAAGAAGGCAGCTTGCTGTGGAAGGCCCTGGAAGCCACAGTGACTGTGGATAGCTACAGAGCTCAGGAACTCTTCTGTTTCTGCATAGGGACATTGTAATCATTGGATTCTTGGTCTTCTAATGATGGGTTGCCCCACCAAGGTCTGGTCACTGTCATATTTTTTCCCCTCCATTTGTCTCACTTCCTGCTTGTCTTTTGGAACAGTCTTCTTTTGAGGTTCCAGACTATACCCCAGAAACAGTAGAACATTCCCCAACTTGTGGCTCTCTTGGGACAGAAGCAGGTGTTCAAAGTTCTCCAGGACTCAGACAAGTCTGGGAATGTACCTAGAGTGGGTGTCTTAGTCTAGGGATCTCCTAGAATTCATCTCATCAGAGAGTTGTCATCTCTGATGAACCCTGGGAACCTACTAAGACCCTGGACTGATTTCTCTACCTCATTGTCTCAAGACCTGACTTAAGTTGTGGGTAGTCAAAACAAGTAACCCAGAACTCAGAACTGCAGAAAGTAATCCCAACCTCAGTCTGAGATTTAGCTCTGTTTTCTCTTTTTGATGTTGGAGAGATGATGACCTTCAGTTAGCCTAAGTATGTACAAAATTCCCTGAAGAAAAAAAAAATGTGTTTCTAGACTTTCTGTAATATTTCTACTTGCTACCCATTAGTTATCACCTTTTCCAGTAGAATAATAGGTGTCCACATAAAATCTTTGATTAATTAGTTATGTCATAGAGGTATTGCCAATTTTTAAAGCCAGTAAAATACATTAGAGACCTGTAATATGAAAAGCACTGAACATGCTGCTGATTTAGAATATTTTTTGGAAACTTTTCACTGTTCAGGTGAAGGCATGAGGATCAGTTGTCCCCTCATTCTAGGAATGAGCAGGGACCAAAAGAACATTTGGTCACTGGGGAGAGATTTTACTGTACTTTGGTCACGATGGATTATAAATATTTTTTTTTGTTTTTTTGTTTTTGTTTTTCATTTTTCCAGCTGCTCTGGGAATAGTTTTTTAGTTGTGTGAGCCTGAGAGACATATGGGCTTGTAGAGGTAGGGAAAATAGATAGTGATAAGAATAGATTTTAGGAGTTTGGCCATTTGCTCAAAATTACTGTGACCCAGATTTTCATCTCCTACATATCCCTCACTATGGAATAAAAGAAAAGGTTGAAACGTGAGGAAGGAGGATTCTCCTTCTCTGCTAGTTTCTTGCTTTCCTGTTGTGGTTGGCTTTGACTAATTCTTTTCCTTCAGCCTAGAATGACCTTTCTGCTCTTGTCTGTGGGACTTAATCCTATTCTTCTTTTTAAGTTCCCAGGCTCAGTTAGCAACTCCACAAAATCAGTTTTCATCCCTCTGGGTGGAAATAATCTCTCTCCCCTTTGAATTCCTGTAGCAATTATCTGCACCTCTTTTCAGTTCTAACACCTTGCTTCTTGTCTGAACCCATTTCATACTTAACCCTAGTGTACTGTAGCTTCCTTGAGGCAGAAAAAGTGGGATTTGGGGTCTTTGTACCATCTGAGTGCCTCCATCTGAATGTATTTCTCCCTATATAGAAAATAAATTCCAGAAGTTATTCTCCCCTAGGAACAATGACAGACTGTTTTTGGTTCTAACTTCAGGAAATTGTGAGACTGTCTTTCTCATTCAAGGGGTGAATTGTAAATCAAGTGCCTCTCTCTCCATAGGTTCCCACAAAGTGAGTCTGTCCTCTTGGTACCATGACCGGGGTTGGGCCAAGATCTCCAACATGACTTTGAGCAATGGAAAACTAATGGTTAACCAAGATGGCTTCTATTACTTGTATGCCAACATTTGCTTTCGACATCATGAAACCTCTGGAGACCTGGCAACAGAGTATCTTCAGCTGATGGTGTATGTCACTAAAACCAGCATCAAAATCCCAAGTTCTCACACCCTGATGAAAGGAGGCAGCACCAAATACTGGTCAGGGAATTCGGAATTCCATTTTTATTCCATAAATGTTGGAGGATTTTTTAAGCTGCGGTCTGGTGAAGAAATAAGCATTGAAGTATCCAACCCTTCCCTGCTGGATCCAGATCAAGATGCAACATACTTTGGGGCTTTTAAAGTTCGAGATATAGATTGAGATCCATTTTGTGGAACTTTATCACATGTTTCATAGATATTTGGAAACTTTTCTTAAACAAGCCAAGAAATATGTATATAGGTGTGTAGACTACTAAGAGGCATGGCCCACAACGGTACAAACTCATTATCCATGCTCTTGACCCTGTAGACAACATGCATATATACAGCCAATGGGTGAGGTTGGACTTGTGGTGGTGTGTTACACAATGGTTTTACAATTTTGTAATGAATTCCTAGAATTAAACCAGATTGTAGCAAGTATGGTCGCTCTTGTGAACAACTGCATTGGGGCTACAAGAGGGGTGAGCTCTCTGGATCAAACTCACAATTTATGGGCCACCGGGCACCTCAGATGGAGAGGGTATCATCTCATTGTAAACAGATGGTCATCCAAAGGGTTAAGTTCTTTTGAATTGTTACATCATGCTGGAACCTGCGAACAATACTTTTTTCTAGTAAGGAAAGAAAATATATGTATTTTTATATAATATCTAAAGTTATATTTCAGATGTAATGTTTTCTGTGCAAAGTATTGTAAATTATATTTGTGCTATAGTATTTGATTCAAAATATTTAAAAAATGTCTCACTGTTGACATATTTAATGTTTTAAATGTACAGACATATTTAACTGGTGCACTTTGTAAATCCCTTGGGGAAAACTTGCAGCTAAGGGGGAAAAATACTGTTTCCTAATATCAAATGTAGTATATTTCTTCATTCTTTTTAACTTAATAGATTTTTCAGACTTGTCAAACCTGTGTAAAAAAATTAAAATGGATGCCTTGAATAACAAGCGGGATGTTGGCTACCAGGTGCCTTTCAAATTTAGAAGCTAATTGATTTTAGAAAGCTGACATTGCCAAAAAGGATACATAATAGGCTACTGAAATCTGTCAAGAGTATTTATATAATTATTGAACAGGTGTCTTTTTCTACAAGCGCTGCAAATTGTAAATTTTTTTTAAATAGAAAAGTTACTAGTGGTTTATCAGCAAAGAATAACCCAAGTTTTAAGTTAGTAGGAATTATTTTATACTGTACAATAAAAACATTGCCTTTGAATGTTAATTTTTTGGTACAAAAATAAATTTATATGAAACCTGCTTTGTGATTTTGTATTTCTCTTTTATGTCTGTCTTGCTCTGTGATCCTGTTCTCTCCAATATGATAATGTGGCTCCTATCTTTTTCTGAAGGTTACAGGGAGAAATGCAGATTTAATTAAAAACTAGGAACAGATTCAATTAAATTAATGAACCTTGGAATTTGAAAATTAATTTTCAAGGGATTTGTATGCAAGGATGTAGCCAGATAGAAAACAGTCTTCACTCAAAAGGGAAAAGTTTATGTTATGTTTACATCAGGAGAAAAATACGGTGTTTTGTTCAAATTCATAAAGTCCTGGAAAAATAACTGTTTGACCCGGAGGAACAGCTGAACATTTTCTACCTTAACACAGTAAAGAACAGTGGCCTGGACACTTGTCCTCATGGAAATGTATGTGGGTGAGCTGTCTAAACCAGGGTGGCCACTCCTGTGAGAGAGAAAAGAGAAAACGAGCCACTGGGGAAGGCACAATGTTTCTTGGTGGTTATGACAGAATAGAAGCTGAGAAGGTACAGCAGATACTGCAAAATGTAAATTGCAAATTTTAAAAGGCAGAGCCATAATGGGGACTCAATCATTAGCCAAAGTACTCCCATTACTTTAAGACTGTCAGTAAATCTGTAGTAGATGGGTGCGAAAGATGTCCTCTGTGTTGCGTATCCCAGTTGCTGCTTCCTGTCTTCAGAAAAAATTCATTTTGATGAGCTGAAATCATGGTTTCTTTACTTTCCATTGACAGAATTTTCTTATGGCCTCATCAGCTAACTAGCTCTTATATTCATTTGTCATTTCCAAAGGTGGATAACGTCCATTCATGCGTTTATTTGTCTCATTTATTGAACACCAACTATATGCAGTTGTGGTACCAGGCACTGTGGACACCGTGGCACTCTCCTGGCCCCTGAATTTCCATTCCAGTGAGGTGCCAGACTAGAAAGGCATGGTAAGCTGCAGGCTCTGGGCTGCATGGAGTTTCTTGAATTCAATTTTGGGAATCGGAAATTCTTAAAATAAGATCAGGTTGGATAGGAAGTAAGATAAAAAGCTTCAAAAGTGAATATGGAATATCAATTACCATTTTTCTTTTTACTTAGAGGCAACCAAGTTGCAATTTCTCAAGGATGAGCTAAACCCAAGGTCTAGGAATAGAAAGCACCGAGGATATATTAAGCATCAGCCAAACTAGGGAGCTCTCATGGTGGATGGTCTGCAATACCAAGAGAGAGCCTGGACAGTAGACCTTGAGAATTCACTCAGACTCTATTGTGAATTTTATGTACATTATCACTCTGGTAGGTTAGGGTTTTAGAGATCTGCTGGAATAATGACTACTGAAATATTGATATAAATTAGCCTGTGCCTGGAAAGAGTCAGCTATAACAATTGGATATGGCAGAAGGTATGGAAAAGACTCCTCTTTTCTATCATGGTTACACAAGGTTCTGAACAGTAAGGTCTAAAATGCAGGAAGAAAGAAATATCCTGCTTTTCCCACTCTTAGGCCACTTTTCATTTATGCTCTTTCTTTTCATTCATTCCTTTTTTCCACATTACTCTTCTGTGTGTCCTTCAATCTTTTCCTCCCCTCCCCCCCTTATGCTTGGCTCTTGCCTGGAGGACCAATTAGTTTCTCTGGTGGCCTTTAGGGTATAAAGAGGCTGCTGCATTTGGTTGAGATGGAACTAGATCAAGTCACCACTCAGCCACAGCTGAATAAATGTGTTAAGTTGTGACAAAATCGTGCCAGGAAACCAACGAACACTGGATGCAATGGCGAACTGAATTGTTGCTCATTTTAACTCCTCCATTTCAATCTTCATATCAAATAAGAAAGAAGCAAAGCAGGCCAAATTCAAAGCCATCTGTCTTGTTGAATCAGTTTTTTACGACGCACCAGACCCTGCACTGTTGCCTCTTTTCAAAACACTATGTGTGCAGCAGTTCTTGTGTAACGTCCTTGCTTTCCCTGTTTCCTCCTCTCTCCTTTTCTCTCCTTCATCTCCATGAAGCCATCTTGAAAAATATCCAGAGCAAATGACCATTTCCTCATTGACTTTGGTGGGAAGCTGAGCATCTCAGATCTCATCTGTTCTCTGTGTGTGTATTTTATTGGCTTGGCTTGGGATAATGGCATCAGGTTATACTTGTACATTGGGGGCACAGTTTTGACTCAACTTGCAAACCTACCATGCCTGTGGAGTCAGCAAAGGCAGGCCACACGTGTCCTCACTTCCACTCTGGCTTTATTAATTGATTCTCGAGCTTCCTTGCAATGAAATTGAAATATGTTTCCCAGTAGCTGCATTTATAAATGCTAATTAGTTATTGATTCACATTATGATGATTTAGCCTTGTGTCACTTTTTATAATAAAATGTATACACAGTGAGTGTTGGGTTTTAGCTATAAAACAGAAAACTACCCTTTTGATTAATAAGATTTTTATGATACTTCTACTTCTCTATTTTTGTAATTTAAAAATTCTATTTTTTAGTCATTACCCTCCCTTCTCTTTTTTGTTGGCACATTTTCTTTGTAGAAGCTTGTTGCTATTGCATCTTGTGTTCTGGATGTTTGTAGGAACAATATGATGTTATTAGATATGGACAAAACCAAGAGTGCTGATGTCCAAGGACAGGGGAAGGTGGATGCCCCTGCTCAAAGCAAAGAGTGTGAGTTAGCTCTTCCTATACATCTTTTTGTATGATTTAGACTTTTCTATGAGTTGGATGATGCCCACCTACATTGATAATGGTGATTCAAATACTAATTTCTCCTGGAAACACCTTCATGAGGCATGCCCAGAAATGATGTTTTACCAGCTATCTGGGCATGCCTTAGCCCAGTCAAGTTGACATAAAATTAATCATCATGCTGCACTGGAATACCTGGGTCATTATGAAGTAGCTTATTCAAATTTAGAAGGAAAATATCCTAAATCCTAACAGATGAAAGGAGAAAAGTTCACATGCAACTCCATGAGAAACAAAATAATAAATAAGACTTATTAAAAATACCTAAGTGAGGAATTAAATCATGAAATGGGGATAGGAGTTTAGATAAGTTTATCCAAAGTTTCAGGGAGACATCTAGACTAGCAGGGGTGAAAAGACACTCAGAGAACATCAGATATGTACAAGGGACAGGTGCAGCACCTTCAATTCCCCTATCTTCTACATCACCAACACAGGTGACTCACAATCCAAAATGTGAGTCTCATCTAAGTTCAGACCCAGATCAACAGTGCAGGAGTGGTAGGGAGTGTCTGGACCATGGGAATGAGATAGGAGTGGAGTTTAGGTGTAAGGCTCAATGTCTATTCAGGCCTGAGGGCCCTTAAGGTGGACATGATTTTAGTATGTGAGCAACAGCTCAAAAACAGGGATTCAGTCCTGGAAGGAGACTGATAGGATCCTCAAAAATGAACCAGAACTTCAGGTGGCTGGAGATGCAGGTGGTGTCCTCTACCAAGACACCAGGGAGCCCTGGGTGTAAGAAGAAACCTTAGGTGCTCATGATCCTTGGCTGAATGGGCCAGAAAGGCAGACAGGCTCCCCTGTGGGGCAGATTCTGGAAGCTTTTTTGCAGTCCTGTCCTTACTCCATATTAATTTGCTATGGGTGCCATAACAAATTACCACAAAATTGGTGGCTTGGAAAAACAGAAATATGTTCTCTCACTTTTGGAGTCTGGAGTCTGGAGTTTAAGGCATTGGCAGGTCATGTTTTCTCTGGAGGCTCGGGAGCAGAGTCCTTTGCCTCTTGAAGGATCTAGTGGCTCTTGGAGTTCTTTGTAGTTGTGCCACTCCAATGTCTGCCCTTCTTCACTTCTCCCTGTTCATTTTCTGCTTTTATTTCTTACAGGGACTCTTGTCATTGAATTCAGGGTCCTCCTGATAATCCAGGATGATCTTTCAAGATTCTGAATTGTATCTGCAAAGATCTTTTTCTAAATGTTCACAGATTCTGGGGTTTAGGACATGGAGATACCTTTGGGGGGTCTTCAGATTTTGTACTATACTTTCCAAGGAATATTGTCTAAGTCCCAACTGTTGTTGGGCCAGTCACCTTGCTATCCAACTTTTTGGGGTCATAGCTTCCGGGGAGGGGCAGAGGACCTAGTAGGGAGAGATGGAGATTGGGAAAATAACGAATAAGTAAAATACAGAATGATGCAAATTCCTAGATCTGCAAATTTCTAAAATTGTAGACACATGGAGACAATCCCAGAGGGAGCAGATAAACATGAGTATGTTGTTGTGTTAGGGAGGTGAGATTATGAATATTTTCTGCTTTTCAAAATTTTCCTACTGTTGCTACAATGCCATTGAATTCAATAATAAAGCACATTGAAACTGATCTTTTTAATGAAGAAAAGAGATTGCAGCTTTTGGCACTGAATGAATCTGGGCTCTGGGCAGTGGGCCTGTGTGCTTTTGAAATGGAATGCCCTAGGGGCTTGGGAAAAGCACATCAGCTGGAGGAATGAGGTGCCAGCTTTTCAGAGTAAGGAGAAGTGACTTCTCCCTGTGAGCTGCCTTTTGCTGTTCACAGCCTTTGCCTTAGATTGCAACCTGCAGGAACCTGGTTTAACATCCAATATCTACCATTCCCGCCTAACCCTTGACTTCTCACCATTTTTCCAGATTTTAGAAAACAAGATGAAGAAGCAATACAGTTTTAAAGGAGACAATTTTCCTGCATGCCTTAAACAAAGCCAAGAATGAAGCATTATGAAAAATAATATTCCTCCAAGACAGCTCCCCAAGAAAAATGGAAGGATAGTTGGAGGGAGGGGAAATTAACCAAACATTAAACCTTTCCTAGATCATCCTTTCCCAATAACAATGGGCCCTGAGGGGAGAAAGCAAACTTTCGTCCCTTGGGGTTCATCCCCAGCATCTCCACCAAAAGCAAATGTTTACTCCTTCTCAACCCCAATGAATCTTGAAGGAAGGAGGCAAATACTGAAAACACTGGGCCCTGCCTGACTTTTACCCTTCCCATTGCAGATGAGTCCTGGAAGGATAAAAGCAAATAGTGAAGCTCTAGGTAACGATGGGTCTCAGAGGAAGGAAGATAAGCAGTGAATACCGGAGTTGTGAGTTTTTCCCAGCGACAACGAGTTTCAACCTTTTTACAGCTACATTTCTGAGTTAAAATTTTAACCTGCACAACTAGGTCCCTGACTGTCCAAACTGCATGAGTCTCCAATGAAACTATAAAACCCAGACTCCTTGTGTAACCCGGGGCCCTTTCCATACCCAGAAAATGAGCCCTCCCCCGCCTGATCGATTGACTTCGCTGCAGAATAAAGGAAAGCTTGCTGATCCGAGGTTTGCTTCCTGTCTCCTGCCTCTGTCATTTGTGGGCCAAGAGCTTACAAAGTCTCAGTTAATTTTTAAAAAATGACTTGACAACTTGTTTTCTGCCATCAACAAGAGAGCAAGCAGAGATAATTAATTGAAATGTCCCCTGAGCATGTAAACTCTTAGGTAAAGATAGAATCCTTGCAGCATGGCTGTTTAACCAGGTATGTGTGTTTTTAATGAATCGTTGAAAGGAATTCAAAGTCAGATATATTTGTGTGTGTGTGTGTGTGTGTGTGTGTGTGTGTGCATGTGCAGTATAATAATCTAAGAATTCCTATGAAAGTCTGAGATATTATCACTGAGAAGGCCAGAACTGCAGGCTGCTAATGTTTGTAGTGTATCTACCGGCCTGAGAAAATGGTAAAGATTTGCATCCAACAGAACTGCAAGAATTTGAATTTAATTTTTTTTTAAATCAGAAAAAACTGGTTAAAGGGAATGTATTAGTCAGGGTTTCCCAGAGAGACAGACCATTAGGATCTATCCATCTACCTGAGAGGGGATTTATTAAAGGAATTGGTTTACGCCATTGTGGAAGCTGAGAAGGCCCAAGACGGTGATATGTAAACTGAAGACCCTGGGTTGCCAACAGTGTGGCTCAGTCCAAGCCTGAAGACCTGAGAACCTGGGAGACTACTAGTTGAAGTCCTGCAGTCTAAAGGGTGAAGATCCTGGAGTTCTGATGTCCAAGGGCTGGAGAAAAAGAGTGTATCTTAGCTCCAAGAGAGAGAGAGACCAGTCTGCCTTTCCTGTTTTTCTTCCATCCTGGAGCCTAGCCAACTGGACCATGTCTCCCATATTGAGGGCAGATCCTCTCTGCTTAGTCCCCTCAGACTCACCTAGGAAACATGCTCACAGACACACCCCAAGATAATGCCTTACCAGTTCTCTAGGTGGATATTTCTTAATTCAGTCAAATCAACACCTAAAATTAACCATCACAGGGAAGGAAACAAATATGGTTTAGAAAACTAAATAGAATTAACAATATAAAATGAAATAAAAGTAAAAAAAGAAATGATAAGAAAATTAAAAATCTTTCTTATTTGTGATTTACAATAAAATTCTTTGGAATTCAATATCTGTTAGTATATTATTAAATCAAGAAATTTTTCTGACATAATCTTAACTGGGGACTTAGGGAGTTTTTTGTTGTCATTGATATCCCTGGAAGGAAAGATTCATTCAATATCCTGAGTCTACCAGCCTGTGGGTCCTGAAACACAAGGGGCAGACCAGTTTAATCTACTTTAAATAAGTGTTTAAAAATATCTGTCCAAGATGTATTTAAGGGAGAGGACAATGATGTATGTGAAAGGGCAGAGAAAAATTTGCTGGTAGAAGAATTAAGCCTCCTTTTGACTGTCACGAACAAACAGCTCAGATCTGGTCCAAACTTGCATATCACTCAGTAAAAGGATTCCTGAAGTTCATCAGAATCGCTCTACATAGTTGAATAGCTCCTTTTTGTTTAGAGAAAATGCTCTGGGACATCAGAATATGGCTTCCCAAAATGTGAGGGATTGTTGAGTTGAAGGCAGTTGTGAAGAAGAAGATGGAGGAAAGCTTTTGGCTTGTCATTTCTCTGCAAATTTACTGTTTTTGTTGTAGTGGAAGATGCTATGTAAGCTGGAATTCAGAGTCACATTTTTGAGAGATACTCATTCTCAAATTATCACCCTTGTATATATAAAATAAACAAGTTAATGAACTTTTGTTTATTTTTCTCTTGTTAATCATTTTTTAGTTGTATTCATTCCAACTAAGAAACTATGGTGTTTGTTATTTCTCCTCTATGATTCCCCTCAGGGGCCTGACCCCTTTGGGTGCCCCTCAGGGCCAAAAATGAATTCCTTCCTGGCACGCAGAGAAGTGTATCTATTTTCTCCATCTCCAGCTTCTTACATTTTGAGTGCCCCGGCCTGTCCCTTTGGACCACTCAGTTTGGCCCTGTTAAAGGTAGCAATGTTGTCATCTGTCCTAATGAATAAGAATAATCAGAGGTCAGCAATCAAAAATGATGGACCCCAATTGAGGTCTTGTTCAAATGCAGAAACCAAACATGGAGGCAGGAAAATAGCAATGGAAGTGAACAGGGAATGAAGGTGAACCCAAATGGAAGTTGATAGGAAGAATTAAAACTAAAAATTAAACTCTTGTTGCTATTTTCAGTGCCTGTTTTACATGATTTTGATCAATGATCTTGGTCCTGTTTTCAATGCCTGTTTAACATAGACTTTGCTCCATGTTCTACCTAGAACTCTAAGAGCTCCCAAGCTAGCACACCAAAATGGGTTTTCCTGTTATCAGGCACCCCCATGGTGTGAGTTCTCTCTCTTCTTGCTTAAATAAATCCTACTGCGTTTACTCTTCCCTTCTGTGATTGTCTATGGATTTTATTCTCCAAAATGTGTGAGACAAGAACCCAGAAGGAAATTGACAAAGCAGGGAATCTCATCTCAAAATTTTGGTTTCATTTACACACACACACACACACACACACACACACACACACAAACACACACGGCAACAACAAAACCCCACAAATTCTCTTCTTATTAATGAAGAGGACTTTTAACTACATTATATCAAATTGTCAAAAATTATCAGTAGTCTATTAATGTATTTTCACTTGCCTGGATCAATGATTAAGACATATCTGGGCTTGTTCCTGTTTTGGAGATCAGTGCTAGCTTGTGTCTGTGGTTAAACATAGGGGACTGGGTAGTAGTAAGACATGCTACTCCTATGCACTGAGCATTCCATTATGGTTCTTCTCAGACATAGTCTCTCTGAGTTCTCACTATATTTCTAAAGCAGCAAATGTTATCATTACATTTCACAGACTCACAAAAGTTAAGTGACATCTGGAATGTGTGTGGAAGTGTGAATGTAAGCCTATAGTGTTTTCTTCTGCAGTCCTGCTGTCATAGACAATGTGATTGGTGTAAGTCTATCTGAAATATCCTTATCTGAAATGTCCTCCCACTTCTCACCTGGCCAGGCTCTCACCAATCTGATGCTTGAGTTAACTCCACCTCCCTCATGAATCCAGCAGTGATCTGTTCCTTCTGTGAGTTCCTACTGTGTTTCGTATTTTATCATACAATCCAAGTTATGTCTTATCTCTACCACCTTGTTGTTGTTTCCTGAGTCTTCCTCTTGTTTTCAAGAGGAGTAGGAACTACTTTAGTACTGGGGTAATCTGTTCTCTGTACTTCTTTTGTGTTCCCAAAGGTGTTGAGTTCCAAATGAGAGGAACACAATACAGACTCTTTGAATACATGATTGGTGAATTCACCCATGTCCATTGTCAATCATGAGGAACCACAGCCCATCCTGTGTTGTGGGACACCTTGGAATTCTCATCCCAATTTCTTACTGGGGCTATATAAAATCAGGTGAATGGGCAGGGTAAGGCTGGAGACCAGGGGGCCATTTCTGCATTGAGAACTTTCTCAGGTGTAGTGCCTTACGCGTAATCTCATGACAGTGAAGTAGGACAAGTGAAAAGATGAGTCATTTTTATGTTGGGAGATCAGAAATATAGTTCGATCTCTTCAATAATCATTTCATAACTTTGCTTAAAACACTTAATTATTCTGTAACTCCACTTCTTTTTTCACAAAATTGAAATGATAATAGCCATATCACCTACCTTTTGAGTTGTGGAGAGCTCAAGTAAAATAATAAACGTGCACATATGTCATAAGGAATACCATGTAATGGGTAAAAAGTAGAAAAAAGAGCCCTCCTTGGGTACCCATCACCCAGCTGTAACAGTTATTAGCACATGACAAGTTTAATTTCCACCCCTTTGCTCTACCTTCATGCAGGTACCTGATGGATGTTTTAAAAAAACCAAATTCCAGACATTGTAATTTTAGCTATAAAACATTACTATGTATTATTAAAAGATAAGGACTTTTAAAGCATCATTGCTATTTGTGTATGTCGAACAATTAATAATTTCTTTTTTTTAGTCTAATGTCTAGTCAATGTTTGAATCTCTCAATCTCAAAATTATCTTTCTGGAGTTATTTCAATCTAAATATGAAAAAGTTTTACATGTCCTATTTAACTGATAGCATCTTTGCAGCCTTGTCTTTTTTTTGGTTTTCTTTTGAGTTTTTGAAGAAACCAGTTTTTTTTGTAATTCCTGCCCCTCAACCCTTGGTTACTGATTCCACTGGCTACCTCCTATAGCATCCTTTAATATGTTTCTTTAAAGGAGGAGACTAAGGGGTAATTAGACTAAAAAGGTTGGAGTTATTAAGACACATAAGTAGTGCCCAAGAAGCAAAAGAAAAGGAAATATGTAATTGGTTTTGTAATAGTAAATAAGATGATAACCTAGAATTATTTAGTCAGTCAACAAGCTTTATATTAGCACCTACTCTATTGCCATGGGGACCTCTGACTCCAAAAAGTTTAACAGCTAAAGTGAGATCTTAGAGAAAATCTTGTGATATTTTTATTATTGATTCTGCCATCTACATATTTCTACCATCTCCCCATATCCACCTGTTCTATTCAACTTTGAACTTGACTACAATTGTTCAGCTATAGCCTGTTTCTTAGCAGACAGCTCTAAAGATCTGTGCCAAATCACTCAAGAAACTGTGACGTCACTTCTGCATTAAATAACTGACAATACTTTAAAGTTTTTTAATGTATTTCTTATACCATATCTGATCTGAATGAAATTTTGTTTCTGATTAAATTAATCAAAGAACTTTGTGTGTGTATGTGGTGTGTGTGTGTGTGTGTGTGTGTGTGTGTGTGTGTTTTGCTGAAATTTGAGCCCAAGGCCTAGGCTCTGCACTCTGCTACTGGCTACATTCTCAGCCTTAAAGAACTCTTAACTTAAAAGTATGCTAAACACATTTAAATGGAGATTTTGATCTGGGGTTTTCAGGGAAGATCATTGTGTGTACTTTATTTTCTTTCTTCTTCTTTTTTTTTTTTTTTTTAAGAATGGAAGCATTGATAGGATTTATAGAAAACAGCTATATTCTCATATGCTTCTGTGTTCAGTCCATTTGGTGTATTTGAGACAAGTATATGAAGGAAATTCAGCCTCACACACAATTTAATATAATTGTGGATATTCTCTGAATCTACACCAATCTAGTTTTTTTTAATGCTATCTGTATTTTATATCCTAAAATTGCATTGATAAACATTTTACAATTTGTTACATTAAATCCATCTGCATATTTCACACACACACACACACACACAAGAATACAATGAAATGAGGATTGAAGAATGCCTCCATTTGTGAAGCTGGTCAGACTGTTACAGAACTGAGGTCTTCCAGGAAACTGAGGCAGCCCGAAGACTGCCTTCAAATCCCAGTTCTTGTGATCAAGTCAGAGAGACTTCAGACATATTGCTTGGAGTAACTGGAATGAGTTTATTGAAGGGATAGGAAAAGGCAAAGGATACACTGTAGTCAGAGAGAGCAGTTCTTCTCAGAGAGGAGAGGAACGATGTGCCTCTTCCACACTCCAGTTTTATTGGGGATCCCAGGGGAGTTTCCAGAGAGTCCCATCCAGGTCCACCTCTTGACTTTCGACTGACAGCAAGATGACATTTGGCTTTCAGGTCCCCACTGCCAAGACAGCTCTGGGTCATCTTGGCCCATGCTGACAGATTCTAATTGCATTCTTAATTATTTTTACAGGTTTTATGGTTAGGAGGAATTACCCATATCTTCCAGAATCTAGTCTATGAAAAGGGTTACAAAAATATTCCCTTCAAAGTAAGTTGGGTTCCTCTTATCAGTGTTATTTCCTATCTGCATTTCTTTGCAGATAACAGGTAGTTTGCTGAGGAATGTGACATATCCTGTCCACTGAGGCCAGGCAGGGCTTCAGGGCTTCAGGTAAATTGCTTCTTGCCAAAGAAAGCATGTCGGGTCAGCATAGTGGACCCATTTTACAGAATTATTCTCTTAATCTCATGTTCCCCACCATTCACATCTGTCTGTCCCTTAACAAGACAAGTTACACTGTGTGACTTGATGGTCCTCTGGCAGCTTTCCTGAGCTGCTTTCCCACATCTTCTCATTCCTCATCATCATCCCCCTCCTCAAAGAGTCAGCAATCATTTCTGAGGATTTGGTGCCACTTCCAGGATCAGCAATCATTTCCAAGGAAGACTTAGAGAGTCAGAGTGGTCAATTCCTGCTCTGGCTTCTCCAGTGACTCACATATTCACATTAAAATATTGTACAAAGAATATACAATCACAAATAGGAGCAATCAGTTCAAGAGATTTATTGATAGTATGGTAACTATAGTTAATGGCTAAAAATTGTATTCTGGAAAAGTGCTAAGAGAATAGATGTTAAGTTTTGTCACCACACACAAAATGATGATAACTATTTGAGTTGATGCATTTGTTAATTAGCTAAATTTAACCACCCACAGTGAACCTATAGTTCAAAACATCATGATATACATGACAAATGTATGCAATTTTGCCAGTTAATTAAAAAACTATAAAATAAAATAAATTCTACTTTGATTTGACATTTCAAATGGTTTTTCTCCTGTTGAACTCTGGATTCACCTCCTTGAGAATTAGTTTATCTCTTCCATCTTTTCCTTTTCTAAAATAGGAGAGAAGGGGGAAGGTGGAAGGGAAGTACTCATAAATCACAGTTGCAATGTATCACCTTCTTCCTCTTGCAGGCAAAGTGAAAATGTCCTCCCAGCATCAATGAATTAGTCTCAGAACCAAATCCATCCTTTCCCTCTCTGCTGAGCTTGTCTATACTTTGTTCTCTGCCTGGTGGAGCTGATTGGTGTGTGGGGAGCCTCATGGTGAAAGTGAGAAGAGTCCAAGAAGGTGGGAGCTTATATAATTCTTCCTTTTCATAAAAAGAAGCCTTTAAAGACAATCCCTATCCTTTATTTTATGCTATAATTCTCCCAGCCTGGAATGTCTAATGTTTGGTAAGGACACAATAAATACTGAACACATTTTGAACTTTTTTTTTTGAAAGAAAAAACTTCAAGAGACTCTCCCAGTGATGTGTACACTATGGTAGAAAGAAAATTCCCCAGTGAAAGAAATGGTGCTATGAAGTTGAATTTCACACAGCAAGGATTGGTTAGAGAAGATAGGGTATGTGTATGTGGGTGGTTGGATGTCCATAGGTATTTGGAAGGTGTAGCTTAAGTTGATTTTATTTGTAAGTAATAGACAAACCCAACTCAAAGTGACTTTGACCATAAGAAAATTAGTAAATTGGTTTTCTCATATAATAAAAAGCCCAGCAGAAACTGTGGTTACTGGTGATGTGTGTCAGGGCTCCAGATCTGAATCTTTGTCTCTGTTCTGTTTTTATTTATATGTTGGCTTCACCTTCATGATGGTAGCAAAATGATCTCAGCAGTTTCATCCATCCAAACCAGATATGATGATGTTCAGAGGAAGAAAGGAACCATCCCTTCACAGTCCTTTCCAAGGAGCAAGGAAACCCCACCCTCAGGCATCACGTGGGTCACCTTCTAGGGATTGGCCATGGTTCAGGTCAATGGTCCATTCTGAAATTCCAAGTAGTACAAGGACTCAAACTTCTGAGAGTTCAAAATATAGGACAAGATGCAACATCTTAAATTCCCTATTTCTAGGAAAAGATCCCAATATTGGTGACCAATTTGGATTTCAAAGGCATCATATTCCACATTTGGATATCCTTAAACCCTTTTACCAAACCACTTGGAAGACTGAAAGCACTGAGTAAGTACTAGATATTTCTCCGGTAGACCCAGGCTACAGATACCTACCTGTCCATCAAAAGTTTGTGCTTCTTCTTCCTGGGAAGTGGTTGTCTTGCCAGGGATTCCATTTTCTAAGGCCTATGTAATGGAGCCACATGACAAGTTCTCACCAGTGCAATGTGAGCAGAAGTAAAATGTTACCACCAACCAAGCCAAGAGGGTTAAGAAACATTCTT
This sequence comes from Glaucomys volans, assembly GCA_020662805.1. Classification (NCBI taxonomy): domain Eukaryota; kingdom Metazoa; phylum Chordata; class Mammalia; order Rodentia; family Sciuridae; genus Glaucomys; species Glaucomys volans. Next base: position 176,035 of record JAJEJO010002851.1, on the reverse strand, counting down.
TTCTTTCTTTGCAGACTGCCAGTTGCAGACTTTGATGGTCTAAGGAATACCTGGCAAACAAGATAGGAGGAACCTAGACCTCTCAATCTTCATGTAGAGGAAAGTTAGTCTTTGTCAGTAATACCTGCCATGAGTGAGAAATAAACTACTATTGTATTAAGCTACTGATAATATTACTCAGCTTCAAGGAAGAATAAAATTCTGACATTTGCTGGTAAATGGATGGAGTTAGAGAATATCTTGCTAAGTGAAATAAGCGAAACCAAAAAATCAAAGGCCAAATGTTTACTCTGATATGTGGAAGCTAATTTACAATAAGTGGGGGGATAGAGAAGAATAGATTTACTTTATATTAAGTAGAGGGGAGCGAATGGAGGGGAAGGGGTATGGGAGAAGGAATGATAGTAGCATGAAGTGGACATTATTACCTCATGTAAATGTATGACTGCATGACCGATGTGATCCTGCAATATGTATAATCAGAAAAATGAAAGATTACATTCTATTTATGTATGATCTATCAAACTATATAGATTCATTCTACTGTCATGTACAACTAATTAAAACAAATAAAATTAAGTAATTAAAAAAACAACTTGGGAGTTCTTTTTCTTGCAATTAGTATTACCCTACTAATGTACTATGTTTCAAAGCAAAGGCACCCAAGAGTTGAGCCCTTCTTAAAATTCTTTTCATGAAGATCCCAAACATCTAATGATACTTCTCTGTTCTAGGTTCCACATGCCTCAGCATGAGTGTCTCCTTAGTCTAGTCTTTATATGTGAAACACTCCCCCACAACCCCACACACTATCAGAAAACACCAACCTCTCTTCCTAGCACCATGCTTACAAGTAGCAGACCTCCGTATCTTTGATACAGGCCAGGCAATCCTGAATCTCTGATCTTGCAAATCCTTCAAGTCTGGAGTTGTTGGTCAGGGAAGGAGTATGGGTAGAAAGCTCTTTGTATTCTGAGTTCTACAGAGACGTCCAGAGTATGGAACACCAAGTCCATTTCCCTTCAAGATCTCTTTGTAGTGGGAGTTGTAGGCAGCCTTCTGTCATCTACTAGTTTTCCAGTGAGTAACTATTAAATAATACACACACACACACACACACACACACACACAACCAACCACACACCTTCCAAAGACAAACACAAGTTATTAGGGACATACAGAATAAGTTCAATATGAAGAACAGAAACACATTATCAGCAGTCCAGGTGACTAGCAAGACTCTCTCATCATAGAGTAGGAAACATTCTTGTCTTTAGAACAACTGACGTATGTCCTGTTTTGTATAATAGAGTTGACTCCTTTTCTTCACGTCTCTCTTATTTCAAAGAGTTATTTTGGATCTGCTGAGAGCAACAAATTGGCTTATTGCTGATTTGAAATACTCAACAGTGACTTCCTTAGCTAATAAAAGAACCAGTGGAAGCTTTGACAAGCAGGAGACTGAATTCTCATGGGGGCAGCTTTCACTCCAGTATGATTGGGTGATGTGGGAACTGGAGTTCAGGGAATCTGGCTGGTTTTATTCTTCCAACAAGAACTGTGTGCTTTAAACTGAGACAGATCAACTCTTCTTTCTGTTCATAGGCAGGACTCCTGTGAACCCATAGCAGTCCAAGTTCCTTGAGACAGTGGATTTCCAGGCTCCCCTTGCTCCTTTCCCCTTTCCTTCTCATTTAGCACATGACAAGTTGACATCAGAATAAAGGTCTGAGACGGAACCATAAATAATGTTGGCTATTCTCAGGAAACTCCCAACTCCCATGATGGAAATAGTCTTCCTGGTGCAGAAACCCACTTGTTGTTCTAGGTATTAGAGATGGGTTGCCAGATTTAAAAAATGCCACAACCTGGGGGAGAGGTGGTAGTGGGGGGTGGACAGGGTAAGAATGGAGGAACTTTGGATGGGGTAGAGGAAAATGGGGTGGGAGGGTGTGGGGGAAGGAAAGATAGTAGACTGAGATGGACAGTATTACCCTATGTATATGTATGATTACATGAATGGTGTGAATCTACATTGTGTACAGCCATAGAAATGAAAAGTTGTACCCCATTTGTGTACAAAAAAATAAAAACTAAATTTACAAAGTGCCACAACCTTGTCAGGTTTACAATTTGTGACTCCTGGAGTGTTTGAAGTTTCTATCCAGAGGAAAGCAGCAAGAGAGACCTCTGCAGGGCATTTGTGAGTCCCATCCTGAGCTGAGAGGCTTCGTGGCAATTTAGTCCTCTATTTATTCAATATCTATTAGGGCCAAACAGACAGTGGAGGAAAAGAGGTGAACAAAAGAATTCCTGACTTCTAGAAATGTTGAAGAGGGGACTAAATTTCCATGTAGGGTAATATAAAAATATGCCTGTGAGGCTTTGGGCATATAGAAGAGATGCATGGTATCCATCCCAGGAAGTTTGGAGAGGACATCCAGGAGATGACAGCTGAGAGAACTCCTGAAGTATGGACAGGAGTTTGGAGGTAAAGGATGAGAGAGAGAAGCAGGGGAATTTGCAAGATGAGATGTATATTGAAGGAATATGAGACTCCCAGGCAGTCAAAGAGAGGAAGGGGGCCCCCACAGAGGTGGAGTGGAGAAAGAGGGGTGCAAACAGATGTGAGAGATGAGGACCAATGTTGAATGTAGTGTTTTCCTGATTCTCCTTGCCAAACCAGGAGACAGTTCTCCACCCTTCCTAATAGTCAAAAGTATATAGTCCAGCGATGTATTTCCCTGCAGAAGGGCTTCCTTTGAACCTCAGTAGGGTAACTTGCCTCATTTCTTTTGCAGAAACTGAGGGGCAAACTCATATGGAAATTGAGTGGGGGCTGGAAAGTGCAGGTCACAAAACAGAGCTGTCACACCCAGGATCTTTGGCTACCAGGCCCTCTGAGACCTTTTTTTTCTTTTTCATTCAAGCCACAGTGAGAAACTTTCCCAGGGGCTCAGCTCAGTAGGCACCTACATCAGCTTTTGAAAGGTGTGATAGCAGCTATTAGACTTCACTTAACTTCTTTCCCACTCAAAGGCAAATTACATGTCTCTGCCTCCTCTTTACTGGATGGGTTCACATAACTAGTTCTAGACCATGGTTTGCAGGGTAAGTGATACCTAAGCAGGAGCATTTAATTCCTGGTGCAAAAATCTCTACTGTTTCTTTCCTTTGCTATAAAAGCAGTAGCTTTACATATGGCATATCTTCCAATATCTTGGGTTCTAGAGTAAGTAAAACTAAGGGAAAACCTGAATCAACTCTCTAGAATCACTTGCTTTTTTTTTTTTTAATCACAAATGGTAGAGGTCACCTTGCTTAGCATTATATTCCCATTAGCTTTGCTAATAGTAACTCTTTCGATGTACGGTCACTATGGTAACAATAGTTTAAGTAGTTTTTCAGGAACTTGGAAGCTGCTTTTCGTCTCTCTCAAACTGGTTGAAATCATCGACCCTTCACTTGCACCTGCTCAGTTGTCTGATGAGATGTCACAGGGCTGAAAACTGCACCCTTAGATCACACCAACACCATCATTTTTTAAAACATGCATCCTATAAAGACACATATAATTTGATTACTCCCCTTTCTTTACTTCCAATCACCCTTCCCCACACCTTAGACCACCTTGTTTTCTTCACCCAACAAATTCCCCTAAACCCTGTCCTTGGGAAGGTAGTTTTGAATTGGGGGCTGCCTCTCTTCATGTTTGGCCCCTCATGAATGAAATTTTCTCTTTTGCAAGATCTATCACTTCAGGGCTTGGCATACTAAGCAGCAGATAAAATGAGTACCAGGTGAGGCAGACACTCCCACTGATGCCCAATGGACTTGTAGAGTGAGCAGGAAATAAACTCTTGTTTTTAACTTGGAGCTGTTTGTTGTTGCAGCATAACTGAACTGACCTAGAGAGACACAGAAAGGCTACCTCTTTTCTTGAACATGAAAAGTTGCCCCTTTAAGGTTGTTCAACGATAATAAACAAATGGACCCAGGCTTGACCAGTGCCCCTGAAGGGCTCCCAGTGGCAAAAAGAATGTTTTGCAATTCCCACAAACCAACTTCCAGCCAGAAGCCAAATGTGAGCAGTGGGAGCTGTGTGCTTAGCTTGTGGAGAACAATATTGATAAGGACTTTTAGTGCTCTTTTGTGTACGGTGCACAAATGAGAGGTTTCTCTGTAGCAAAACCCCACTGGACACTAATTCCCTCACAGAGGTGTGAACTTCACCGACCCTTCCCTTGCCTCCCACCTCCCCACCTGGCTTCCCAGCAATGCTTCCAGGCCAAATTTCTGGCACAAGAACAATTTACTGAAATCAGAAAATTTCTTCCCTATTCAATACACTGAGAATCTGGGATAAAAACTTTTCTTTCCTTTAGTATCAGCCCTTCTTAGCCTGATGGAGCCCATTCAAGCCTTGCTTCCCCCACTTGTTTGGCTGCTCAAAACGAGATCAATAATCATTTCAAGTTTCTAGATGACTTAACAACTGCTTTAGATCAACTGTACAACTGGTCCAAATGGCTGCAGAAATTGGTCATTAAGATGACTGAGAAACATGTTTGAACTAAGCAACAGTTGATTTTGTGTCAGCAAGTTGATGTGGCCAAGCCCCAGTCTGCCCTTCCTACCTAACTCTTGCTTGTGCGGCTCCTGAAATCTGCCTTCACTGCGTTCAGCAGGACAATTTTCTAAAACAGGGTTAGCAGCCTGCCACTCACTCTCTTCAGAGCCTCACATCATTTCTTAATGCCAGAAGATTGAGTCTAAAATGTCGACTGGCATCAGCCTCTTTTTGCAAGTTCTCCTGAAATGTGTGTCCCCTGGCAGAGCTCAGTGTACTGTACCCCAGTCAAGTCACAGGGCCACCTGCTGCCTCAGGGACCATATGTGCACTTGCACACCTCTATATTTATGCATGCTGGTCAGGGCAGCCTTTCCCCTTTCTCTGCTTCATTATCTGAGGTATACCCATGTATTGACTTCCCATAAAGCTATTTCCCTCTCATGGTTGTCCGTCAGTCAGTCCCTCTTCTGGGTGCCTGTGGCACTTCAGTTCAGCCTTGCCAGTTGTATTGTAATTATTTATTTTCCTGTCATTCTCTTACTAGTGTGAGGACTGTGTCTTATTCATCTCTGTGTACATGGTACTCAGCACAGTGACCAGTAACTAAGGGCTATCCAAGGAATATTTAAAAGAGGAGAAGGAAGGATGGACTGAAGGAGAAAGGGGCCATCGCCTCAGGTTGTGGCTGCATGGCCCAACCCCATCCTTCTTGGGTGCAAGCTTCATTGTCCTATCAGCCTTCAGTTGTAAAACACAAATTACAAGATCAAATTTCTGAGAATTTTAGGTCAGCTAAGACAAGGCCTTAAGCTCCAAGTGCAGGGACATTCTGGGTGCAGGACCCTGTGGGATCACACTGGTCTCAGGTCTCTGCCCTGCACTGGAAAATCCCAGTGTTAGATACACCAGAATCAGGTGGGCTTGGTAGAGGGGGTGGTGTTGGCTCAGACCCTGTTGTCTTCGAAGGGCAGCATCAGCAGTAAAGCCCTGGGTAGGTTCCTTGCCTCAGACTGACCTCTCCCCACTTCACCCTCCCTTTAGGAAAACCTAGATGGTGTTTGGATTGTTTTCAGCTGACCATCACCCATTGGGAGGAGGATTTTGACAGTGATCTTCTGTGGGCTGAAGTGGTTATGCTAAGTGAAAATCCACACAAATAAATCCTGGCTTCTGCTCTGGGATCACGTGCTGGCTTTAGGGAGCCATTTGCATCTATCTCTCTTTTTTACTGAGGCTTACCGAGGTGAGTTAACATTATTCACATGTCACTGTTAGACATGCCTTTTATTAGACATAGGCCTCTAAAAAAACATCATGCTCCAGCCAGCTTTCACTTCTCCACTGCTACACAATGGTTGCTAACATTGTTACCTTCAGCAACTCTTTTGTTTAGACAGGTTCACTTTTTAGGACCTGATTCCTTCCTAAAAATAGCTCCTCCAAAAGAATTGCTAAAGAAGTGGGCTGTGTTTTTTAATATAAGAACCAACTTATAACTGAGTATAAGTGTAGCCAACATTATACAATAATACAAAAGCATGAAAATATTGCATTTTACATAAAATCCCTTGGCTCTCTATAAGAAAGTTTCCACGTGCAGTTTAAGTATTATAAACATTGCCTAAGAGCACATTTATGATGCATTATATATCTTATATAAAATTATAAGGATTATAGGAAATATTAGACTCAATTAACTAGTAAGAGTTTTTGTTAATTAATAGAACTATTTGAATGATTCCATTCTCTTAAAAATTATGCAGTTGAATTTTTTTAAATATCCATACCCTTTGATGGAGAAATTGTAACCTAGAGAAATCAGAATGGGAGATAAACACTCATATAAAAAGATGTTTACCAAAGCATTATTTGTGATGACAAAACACAGGAAACAACTTAGGTATTCGACAGAAGAAGAGCTACCTAAATGATGGTGTTAGAAAGACAGAGCAGTTGTCCCTTGGTATCTGTGGGGGATTGGTTCCAGGATTCATCTCTACTCCCCACTGGATGCTAAGATACCAAAAATTGTGGATGCTCAATCCCTGGTAGAAAATGGCATGATATTTGCATTAAACCTATGCACATTGTTCTGTATACTTGAAATCATCTCTAGATGACTTATATTATCTAATACAATGAAAATGCTAGGTAAATAGTTGATGTACCATATTGTTTAGGAAATAAAGATGAGAGAAAAAATTTTGAGCATGTCAAGTGCAGAACCAATTTTTTTTCCTCTGAATATCTTCAGTCTGTAGTTGGATGAATCTGAGAATGAAGAACCTGTGGATATAAAGCCAACTGTACAGTCTAAAGGTTAATAGTAGGCTATCTAGTCAACCAGGTCTGAGTTTGAAAACTAACTCTTTCAGGTACTAATTCTGTGATGTGGGACAAGTTGGTTTTCTCATAGAATGTATTACTTATTACACACACACACACACACACACACACACACACACACACAACCTGTTCCAAAATTCAGTAGCCTAGAATTACAATCATTATCACATCTCATACATGTGCAGCTTGACTGAATTGGGTTGGGCAGCTTTGCATCTCGTTGCAGAGAAACTATGCCTTTGGGGGTGGCCCTGCTTCATGTGTCTGTCACCCTCCTCTCTTATACTAGAGAATGAGCTGTTCTTTACACAGTAATAGAAGAACCAGAAGAGTATAATGAAAACAGATAAGACAATGTTACTTTGAAATTTCCACCTTATTATACTGGATGAAGCAAGTCACACTGGCCAGTCTCCAAGACAAGGAGTGAAAGAAGAAGAAGAAAAAGCACACAATTAGGTTAAGGGCATGATCTGTAGCTGGGTTTCTCAACCTTGGCACTCTTGACCTTGGGTCTAGAGAATTCTTTATCATGGGGGGCTGTCCTGTGCATTGCTAGATGTTTAGGAGCATCCCTGGCCTCTCTCTACATGCTAGGTGTCAGTAGCATCCCTCCAGTGTGACTATCAAAAATATCTCGGGGCATTGCCAAATGTCTCCTGAGGAGCAAAGAATTGGTCCCTTCTCTACTGTGTGTGTGTGTGTGTGTGTGTGTAGGATTACATACAACAATTAAATCTGCCACCACAGGGGTTATAATAATGACATTATGTTGTGTTTAAAAGGACTAAATTCAATTGCTGCTTTTTAAATAAGTGTTTAATAATGCTAGCTTCTATTATATTATAGTCATACAATGTAGTCATTAAAACAGACTTTTGAAGGATTTCATGAGAAATACATATTTTTAAGTGAAGAAGAAAAAATATGATATATGTAGAACAAGAGGACAATTTTGTAAAAGATAAATATAAATGTAAATGCGCATACTTAAGAAGAATAGGCAAACATACAACGAAATGTTAAAGGTGATTTTCTATTCTAGTATAATTAGGGGTGATTCTAATTTTCTTTTTATTATTCTATTTTTTCCCAAATTTCCCAGGAGACTGTATTTATTTTTTAAATTGGAAAACAAGTTCCACGCACAAACACATACAGCTTAAAATTCATTTAAAGGCCTCGGGCCTAACTTTCCATCCTCAGCCATTCCCCTTAAATAATTCCTTAAAACAAGAAAAGCCCTTTAAAAATCATTTTATTTACCTTGATCTTTTAGAGAAACTATTTTATAGGTGGTCAATAAATAATTTGAGGTTGATGATTTCACTTCTTAGAGTAAAAAGCACTTTCAAAGTCAAGAATGTATTAAATTAAAGAACAGTTTAAAGATGGAAAAATATTAAGTATTAGAGCTTATTGGGGGAGGAAGTAGATTTACATACTGCAGCTGGAATTACAAATTGCTACAATCTTTCAAAATGGCAATTAGGCAGTTGTTTAAAGTGCTCCTACAGAACATTTCCATATCTAAGTATCTATCTCTCTTAAGTAAATGATCCAGAGATGTATATAAAAACTACTAAATAAAGATGTTCAATAAGGCATCCTATACTACAGCATCAATCAGGAAACAAAAACCAATGAAAGAGGGATATGATGAAATATTTTACAGTCAATAAAAGTTCTGGTTGCAAAATCACTTAAGGATACTGGGAAAAAGTCATCATGCATTGGTGTGGAAGAGCTCTAATTGTCTCTAGAATCTGTTTATAAGTCTTCTTGCATTTAGTAGTAGATGATCACACCACAAACCTCTGAAAAGGAACATGGTCTTCCACATCTCTCTGATAATGGAGATATGACCAGAAGTGATGTGATAAACTTGATAGTAACATCCATCTAAAGAAATGAATTGTTTCCCCTCCATTTTCATGTCACTCATCCTTGACTGGAATCATCTGTGAGCAAGTTTGGCTCATGCATCTAGGGTTGTACCCTACCCATGAGGGAGAAGTGAGATACTAAGTCCTGGGTCCCTGGATGACCTCATGAACAGAGACGTTTTCAGTTCCCCAACTCCTTATTTTGTTAGAGAAAAATCACTTGATTTTGCAATACTGTATTTTGAGGTCTTTTGTAATAGTAAGTCTGAATTTTAACTAAACACAAATCTATATCAGAAATAGTATCCTTCAGGGGTAACAGAGATATAAAATTATATCGTTCTTATTTAACAATTTTGTGATAAAAAAGAGATTGCAGGCTGGAAATCTGGTGACCTTTCTTCCACCATGGCAAAACATTTGATAAAACTGGTCTCTGTGATATCACTGAAGGTAGTTTACCTACATACCATGCTTGGAACTCTAGAGGAAACAGTGAGACAATAATATGAATGATGGTTTCTGTTGGCTGCTACTTACTGCTTTCAATAAAGGAGATGAATTTTGGCAAGAATTCACCACTTTGCAAGCAGAGATGGAAGGAAATACAGCTTTGATAGGGATGTCTGCTGTGTTTGGGACTACAATCTGAACTTACTAACTGAACAGTAATTTAGATGTCATGGAGCTGGAAAATTGTATGGCTTCAGTGCCATAAACAGAAAGAGAGAATATTTTATCTATGAGCCTTTCTCCAGGACCTGTTGTTAATGGAATCGCGGAAGCCAATCCAATGGCAAATATAGAATTAAGCATACCGTTGTCTCCTGCAAGCCTATTATTTAAGATGCCCTCAAAGTTGCTACTGGAGAGAAAAGAGTCCAAATACAGCGATGAGTAAATAAATGAGTGTCCAGAAACTTAAGGTTTATGCAGATGAGATCTTTGACTATGCTTACATGTTCATAGAAACAATTGGAAGCAAATAGTCCCAAAAACTGCTAAGAATTTTGAAAGAATTATGTGATCAAAGAAACCACAAACCTGGCCTGCAAAAGTTATAATTTTCTGATCCCCAAAGAAACTCCCAGGAAAGCTGTGCATCCCCAAGGAGGGCATACTCTCCCACACTACTTTAGTTGTGGCCACAGAGTTCATGGACAGAGAGTCTCCAAGAGGTCAGAGGACAAAGGCATTTCTGCCAGAGATGTGAGCCAGTGATCACAGCCCAAGGAAGATTCTGCATTGGCTTAGATTTGTCTTAGTTCTTCCCCAATAAGATTTCATCATTCTCAAGAAACATAAAGATTCTGTTTCCCCTTTTCCAAAATTGGAAGTTTTTATTGCAGCCATCCTGTCTGACTATACTACTGAAGTATGGGAAAGGTAAACTAATGCCTGTTAGTTTATAAGTCCCTAGATCTGGCCACCTCCTGTCCTCATGGAGAAGACTTCACATCCCTGAGAAATCTTGGACTGTGAGTGGAAGCCATAACTGGATGTTCTTCAGGCAGATGCTGACTGTCATCCCCAGGATCCTTTTCCCTCTTACATTACAAACTCTTTCACCTGAGGTTATGCAACCTCATGCAGTGGGTGATTGACTTTTCCCAACCTTTCTTATAACTAAGTATAGACACGTGGATGAATTTTGGCAAATGGCAAGTGAGAAGAAAATAAGTGAGAAACTAACAGGGCACATTCTTAAGAGGAACAACTTGCTGTCCATTTCCTCAACGTCTCCTTCCCACTTTGGCTTAATTAGTGTGTGGGTTCTGCTGGGTTTGCTCTAACTATGTGGACAAAGGCAACATTTGAGGAAATTTGGAGCAACAAGATAGTATAGTTGTTCCTGAGTATTTACAGGGGATTGGTTCTAGGAACCTTGTTCAGATGTTAAAACCTAAGCTCAAGTCCCTTATATAAATGACATAGCATTTGCATATACCTGTGTATCTTCCTGTGTACTTTAAATGATCTCTAGATTACTTATAATACTTAATAGCATGCAAATGCTGTGTGAATAGTCATTATATTACTTTGTTTAGGATATAATGACAAGGAAAATCTTCACATGTTCAGTGAAGACACATCAGACACATTTTTCCCAAATATTCTTTTTTTTACAGCTACTCATTTTCATATATATTATGTGTTCTCAAGCATTCTTGCAGCATGAGAAAAGGATATAATTTATATAATGAGGCAAAGTGATGGGAAGAAGGTTGTTTTTCAACTTAAATGTATATTTTTTTCAGCTGAAACTTGATTCAACATCTAGTAGTTTCTGATATTTGACATTTGGTAGCATATTTTACTCTATCAGTTCTTTTTATTTGTTCTTTTTAGATTTCCATGATCGTAAGAGTGGATTTTGACAGATTATACATAACCCAAATATTCTTTATCTGCAGTTGGTTGAATTCACAGATGCAGAACCCGAAAATATGAAGTGCCAACTGTATACACCTGGGTCTCGAGGCCACTGAAGGGGCAGAGGTACAGAGCAACTGAAACACCTGCCATCTCTGCTCCGTATGTGACAGGGCAGAAGGTTTATATCTTGCTGGAACCACTTCTACCTGACACTCAATCTACCCTAATAACTCAATTAATTAGGTAAGAAAAAACAAACAAACCAAGATTTGCATAACTATCTCAAGATTTTTTTTTTAAGTAAAGGTATGTATGCATAGGAAAAAACCCTAAAAACCTAAGTATCAAAATGTTTTTCTGGAAGTGATAATATGACTATATTTTCACTTTGTGTTTTTCCACATTTTCTAATTTTTTACTTTGCAAATACATTATTTTTATCATTAGGCACCAATATGTGCTATTTTAAAAAGATAAATAGCTATAGTCCCCTCTTTTCTCTCCTTCACAGCTAACTACCAGTATTTTCTCCAACGGCAACCATTTTTCAAAGTCAGGGGCATTAGAATAAATAAGTTCCCTGAGGAAACTCTATGTACATTTTCTTATCTTTTGATGCCATGAGGCCTGGTCAACACTTGGTTAACATCTATCAGAATTACTTCAAAGCTCATGTGAAACTTGAGTGATAATTACACAGTTTCTCCAAAGGTCCTTAGACACCCACTAAGATCCCCTTGACAACAGATTGGGCAGCTAATCACAGGGAGGACAGATGACCTACTGAAGAACCTGCCTGCGTTGGCTTTCTCTCCAGAAGCCTCTGACAAACATGCTTTTAATACTTCATATATGGTTTTAATGATTTTGATTATGATTATTATTTTGGTACTGGGGATTGAACCTGGGGCACTCCACCACTGAGCCACATCCCCAGCCCTATTTTGTATTTTTTATTTAGAGACAGGGTCTCACTGAGTTTCTTAGGGCCTTGCTAAGTTGCTGAGGCTGGCTTTGAACTCATGATCCTCCTGCCTCAGCCTCCCAAGTGCTGGGATTACAGGTGTGTGCCACTGCGCCTGGCTAATGATTATTTTTTAAAAGCATTTTTCTAATGTGCTCCAAACCCTCTTTCTCTCTTCCTCCCTACATCCAACCATCCAACCAATAAATCTATTTCAGATTAAAGCATGTCTTTTCTCATCCCCTCTCTGTGTCCTTATTGCTATGATTCACTTCACTTTTACCTGTTGATGGTAAAGCACCTGACCTCCTTCTTCTCATGCTTCCTCCTTTTAATAAAATCTCTACCCTACAATTAGAGTCGCCCTTTAAAAAGGCATATCTGATTTTGTCACTGCTGTATGTAATGGCTTTCTATTGCTTTTAAGGCAGAGTGCACTGACAGACTCTTCATGATCCAACTAGTGCCTACCTCTTCAATCTCCTCTCTGGATGTTATTCACCTTAACCCACAGCAAGCACCAGCATATCTGAGACAGAGTGGTTCAGCTATACAAAATATCTTTTTTTTTTTTTTTCCTTCAGTGTGACAGATAGAATCCAGGACCTTGTGCATGCTAGGCAAACACTCTACAACTAAGTGGATTTTCAGCCCTTGAATGTCTTTAAAATTTTTATGTATTAATAGACTATATTTTTTAAAGCAATGTAAATTTACAGAAAAATTCAATGGAGAATACAGAGAGTTCTCATATATCCCACACCTCTGCTTTAGTTTCTCCTGTGACATCTTGTATCACGCTTGTACAATCAATGAACTAATATTGGCACACTACTACTAATTAAAGCTCATAGTTTACATGAGGGTTCACCCTGTGTCATACATTCTGTGGGTTGTGACAAATGTGCTACGATATGTTTTCGTCATCCTAGTGCTGCACAGAATAAGCTCATGGTTCTAAAAAATCCTCTTGTGTTCTACCTATTCATCTTCTTCCCTTCCTCCTCCTCTGACCCCTGTTAAGTACTGATCTTTTACTGTGTCCACAGATTGAGATTTCTGAATGTCACATAGATGAAATCATACTGTACGTAAGCTTTTCAGGATGTTTCTTTCACTTACTAATGTACATTTAAGGTCCCCTCCATGTCTATTCATGGCTTAGAAGCTCGGTTCTTTTTTTTAATCACTGACTAATACCAATGTATGGGTGTGCCAGTGTGCTTATTTCCCTATGGAAGGACATCTTGCTTTCTGTTAGTGTTTGACAATTATGAGTAAAGTTACTATAAACATCCACGAATGGGTCTTGTATAGACATATTTTCAACCACTAAATGCCTTTTAATTCCTCAAATGTTCATTAGTTGGGCCCCTGATCTCTTAGACCCAACATGAATACCATCCCAGCATTCTAGAACATGCTTCCATTTTTGTTTACCCCAGTAGTTCCTGTTCACTTATCAAGTGCAGCCTAGAAATCACTTCCTCTGGGAAATCTTTTCTAACAGATTTCAGTAGGTTAGAAATGTCTCCTGTGAGCTTCTGTATCACTCTTTTCTACCCCTAGCATAGTGTTTTAGTTAGCTATTTCACTCCTGTGACTAAGTGACCCAACCAGCACAATTGTAAAGGAGGAAATGTTTATTTAGGACTCACCATTTCAGAGCTCTTAGTCCATAGAAGGCAGGATCCATTCCATGGTGATAGAAGTGAGCCTGAACATTATGGTGGAAGATTGTGGCAGAGGGAAGCAGCTTACATCATGGTGATCAGGAAGCAGAGAGAGAGAGAGACTCTACTCTCCAGATACAAAATATGTACCCCATAGCCACACCCCCAATGAACCATTCCCTCCAGCCATGCCCACCTGCCTCCAGTTACCACTCAGTTAATCACATCAGTGATTAATTCACTAATTGGGTTAAGGTCTCACAACCCAATCATTTCTCCTGTAAACCTTCTTGCATTGTCTCACACTTGATCTTTTGGGGGACATCTCACATCCAAACCATAACATATAGTATGTGTTATTCTTACTTCCATGTGTACATTTCTCTGTGTCCTAAATTGGACATGACTATTTCTCTGTGTTGGGTACTAGATTCTGGGTTCAATGAAGTTGGTGTTATAGCTTGGATATGAGGAGTCCCCCAAAAGCTCATGTGTGAGCAGTACAATAACATTCAGAGTGAAATGATTAGATTATGAGAGTTGTAAACTAACTCCCCACTGATATGGATTAACATGTGGTAACTGTAGGCAGAAAGGGTATGGCGGCACAAGATAGATCACTGGGGTTTTGCCTATGGGGTTTATATTTTGTCCCTGGTGAGTGGAGCACTCTCTTTGCTTCCTGGTTGCCATGTCCTGAGCTAATTTCCTCCTCCATGCACTTCCTCTATAATGTTCTATATAACATTGGGCCCAGAACTATGGAGTTGATTGAATGAACATGGACCGAACCTCTGAAACCATGAGCCAAAATGAATTTTTCCATCTCTAAGTAAATGTTCTTGTCAGGCTTTTGGCACAGCTAATCTAAGTTGACTAAAACAGTCAGTGACTAGTTGTGCCTTGTCACCATTGTGACAATGTAGCATAGCTCCAGCCACATAGTAGGCACTCGATAAACTGTATCAAATAAATACCACAGGGTCCTTGGCATATACTGCCCAATCTCCATTTAGGAGTGTTTTATGTGTTTTGATGAGTATTCTAAATTCATTATGATCTTTTTTTAATTCATCAAAAAATTTTTTTTACTTTTTTCTTTTAAGTTATGCGTGACAGTAGAGTATATTTTGACATATTTATATATAAACATGGAGTATAACTTATTCTAATTAGGATCCCATTCTGTGGTTGTGCATGATATGGAGATTCAATGTGGTATATTCATATATGTATAAGGAAAGTTATGTCAGAATCATTCCACTGTCTTTCCTAGTCCTGTCCCCCCTCCCTTCCCTTCATTCCCCTTTGTCTAACCCACTGAACTTCTATTCTTCCCCTCTCCACTTGTTGTATGTTAGCATCCCCATACCAGAGAGAACATTCAACCTTTGGTATTTTGGGATTGGCTTATTTCACTTAGCACGATAATCTACAGAGCCATCCATTTACTGGCAGATGACATAATTTCATTCTTCTTTATGGCTGAATAATAGTTCAGTGTGTTTTTGTACCACATTTTCTTTATCCATTCATCTTTTGAAGGGTTCCTAGGTTGGCTCCATGGCTTAGCTATCATAAATTGAGCTGCTAAAAACATTGCTGTGGCTGTGTCACTATAGTATGTTGATTTTAACTCCTTTGGATATATAAAGAGGAGTGGGATACTGGGTCAAATGTCATCATGGTCTTTGTTTCATTTATATTTCTTCCATCCTAAATCCAGAGCCTTGATACACATCATGAATTCAGTAATGTTACTAACTAACCAAGGGTACTTGGTGCCCTCTTATTTCTTTTATTAAAATTTTATTTTTTTATTTGCTCTAATTAGTAATACATGACAGTAGAATGCATTTATGCAATTTGTAACCCTCTCATTTCTTTATACAAAATTAACCTCCAAATGTTGACTTCTCAGAATAGTTCATTCAATGAATGTTCTTTCATTGTCCCTGCATTCCATCCTAAGCCCAGAGATGTTTTTACCTAAGAATATCCTTACTCTGTGATGACAATAATAGAATTGCTATCATTTGTTGAGATCATGATGGCCACTTACTGTTCCTTCTCAGGAAGTCACTGTGTGTTACTAGCAGTTCATTCCACCCATCAAAGTTCCTGGAGAGCCAGGGGAATAGCATGGTCCTGATTTCTAAGTGTAGAAAAGAAGAATAGTAAAGTTTTCAGTGATTTTCTTGACCTCTTCTAGTTGGGAAGAAGTAGTAACAGATAACTTCTCAATGCATGAGAACTTGGTCTGGAATAACCCACTTATCTACTTGCTCAGTAATCAGTACTTTTGGAGAACTGGCAATCATTGCACTTGACTCTAATTTCCAGCCCAATCCCCTCAGGTTGACATTATTTCCCCTAGTATTTCTTAAGATAAACTGAAACTTAGAGATATTAAGTTACTTTCACAAGCCCACCCAGGTCCCAAGAATTTCAGAGTCCTATAATTTAAAGGTCTGTACTATCTTGAAACCTTCACCTTTGAAAGCTGTACTGCCCTAAATGACTTCATTCAATCTTCAGTAGCACTGTGAAGCTCACAGAGATCATGGAATTACAAATTGTGGCTGGGATGAGGGGTAGAAGGAAGATGCCAAGGAAATGAAGACCCCTTCTTCATGAAGTGACAAGATGGTTTTATAGATAGAAGTCATATGCAAATAACGCATTCATAGCCTGTTGGTAAGGTGTGATAGCCACACATATTCATGCTATAAGCCTGTACATGGAGGAAGGACATAAATCATGCACAAATATATCTCTCCTTGCAACTAAGCAAACTCAGATATTGAATTTGTGCTTTTTGTATTTGCTTTTTAAGGCTGTTGCCTTGATGAAGGCCTTTTATAAATGCAAGTAGTTGGATATTTCAGAGTTGTTTCCTTTGCAAACCAGAAGAGCAGGGCTCAAACCAGTTATTTCCAAATCTGCCTTAGCTCAGGGACCTCCACTTGGTCTGCAGCAGTACATTGGTGCATCCATAAGTGGGCTGTCAAATTTTATTAGTGCACAAAGCTCAATCTTGTAGTTAAAGAAGTGTTTTGTAACAAAGACGACCCTTAGTGGAACACAGTGCTGGCTGGCCCTGCTGTGTAGCAGGATATCGTGCAGGGCACACATGACTCCAGCTGGGAGAAACAGGGTACAGAACAACAGGCAGCATTAGTCCAGTGCTTTTTGGAATATAAATGAAAATGGCCTCTTGGTCAGGGCAACAGCAGTTCTGCTTAAACAGTGACTTGAGGCCAAAGGGCCATCAGGTGAATAGTGTGATCACTGTGGATGTTTTTACTGAAATCTGTGACACAGTGTAATAACAAACCCTGATTATAGCTGATGATTCTGACAGTGCAGTTTTGAATCTTAAAATACCTTTAGGTTATGTCCAAAAGTTCTATTATTTGAGAAAATATGTCACAAACATGAAAGAAATAACAGGATACTGTTTCAGCCAGACAAAATGAGCCATTTCTTACACTGGCTTGGAGTGTGGATGCTGGATTCAGAGAGTTCATGTCTGCCTCTTCTCTAACCACTTCCTACGCTCACATTGATTTCCGCTTCACCCATCCCTTTGTGTTGTTGTGAGCATTGAACGATGCAAGGAATATAAAACATTTGCACCTCATCTGCCATATAGTAAATGGTAGTTCTCAAAAAGTATTGATTTCTGGATGTAATGGACTGAACTGTGCACCCCTCTCCCCATTCATATATTAAAGCCTTAACCTGTCAATGGGACTGTCCTTGGAGGTAGGGCCTTTAAATGATAATTAAGTTAGATGGGGTTATAAGGGTGGGACCCTAATCTGATAGGACCAGTGTCCTTATTTGAAGAGAAACATATGCCAGGGAGGTGTGCAAAGGGGAAGGGCCATCTGAGGACACAGAGAGAAGGTGGCCATCTGTAAGCCAGGCAGAGCTCAAAAGACAACAACTCCACTGGAACCATGGTCTTGAACTTCCAGCCTCCAGAACTATGAGAAAACAGTTGGTTAAGTCCTGCAGTCTGTGATGCTTCATTATGGCAGTTCCAGAAACCTCTACACTGAGCATCAGGTGGGTGTGTGAATGAAACAGGATTAAGCCAGACGATGATCTCAGGCATGGGAAACTATTTAGGCCTTGGAAAAATCAGTGGTCGCGTTTGTTCCCTTCTCTTCCTAGTTAAATGAGTTCATGCAAATCACTGAAAATGTTAGGATTTTTCTTTTCTATGATTAGTAACAAGGATCATGCTGTTTCCCTGGCTCTCCAGAAATCTTCATGAGTGCAGGTGGATTGCTAGTAACACATATTGAGTTTCTGTGAATGTACCTTGCAAAAATGAAAACGTCTACAAGATTTCTCATTAGTTGCAGGAAAGAAAACTGGGAATTCTTCATGCGGTACTCTACATAGCTACCTAGAGTATTTGTGTTTTGGACTAGAGAAAGCTGCAGGGTGTAAGTGTTCTGAGCAAGCCGCTTGCATGCACATCTAAAAACCACAGCAGAGGAATAAACTTCTCAAATGTGGTCCTCCATCCTTTCATCAATAATTTTAGCTTTGGCCCTGTCAGACTCAATTGGCCTGGCTGTAAGTACAGCTTCGGAGGCAAGCTAGTTCTGGTTCAAGCAGCAATAAATCATTGATGAGCACAAGGGAACTCAGATTTCTTCCCAGAGCCTGGTCTCAAATCATCTCTTACACATGTCCCCAAATGGGCATATTTTAGCTGACTGCTGAAAAAGAAGAACATATCAGAAAGTCAATTGGCCTCTGACCTACACCCAGTGATGAAATCTCTGATTCTAAACACTTTCATTTGAAGCCTGAAGAAGAAAATGAATGTAAACAGAAAATACAGTAACAAAGTTTGGCCATGCAAGAGAATTCCTTTTCAACTATCTTCAATAGTTCAGTCATCCCTCACCACATGCCCACCAGTCAGAGAAGGAAAACTATAGATTGCAACTTCTTCAGGTTCAGTGCTTCCAGATTTGTACCGCTTGTCTACTGGAGCAGAAGAGAATTTAAGAGGCTGTGCAGCTGCCTCTGTTAGTCACAAGCTTATACAGGCTACACAGGGATTGTTCACGTTACAGGTTCCAAACCCCAGAAAGGCTTTGCTCTGCTTCTGATCAGCCTCCTTTATTGCCTTAAAAATAGTAGCCTTAAAGAAGAGAGAGACTACTTTTTTACATATCTCCATTATATTAGAAAAAAGTCCTCTAGACAAATTTGCTAAAGTCATAAAGCAATTCAACTGGTAGATCAGATCCAGTAGAAGAGTTTTCTCCTGATAGATTTCTGTGTTTCAGAGATGACTATCCAGGGCCAGTGGAAGTGGCAAGACTGGGCATGGGGAGGCAGGCACAGTCAGGGCACTTGCTCAGGAGAGTAGGAGCTGAAGCTTACACCTCAGATAACGGTGGCTCATCCTGAGAACTGTCACTTTTGGGATGTGACCATCATCCTCTGCTTGTAGGACGACAAAGGTTGTTTGTCTGACCATCTTTTCCCCCTTTCCTGCTTCTGCCAAAGAGATCTCCTTGCTGTCATTAAGTGCAAGCCTCACACTTGTCTAACTGAAGTCCTGCTGGCGTGGTCATTGACTGTAGTAGAAAGAGCCCACAGGCTGTGTGTTGTGGGGTGCAACTTATGAACAGACTGATCACCAATGAGAAGTCCAAATTTGAGAGTCTTTATTTAGCCAGCTGGCTGACTACCTCACACAATGCCCCCAAAATAGCTATTGGGAGAACAGCCCTGACCATAGGGTTGCAGGGGTTCTTGTACCATAAATCACATCAATCATAAGTGTCTGTTGCTATGATTCAAAATTACAAACTAACATCATGAAATCATCAGCAGAGGAGGAAGTGGGTCAAAATGACCCTACCTAGGTACAAACTAAAGAATGGTTACTAACATCCACACAATCATGGTCAACATCACCATTCACATGGTGCATTGTTTAGGAGAAATAGGAATCAAAAGAGAACAATTTTTCATCATATAAGAATTGTCATTTTGTATTGCTAAACATGGAATGCTAAGTAACTGATGATGGGTTCAGAGATAGGGTGTTACCATGGGAGAAGCTAAGCAACTGTTGATGGGTACAGAGGTGGGGCGTTCCCATGGGAGAAGCTCATTTCCTACATAACATGGAGTTTCAGAGCAAAATGGAGTCTGTTTACTCATTGCCCATGTAGCCTCGTGTGTAACATTTCCATAAGCCAAATCTGTCAGCCCATCACAGTATCAGACTTGGATATGGATCTGATTTTCCATTATATACTATCTGGGTAACCTGAAATAATTCAGCAAGCACATGCATCAGTAAAGAAAGGACCATCCTTGCTCTGCCTAGCTTATGAAGTTGTAAGTTAAGGTTTTTAAGTGTTTTGTAGTTCCTAAGGGCTCTAGAAGGGCTGATGTGGATGCTCAGAGATGTTAAGTACATGCTGTATCCATTTCAGTGCGATTTCAGACTGGGGCCATGAAATGCAGCTCTCCATGTCTGCAAAAGACAACAAAAAGTTTTTTATGAAATTGTTTTCCTTTCTCTCCTAGGCATATGGCTTCCCATCCTTCCTTGCTGTCAGGTATAGCTTTTTGGGTAAATTCTGATCAGTGGAATTGGATTGAAGATGATGTATGCTGTTTTAGTTATTTTTTTTTAATTATTGTGACCAAAATACCCAACAAGAACAACTCAGAGGAGGAGAAGTTTATTTGGGGTTCATGGTTTCAGAGGTCTTAGTCCATAGATGACTGACTCCATTGCTCTGGGCCAAGGTGAAGCAGCACACCAGGGAAGGGCCTGATGAAGGAAAGCTGCTCAGTTCATGGCAGGGTCAGGAAGCAGAGAGAAAAAAAAAAAGAGCAAGAGATGGGGGAAGGGCAGAAGGGGCCACAGGAAAGATGCATGCTTCCAGGACATGTCCCCAGTGACCCAACTCCTCCAGCCTTGCTCCACCTGCCTGCAGCTGGAGCAACCAGTCACCCAGTCATCCAAACTAGGATAGACTGATGAGGTTACAGTTCTCATAATCTAATAATCTTACCTCTAAAAATCCTTGCATTCACGGGAGCTTTTGGGGATGTCTCACATCCAAACCATAACATATACTACTTCTGGACTTGGCACTTAAGTATTTCTCAGCACAATCTTCTATTCTCAGTTCGTAGTATGCTCAGAGACTTAGTGTATTTTTCCTGGTACTCCTCAGCAAAGATATACCTAACAGTTACAATTACAAAATGGTTAGATTCAAACAACTTAACAAGTACTTATGGCCTCATAGCTTGTGCTTCTAAAAACTGGTACATGTGAATTAAAAGCCAAATGATATTTTTAGCTGGGCACAGTGGTGCATGCCTGTAATCCCAGTGACTCAGAAGGCTGAGGCAGGAGGATCACAAGTTCGAAGTCAGCCTCAGCAAAAGTGAGGCACTAAGCAACTTAGTGAGACCCTGTCTCTAAATAAAATACAAAATATGTCTGGAGATGTGGCTCAGTGGTCGAGTGCCCCTGAGTTCAATCCCTGGTATCAGCTTCCCCCCAACATAAAGCCAAATGATGTATTTATTTCATTCTTGAACCACAATTACTTACTAATGGGATGTGTATGCTTTAGGCACGTGTAACTCCCTAAACCTAGAAATCAGATTGGACACACTGCCCTCATTTCCTGTTGCACATTGATTTTCATGACACTTTTTTTTTAAAAAACACAGTGATAGCTGAAAACTCAGGTTCAAAAAGATACAATGTTATCAGAGTTAATGTAACACGATTTAATGATGAAATTGAAAACTACCTTGAGCTAGTAGTTTTGCAGTGTCCAGATGTTGAATATTGCTGGGTTTCCCTAAGCATTTAAAAATATCTGATGACACACCCATTAATTCATAGAAAAATATC
>JAJEJO010002851.1:86338-154187 GCA_020662805.1 Glaucomys volans | reverse complement strand
GCTGAGTTTCCATGGAAGGAGAGGCACCGAGAACCACTTAACAAGGAACACCTGCTTTGGTCTTTGGCTGGAATGAGATAATTTTTTCCTTTGACATTCCACCGATTTGGAGGAGTTGTTTATTAGAGCAGTTGGTCTGCCCTGACTCCTGCAACTTCCACATTTTTGAAATATCACTAGGGTTGCTTTTGTTAATCCAAATTTGGCTTCAGTTTGGATGTTGCTCTCTCTCATGGAAAATTAGCATTAGGTGAATCAGTCTCCAGTTTTGGTGACCTGGTTTATCTATAATACCCCAAGAAAGCATAGGCAATACTATGAGTAAGGGTTTTGCTCTTGAGATAGGTGTTTCTGCATCAAAGTAATGTTTAAAAAGTAGGCAAGAACATTCCCCAGGGATCACATTGTAAACCAAAATGCAAATGCTTTGGGAGAATTGGAGGATACTGGCTTTCCAAGAGAATTAAGAATTATTTAAGAAAGGAACCATGGTCATCTGTCTATTAGTATGGGGATGTACTCAGATAGGAAGATGTGAATCGCACCTTCACAGGAAGCCACAATTAAGCAGATTTATAGTCCTGGGCTGTTTGCCTGAAGGAACAACACAGCTCACTTGCAGAGCATCAGTGTTCAAAGCTAGTGTTCAGGGCTTAGTGTTGGTTCCTTAGGGGATGTTTTCTCTAAGTGGGTCACATTTTCAATTTAGGTCTTGTTTCCTGACCTACCTAGAGATAATGGTAGTTCAAAATCTGGTAACCACTTCTGGGAAAGTTCCATTTTGACTACAACCTTGGTAACATCTCTGAGACCCACCTCAAGAAGCATAGAGCTTGAAGGTAGACTTTATTCTCCTTCTTATGAATAACTAAATGTGAGCACATTCAGAAGACCTGCTAGCACACAGGTGTCCATGCCATCTTGATGGTTTATGCAAGGTACTGAGGCTCTTTGACTTCATGTGTTTAGCCTAGACTTTTTCTTTTTCACCAATAACAGACTTTCTTCATGCCCATCCTTCTTATTTGCTGAACAGAGGTCACACACTATTCCTTGTGGATGGGAGAATCAAGAATGGAGCTTCACTGGCCCCATGACTTTTGACAAGTATTCCAGAACATATGTGTAGGCATTTCCATGAAGAGTGGTCTGGAAAACTTGTCTGCCATGGAGCCAGTCACATGATTGAAATGTGTCTCCACTGAGTTTCTCTGAAGAGAAAGTAAATATATTCACTTTTGGATTTCTTTTTTTTTATGTCACACAAATTTAAGAAAATAATGGGATATTTTTATTTTTTGAATTTTATTTTTCTTGTCTTTGAATCAATATAAGATAGTAGGTGCTGATGGTAAGAGTGAAAGTAAGTGTGAAGAATAAAACTTGGAGGGGTAGTAGTTAGCATGCTTGCCATGGAGATCCCAAGTATATAAGAAATAATTAAAAGGAAATTGGATTATTGTGATGGTTCTGCTCCTGGACAATGGGTGACCATATTTACTTCACACTGCTTTCTAGTTCCCCATTTATAACAAGTAGAGGCCTAATGTCATATTCTCATTCTACATAACACATCATGTGCTTGGCAGAATTTTGGCTTCCAGGAACATCAATTCCAGTGTTACAAGCATATATGGTAAAGGGTGCTTTTCAGATGTAATTAAATTACTAATCAGCTGAACTTATGATGGGATATTATCCTGAATTGTCTGCTTGGACTCACATGAGCCCTTGAAAGCAGAGCTTCCTGCTAGCTTGGTACAGAAGGTAGAGAAATTCCAAGTTTGAGAAGAATTTGTTGTATCACTGCTGGCTTGAAGATAGAGAGGGCCATGTAGTAAACACGAGAAGCAATTAAATTCTGCTAGCAAGGAGTGAGCTTGGGAGAAACCCTGAATCCCAAATGTGGACTACAGCTCCAGTAGATGCCTTGATTTCAGCCTTATAAGACCCTCAGCAGAGGATCCATTTGGCAGATACAGAACTTCTAATCCCCAGAAGCAATGAGCTAATAAATTTGTGTAGTGTTAAGCCACGAAGTTTGGGTCATTTGTTACAGCAGCAAGAGGGAACTGGTACATGTCATGAAGTTTATTTGAAGTCAGGGATTGCAACCTCATATTGAAGGGCAGTTTGCCTCTCAGCCTGGTGAAAACATTGATGAATATGGGAATGGGCTGAAGCAGAAATAAATAAGTATTTTGTGCTTCCTGTCTTTTCTTTATGGTCCAATGTACATTTATTGATCTCCTACAGAGTATCCAATACTAAATATATCTTACACTTTCCCTCTTTTAATGTCATAATCACCTTGGAAATAATAATTTACTATTTATGGAAGAAGAAATGGAGACTCTCAGAGCCCAGACAACTTGTCCACTTTTCTGTTGCTGAGATTGTGTGAGATTTGAACCTGGGTATTCTGTGGACTATACACCAGGGCTGTTTCCTTTGTCACAGAGGGCCAAAAACTGGGTCTGTAAGTTGACCTAAATATTAGTTAAAAATCATGAAGAACAATAGAAGTTTGAAAAAAAGGAACTATGGGATTATTATTTTAATGAAGTAAATAACATAGTTTCAGATCAAAGATTCTGAGATTCTTCAGTTCCTTTGGCAATCTGGCTCTCTGTCAGCAACCAGAAGCTGAGAACAATCCAGAGTTCTTACTTTTCACTTGCTGGCTCCCAACTGTTATTTCCATGGAAACATATCAGATCTGCAAAAACAAGTTAAGTATCTTAATATCATCACCACCCAGTGACTGAGACTTTCCATGTTTCAGCCCAGCTAACTTTCTTTTCCTGGGGGCAAAGAAAGGAGCTGTGGCACCACACACTTGAATTCAGGGAATGCACCTATTTCATTTCAGGAGTCTGTTGTTGATCAAGAACAAGATTATTGCTTTCTAATTGCCATCTAATTTTAGGCAAAAACTGAAAAGATAAAGGTGTTTGTGAACTCTGCCTCAGGGGATAATTAAAGGAAGGTCCTACCTAATTTCTTTAGCATCATTATTGTTATTGGCCAGCATTGTTTACTGATTGCTGGAAAACACCCAAGACCAATTTGCATGCACCAGACAACAGATTTTTTTGTTTTTTTTTTTTTTTTTTTTTTTAATGGAATGGTCACCACTGGCCAAGGGAATCAAAGAAAGCATCAAGGAGTAGAGGAACCAGAGGTTTCTCTATCGATTGCCTTAGAAATGCCCAGTGTGACTAAGGAACGAACACATGTAACCCAGGATCCATTCCCTCTGTGGTTGCTTTTTTACTGTAAAGGGTTATGTTGTTCCCAAGTCACAATAGGAGGGCTAATAAGACAATATGTCTAGAAGGCTTCTGATGCTACAAATTGACTTTCTCTTAAGGAGGCTTGTAAACAAATACTGTGTCATTATAAGACCATTACAACATCTTGGGTGGGCTTTGGCTTTCTGCCCAGAGTTTTGAGGTTGAGACAAACAGCAGTGTGATGACACCACTCTGTGGTCCATTGGTTCATGAGGCTGTTGAAACTTTCATTACACCCATCAGTTAGCAACAACTCTGGGGCACCCACTGTGTGTGAAGCCTGGAGCACCACAGGAAGCATCAGAACACAGAGAGGGCACAGCTTCTGTTCTTGAAGAGCTTTAAATTTACTGGGGCAGTCAGGAGCACACAACAGAACCATGTGAGAAAGCAAATGAGAAAGGCAACCAAGTCACCACACCAAAACAAAATCCCAGGCCGCCACCATTTTCATGACTTGTTAGCTGTGTCAAGTTTGAAGGATTGGGTGACTTGAGCTAAATGGAGTTGGATGGAAATGTGGAGATTTAGGAGAAGGGAGAGGACGAGAAGGAGAAGCAACATTCATAAGAATGTCATAGGGACTTGGCAGCTTTTGGTAAAAGCGCCTATTCTTCACTTTGCCTGGAAGATGTCCAATCTTTAACCGAAAGCTGGGTAAAAGTTTGGCATCTCTGTCTTTGTTCTGCATTTGTCTCCTTTGCTTCCTTAAACTTTGGGTCAGATTCCATTTGAGCATCTAAAGCAGGTAATTCCCTCTCAAGGTTGAAGGCACCAAAATAAGAGTAATGATGGTATTCTTGAGATGTGCAGGGACATCATAATCAACAGATTATCAACTGTCAGTTATTACAATGTCCCATTCCATACCCCAGGAGTGGTGACTAGAGATTTCAGTCATTCCCCTAAACCTGTTGAAACTAACTCCATCTTGCCTTTCTCACTTGTTTCTTTTTTTTCTGAGTCATTCTGTCCTGCTGTCACCTTGCATTCCAGCAACAACTGGAATCCAAGCAATAAACATTCTGTGAAACAGTGGAAACTCCCTTCAACACCCCCACCCAATCAACTTTCTTAATGCTGATAATGATCACCCAGACCACAATCTGACCAAGACTGCTGGACTATGCATACTACTTCACTTATTTAGCCCCAAAGCTCTTTTCAGCTCCTCAAAGTCAGGGCTGAGGACACTTGGTCCCCTGGTCTTTCCCAGTATAGCTATCCTAGATAAATTTATTTCCTACTTCACCATTACTTTTCCCATTTCATTTTTGGGGTAAGTGGGCAGATCTGATCTGTTGGGACTCCCCAAAGTCAGGCCCTTTTCTAGCCTAGGAATCCAGTAACATAAGGAGAGGTTAGTGGGGAGACTCAGAGTCAAGAACAAGAGGTGAGAAATGGATGATATCAAAGAGGTATAGGGGAGGAAATGTAATTTTTTTTGCCCTCATAAATTATCATTAAAACAGACCCAACTAACAAAAGACAGAAGAAAAAAATTAACAATTTTATTAATGTACATATTAATGTAGAGGAATGCATATATAATGCATGATAAAAGGCATACATCATGTAGAGGAAAACTCAAAGCAATGGCTTAAAACTGGTTTATAAAACAATGAAATTTACAGAAATGACAAAACAAAGGAAAAGAGTTTTAGACTTCTAGTGTGGGAAACTGGGGACTTGTATATGGGAGTAAGCAAATGGAGAAAGGTGTGTTTTCTGGTTCTTCAGCTACCATCTCTGAGCTGATTAAAGGCCAGTGAAGGAGAATTTACATAATGCTTTTAGATGGAAAAGGTAGAGGGATTGTAAAGGTCTTCCTCCAATTGCTGCTTCTTAATTGCCTTACGCCCCAAAATATTTATGTTAAAGAGTCATTAATTTGGGGTGATATATCTTCATTTCCTTCAGAAGTTTGCTGAGTAGAGCCATACGCCCAGCACTGGGAGTGAGGAAAATTTGGTATCATGGGAAGTATAAATCATGGAGTTCAGAATCTGGAAGTTCTAGATTGAAAGTCTGAATTTTCTTAAGATAATTAGGCATTTCTAAAGGTTTCTGAGAAAGGGCCAGACATCTTAGAATAAAACCAAATACAGAAGTAGAACAGAGAAGAGACACCTTCTGGATCACAGTGGAGAGACATTGAGTTCCAGTTCTTCTATGGTGCACACAATCCCTCTTCCTTTTCTGAACACTTTTAGTAGTTACAGTTGAAACTACTAACCACTAATTTAGAACTTGATCTTTCACTAGTTTAACTAGCTGCTCATATTACATGAAACCAATGTTCAGGGCCATGGCTAACACAAATGTCATACAACTCAAAAATTCCTACCAGCAAGGAAGGATTTTTCCTAGATTATACAATGATTTTTTTTTTTTTCTCTCTCTCTCCTTTCTCTCTCTTTGGGATTGTGAATTGGCACCAGGATTAACTGTTGCATTATTTGGATCATAAGGTACACCTCACAGGAACTACTATCCATTAGTTTGAATATTGGAGCAAAATGTTAACACTGGTATTTTAATTTTAATTTTTTTTGCTTCATGCTAGTATTTTTGAATTGAGGTGTGGCCACCTTTGTCTTTTGCTTTTGTTCTCCAAGTCTGCTACCCATGAAGAGCCAAGAGCCAGGACCAAGACTTTGTCCTTTCAGTTTGAGTCTCACCTATGATATTGATACAAGAAGGTTTCAGTTAAAACAAATTATAGTAGGGAAGAAGATTAGATACTGTGAGCCTGGTTCAGACCCTGGGGAGAAAAGCTAGGCAACATTCCCTATGGGGAAGGAAGGTGGTGACACTCAGAATGTCTGCCTGAGACCCTCTCACCTCCCCTACTTCTGCAGGTTGTTTGGATCCCAAAGAGTTCTGATTGAAATGCAAATGACCAATAAAAATACAGAAAAACACTCAACATCGCCAAGGATCCAATCAATGGAAATTATAGCAACATAGAGTTCTTTTTGCAAGGTCTTAGATGTAGTGAAGATACTTTCTCAATAATGGCAACTTTGATTTAAAATTTTAACTCAATGTTTAACTCTCTAGGTACAACTTGTAATTCAGATTACAGATTTTTGATGTTACAGACTTTGCAAGTGAATATTTCCACACTGAAAGATTGTACAATATCCTGGAGCACCAAAATTTGGCACAATGACTGTTTTACCAGACTCAGCAGAAATTATGTCTCCTAATTACTGGTCATAATAAAAACAGCTACACTCACCCTGTACCAAGAACTATACTATCTTGACAGTATTTGATTTTCAAAGTAACCCCCCAAAAGTCCATTCTTTTACTTTGTCTCTCTACCCAGAAGAAGAAAACTAAAATGTAGAGAAATTAAGATTAACCATATGAAATTGTTAATATTTGACTGTTTTTGACTTACATATATGGCAATCTCATATTTCAAATGGTTTATTCTGATAATGTGTGTAAAGTCACACTATTGGAAAGTGGTAGAGTGGGAATTATCTGAGACATCTTCCTCCCAAGCCCAGGGACTTAACTCCTAGGCAACTCTTACTATATTTAGCTAAAAGAGAGGACAGGTAAGCATAAAGTCAAGATTAGCAGGGAGCTGATAAGCTATTGAAGGCAAATTACATCAGAACAGTACAGAGAAAACATATCTAAAGCCTAAGATAGTACATTAGTCCATTTTTCATTACTATAACTAAATACCTGAAGCTTGATAACTTAAAAAGAAAAAGGAGCTTGTTTAGCTCACAGGTTGGGAGGATAAAAGTTCAGAGTCCAGCTCTGGTGAGGGTCCCTGGCATCACCTTGTGGAGGATGGCATCGTGGCAGGAGTAGGTGTATGTGTGTGATGGAGAGATCACATGCAAGACAGGAAGTCAGAATGAAGGGAGGGGCTCTGTCATCACCACTGGCTCTTGCTAGAATTAACTCAGAGCGTCATGAGATCAACCTTAATTCCTTTTGAGGGCAGTGCACCCAGTGACCTAATGAACTCCCACCTCTTAAAGGCCCAACCATCCCTCAACATCACCACACTGGGGACCAAGCTCTCCATACATTAACCCTTGGGGGACACACAAATCATATTCAAAGTTGCCAGAAACAATGTGAGTTGCCACAAGAAAGCAACAATTTTTCATAAAGTGAAATTCAGTTTTGCATTTGCCACCATATTTCTAAAAGTGAACCCACTGTGAATCTCATACTCTGCTGTTGAATCAGTAAGACTACCATGGCTGTTTTGTAGGATGTTTTGGAAGGGTTATATGAGCTGAATGGACCGGGAGACAAAAGCAAATCACCATTTCTACTGAGAAACATCCCAGCATAGGGAAATGCTTCACAAAAGGACTGCTTTACTGTTGGGACACTGAATCAGGCTCCTGTCATTACTCAGCAGGACAGATGAGCAGCCATTTTCCATTTCTAGGTTGTTTGCTTCTTCGGAGCTGGGCGATGTATGATGATTCAAGAGTTCTGACTCATTCTGGTGAACCAGCTTGTTAACATAAGTCAGACGAAGTTGAAAGCCCACCTCATCATCAGGGGGTCAAATTCTGTTGTGGCTCGAAAAACTCCCAAGGCACTTGCTTTCATAACTGTTGTTCCTAAGAAGGGATTCAAAGAAATGATTAGGAAAAAAAGTCTTTTGTAACTCACAGGGGATATTCAGCCGGGCTGCAGAAGAAAACAATAACAATTTATTTTGGACATTTGCTCTTTAATTATGATGGATTTTCTAAGCAAATGTTTCTGATTCCAACAGCTGCTGGATGAGCAGTATGTACCTGGATAAATCAATCCTTCTGTTACCTCTAGAGCAGTGAATAATATGTCTTACTTAGTGCAATAAAGATTCCTGCATTCAATATAGAGAGAATTGGGGACAACATGCATGTGATTGCAAATATTCAAATACAATGTAGGAATACTTCAAAGATGGAGTAATAAATCATGCAGCAGGCAAGCACCTTCTGATTTGCATGGATTTCTTTTGAGTTGAAAGAAAAAAGAAACTAGGGGCCAGCACAATACAAAATCCAACTCAGGATGTCTACTTCTGTTCTTGACAATGTGTGACCTGGCCTTGCAAGAATTTAAATACAGGTTAATGTGGTGACTGTCTAAAGAACAGCTTGATGAGTAACAGGTCATGGAGCATGCATTCCCTGGGTTAATCTGCCTGGCCCTGGGTGAAGCCAACATGAGCCAAAGAAGTCTTCAAATAGAAAGCGATGTGGAGAAGTCATACCCTCTTTCCTCAAAATATATCTTGGAGTGCAGAGAGGAATGGTAAGAGAAAACAAATGTAATAATTTTATGGAGCAGATAATAAAGCAATAATCAAGAGGAAAAAAGAAAAGTAACTGGGGAACCAGAAAAAAAGAGGTGGAATAAATTGTGTGGGTTTCTGATGTACAACTTGGCATTCTAATATATATATACACACACAATGTGGAATAAATAAATCTAATTAATATATACTTCTTCACATCCTGTGTTAGTTTTCCATTACCGTAATAGATATCTGAGATAATTAACCTATAAAGACTAAAGGTTAATTTTAGCTCATAGTCTTAGAGGTTTCAGTCAGTGTTTTGTTAGCCTTTGTGCTTTTGGGCCTGTGATGAGGCAGCACATCATGGCAGGGAGCAAAGCTGTTCACCTTCTGACTGCAAAACAAAGAAGCGGAAGAAGAAAAGACCTTCCTCTTTGAGGAAATACCCACAATGACCCAAGACCTCCCACTAGCCCTCACCTCTTAAAGGTTCTACAGTCTCTCAACAGTGTCACTCTGGAGAACAAGCCTTTTACACAAGGGAGGATATTTGTGGGACATTCAAGACCCCAACTATAACATGTGCTTATTTATTTGTGATGAGAAATATTTAAACAATCTACTCTCTGAGCAATTTTCAAGTATACATTACATTGCTATTAACTATAGTTTCCATGCTGTACTGTAGATCTCTTGAACTTATTTCTCCTGTCCAATTGAAATTTTGTAGACTTTGACCAACATCAACTGCAATCTCCTCCCTCCAAGGCAATGGAGTTTTTAGTAATGAGACTGAAGGGGAAGTCTTCATTATATAGTGAAGCAGACTGGTTGCTAAATGAAGTTATATTATTCATCTTTGAAATTCCTTCATATTTGATATTTAGAATTTGATGAACTATTTCTATAAATTGCCTATTAATGAAAAGGTTTTCTTTTTTAGAAAATCAGATTTCTCCACCTTTCCTCTGATAGCTCCCCTGTGATTTACAGAACAGAAGGAGGGTTACAGGCTCAGGGGATCTGTTTCAAAGCTAAAGATGCTGATACAAAGGCAAAAATGTAAAAAATATGGGAAATAAATGACCAAAGGAATCAGTGTGTGACTTTTGAATCTTTGGATATTTCTGTGAGATCGACTCAAATGCTAGCAAGCTTGTTTGTAGGTGTTGAAATATGATTTCTCTTTCTTTTGGAAACCTCTTATTCCAAGATCTGGGTGTTTAGAGTGGTCAATGTGACTCTGGTGGCTTTGCTTTTCTGGTTTCTTCTTATTGACTGGGCAATAGCAAAATGCTTCCTCTCCTGGGACATTTTGTCATGGCAGAAATGAAAGGTCTTGAAATGTGCCTGTGTGTAGCAAGGAGTCATAATTCTTTATCTTCTATTTCATTCCACTTCAATCAGATTGCTTCAGGCATTCAGGTCTAAAAGGCAGGCCTCACAGCTAGTGTTTCTTCCCCTCCAACACAAATAGAAATCAAAATGAACCCATCACATCCATTACCAGAACATACTGTGAGCCAATGGTAAGTGCTACCTTTGCACGTTCACCTTTGTTAGACTGACCCTTTGCTAAAGGACAGTCATGTGGACCTGTGTACACAAAGAGGTGATTGTTGATTGTTGTAAATTGTATGTGTTGATCTCAATTTGGTCTGCATTGGCAGGCCAGTGGCTCACCCAGGGATTCTAGCTACAGTTCTGCTGGATGTTCTCGTTTCTGAGTCTCAACAACACATGCCTGGACTTGGAGAAATCACTCACTGGGCTTTAGTTTCCACATGTGTTGAAGAAAAGGTGTGGATTTCTGAAATGTCAACGTTGTACTAAAGAGTTTATAGGAAACCTATATAAAGATTAAACTTCATTTGACCAATCAAAATTTATTTGACCAACTGTTGGGAAAGACTGACCTAACAACAACCCTGTCTTCTGCATGGCCCAAGTCTGGTGCTTAGAAAACACAGGTTCTTTGCCCTGACAGCTCTGGTAGTATAGGCATGGTAATGCTGCCACCAGTATCCTACTGTCATATGAAATTTGAGCTTTCCCAGAAGTGGGTCAGGTACTCATCCTCATGCTTAATACTTTTATGTAATTTCCAGTAAGTTCCCCATCAGGCTTGATGTAAGGGAACTAGCATCTTCCTCTTGGGGAGCTAGGACAGAGAGCACTGGTAGAGAACCAGCAAAGCCAAAGTTCTCCTCAATTAAATCGCTTCCAAAAGCTTCTTCCTATTATACACTTTCTATGTGAAAGTTGAGGAGGGGTGTCCAAGAACATTGAAATTTCACATCTCGTAGTCTGCCTTATATTGCAGTATCTCAACCAGGAAGAGACCCATGTTATCATTCTGGCAAATAGTAAATCGTTTCAGCCTATATTGAAGTCACTTCTCTAACAACTGGAACAGATCCAATTTACACTCAAATTATCTTTTTAACAAAAAGTCTGCTACCAAAAAAATCTCAAAATTATAAGTCCAATGGAGGAAGGATGGATTGTATAGAGGAAAACGAGGGGTGGGCAGGGTTGGGGAGAAGAAAAATAATAGAATGAGACAGACATCATTACCCTATGTACATGTTTGATTACACAAATGGTGTGACTCTACTTTGTGTACAACCAGAGAAACAATAGTGGTAGCCCATTTGTGTACAATAAATCAAAATTTAAAAAATCTCAAAATTTCTCTTATATTTCTTTTTTCATAGGCTTTAAAAAGACATACCCATTCAACTAGGAATCATATTTTCATTCCTATTTAAAATAATACCCAGCAATTCAGAAGCCATTCAGAGGATCCACAGTTGTGTATTTCAGAAAGATCTCTTATGTACTTTATTTGTGTAAGAATCTATAATTCCTTTGTGAATTTAATATTTATTAACTAGTCTTGTGTCATTCTTCATGTCCTCAGAGAGTATGATGTTCAGTCATCCTTAGGGGTTTGGAAAAAGGCACAAAATAAATGTGAATAATGAGAATGATTACTGAGACATGAACCAGGGACAAAATCTCCTTACTCTACATTGAATTTAAATAATCTTCACCAGAGTAAGAAAGTGTAATTCCTTCCAGCAGAGGGGTGCAGTGATATAAACTGATGTGACAGATGGCCACTCCATAACCCACCCCGATTAGCATTCATTAGCATACCAGGTTGTATCTTGATTAGGCACCGAACACAAGGTGTGCACAGAAACAGCATCTCCATTAACCTTCCAGAAAAGAAAAAATCTCTTCACCTCAGTGGGGGAACTTGGTAGGAAAGTGATGCTATGAAATTTTGTGCTGAATCCTGTTTCACAAGTGGAAAGGGTTTAGGGCTTAGAGACCAGGACCGAGGTGATTATTCCTAAAGAGAAACAGCCTGAGTGGGATTTAGAAGACTGTGAGACTTTGTGAAGATAAAAAGGGAGGGGAGGACAGAAGATTGTTTCTACTATTGTCCTTGAAGAAAAGTCATTACCTGATATTGAGGGGAGAGACCTTTTTGTTTATGTATCATTTCTGTGAGTCTATGGAGTTAGTGTGAAAAGCCTTTTTACTTGAGCTGAAAAGAAACCAATGGGGAGAGAAAGTGGGGAAAAAAAGAAGGAAAATGAGGGCACAACATTACCAGTTTTCCTGGGAAGATAGAAAGTGCTCAAAGAAAATACATGTAAGGTGCTTTGGGCATAATAAATATATGGTATATATATTTTTTTAGCATTGCCCTTCAGAATGATGTTGAAAAAACACTTTCCTCTCCTCAGGCTGTATGATCATCAATTGAAGGGAAATTGCTTCTGCCAGTTGATGACACCCAAATCCATATCTCTAACTTCAGATCCCTCTTTAGAGGCTGGCATGGGTATATCTATGGGTTTGTAGGACACTCATTCATGTAGACATCTGTGTGTTTCTGGAGGGTGTGCCATGCAGCAGGGACTGTGTAGTGAAGAATCCAGACAGTTTATTGTTGAGTTCGGAAGAGAGACAAGTAAAGAGAGACTCTAATACAGCTGGGAGAGAGCAGTCTGGAGCTGCTGGGCCAAGCAGCAGAAGCCCCACCCTGCCAGGGGTTATGGACCCAGGGAGGAAATGAAGTCAGAGCAAGGACCTGAGGCATGAGATGGAATTACCCAGGGAAAGTTAAGGGATGAAGGCCATGAAAGATGAAAGGACAGATAGGGGCCACTGGCTTTTCAAATGCCTGGAGGTGAAAGAGATTGATTATGGTGTAATTGATGAAAAAACAGTGAGATTCAGCATTAGTGAATATCTAGCAGTCTTAAGGCACTTGAAAATCCCATGTGTCGCTCCTTTTGAGTTTTCTTATGAATGACACAACCATCTTTCCAGTCATTCAGGGAAGTGACCTGCACACCCTCCTGTTCTCCTTTTATTCCATTTCTCCCTCAAATCCTATAAGTCACTGCCTTTTTCTCAGAGCCGTGGAAATGGCATTGTTTTCCTCCAATGCCTTCATCTCTCTACTAGGTAGCTGTGACCATCTCCATTCTTACGTTTCTGCCTTTACCTTGTCTGTCCCCAGCCATGAATTACACTATCACTTCAATGAGCTCTGCAAAAAAAGGAATCTATGGCATCATCTGCCATCATCCGACGACCCTCAGTGTCTTCCATGGCCCTCACAATTAGCATCCACTCCATCTCAGGACAAACGGGGTCTGGTGTAAGCTGACCTCTGTTCCACCTTCCAGACCCCTGTGTTCAGCCACTTCCTGACACATCTCCTAAGCCCACTGTGTGGTTACTAGATCTTGCCCAATTCTTGGGTTTTGTTTTGTGCTTATTCTTTCCTGAGGTGTCCCCACAGTTCCTGTTTTGTTAAGTCTAGTCATTCTACAATTCTCAGTGGAGACCTCACCATCTCTGCAAAGGCTGCTTTGAAAACATCATTCCAGCCTAGGTGGGGGACCCTGCATACTTCCATGCATTCTGTGCTTACCTCTCCCATGGCAAGAGTCACCACATTTTTATCTTCAGTCTGTCTGTGTTTCCCATCAGACTCAATGTAACTTGGAGGCAGGAATCAAGTATCTCATCTTATATTCATTTGAGCTTGGCACAGTGTCCCCAACTCTATGCTTTCCTCCTCTTCAACAGACATCATAGTATGCTTCTGTGTGGTGCCTGCTCTACTCCAAAGCAAGTTTCACATAGTCAGGAGTTTGTTTTCTTCAGTCCTCAGCTCTGACAAGGTACCTGCCTAGCGTAAGTACTTAAATTGTTATACTTCCCAAAAAGAAGATTCTCCAGTGCCATCAGGAGAGAGAGGGAGAGTCAGACCCGCCCTAAACCCTTCCCTCTCCCTATAGTCCCATCCTAATTCCTTCCCGCTCCCTATAAATGCTGGCAACAAAAGAACCAACCCACAATTCCCGGCACACTGCTTTTAGGTGTAAGGGTGATCGTCACTGGCCAGCTAAAATAAAGGCTTCTTTTGGCTTTACATGATCGGCTTGGATGATCTTATTTTCATCGGGTACAACAAAATAATCATGCATTTGTTGAATGAATAAAAAAAGCATTTGGCATTTATGCCCTTTTTCTGACTTTGGCCCATTACTTCTTCATGAATGCAAACGCTATGATTCCAGCTATACCGATGTGAGATTTTCTAGTAAGCAGTCACTGGCTAATTATATGACATTGGACAAATGATCAAGACTCTCTCTGTCTTAGTTTCCCCTTTTGAAAAATGGCAGTTACAAAATAATCTACCTTATTAAGTTTTCAGGAGGGTTTAAATGAGCTCAAACACCTACAATGTTTAAACCATGCCTGGTGCATGATAAAGGCCCAGTAAATGTTAGCTATTCTCCTTCCCCTCATGATCATCATCAAAATTGCTTCCATTTTAATTTTATATTCTCCACCTTTTCAAAATCACCCTTTGACACATTTTTTCCTTCAGCCAAGTCTTCTAGCAATAATTTCCTCAACAATTTTAGGGGCCTTAGGATGGTTTCATACAGTTTTTAGCATAGTGCTAGATGGCTATTAAATGCCGGACTAGAATGACAATTGGAGATTCCTCTTTCAAAATACTTACATTTTTATGAGCTGGTCATCTTTTTCAGATTGCCCAATACTATCCTGATCTGCAGGATTCAACAGAAAATGAATTTTGGTGAAACAGTTTTATCTTGTCTATTCTCCCACTTCAGTTATGAATAACAGTTATGAGCAGAATAGCAATAGCATTTCTATTTTTATACATGACATCCATCCACCTGCTTTTTGAAATCTGACACCTGAGCCAGATACATTTCATCCTAGATTTAGAGAGGAACTTAGATTAGGGGGGGAAAATGCCCTCACGTGCTCCGAGAAACAAACACATGGCCATAGTGGCATTTCCAGAGAGGTGTTAAAAAGCCATGATTTTTATATGATTCCAGGTCAGCCAGACTGTGCAAGTTACACACTGTTTTCAGGCACAGTGGCTTGCATTCCCATTGTGCCAATAAAAGCTTTTCTTCCCTGGAACTTTACTAATTATAAGAGCAAGATCTTATTGGTGTCTTTGATGGATGTTGGTGGGCACTTGAGTATGTGACCTGACACAGGGATACATGTCTGTGAATATGCATCAAGTTTAGGCATTGTCCAAAAGGTGGCACTGTTTGTGTTTCTATCTTGCTTAATTGCAAATGTTGTATTGTCTGGGCACATTAATGAAATAAATTAAGATGGAGGAGAAATATCATCCTCCACACAAATCAAGCTGCCACATTATATTCGGCCTTTTCAAATTCTTCATCCTATTCCTCAGAGAGCAAATATGCCCAAGCTGTTAAATGTAATAACTGCATCATCAGCAAAATTTTCACTTACTAAATACTTGGGTTTTTGTTTTCTATTTTAAAGGGGATTATAGAATCTGCATTTGAAATCACTGTAGATGAACTGCAGAAGATGGGTGACTGAGACATTAAACTTCTCCAATCCTGAAAAGCTAGTTTGCAAATATAAGTCCTCCTTGATCTTTTAAGTGTGACTACACAGGAAACACACAATTGGTAGCTGCAGGTCATTAGCTATTAAAAAGCATTTTTCTTTTAAATTACTTGTGAAGTAAAAGGTGACTTTATTAAGACAAATGGGAAATCAGTTCTGATAACATTGTTTACTCTCAAGATACACCAGGGATACTTCTGTATAAGAATGGAACATAATGACAGATGATCTTTTAGGAGCACTTTTGACATTTTGGTACACAAATATTTTTGCCTGTCCAGCATGTGTTTAGGAAATCACCTTCCTCATTAAGTCACTTCCATTCACAGTTCATTGATCCAAACCAGTTAAATGGCAACCCTAAATTCAGTGAGTCAAGGAAAGACAGGGCTACCATGCTCCTGTAGGAGGAGGAAAACCAAATGTGCAGATAATGAGGACTATTGTCTAAATCAGGATTTGGTTAGCATAGGCCAGGAAGCAGAAGCTAGTGAATAGATTTACCATGTTGGAGGAGGTAGGGGTTGTTAGATATGCGGGTAAATAAAATTCTTGACAAACACCTTTCCCTAATGGCAAAGGCTCATCATAAGGAAATAACATCGGATTAATGCATATACCTGGTTGGGTGGGAATTTTTTTTTTCACCAAATCCTACAAAGTCACTTACAGCCAACTCAAGATTAGACTTTACAGAGCAGAAAACATTTCTCCTTTATGCAAAAACAATGTTCAGACAACTAATGTTCTTTCTGAAGCCGGCAAAGCAGTGTTAAAATATTTTTAGTATGATAGGTAGTATTTAAAATATGTCAATTATTTTCAGCAATGTAAGAGCAGCAAGGAAGTGGGATGCTAGATTTTTGTAGCAAATAATTATCAAGAAAATGAAGATTTCTCTTATGCATATTTAATAACAGCTGAAATTTTATGAAAATATTAGAAAGTTTGTTTTTTTTCTTTATATCTTGCTTCTTTTTATATTGATAACACTTTGCAGCCTTCTCTCAGTGGTTTCGGTATATTAACTTGTACTAGAATTATCTGGTCACATTTTGTATTTCCTGAAGAACTGAGTGTAAGAAAACAAAGACAGGACTCTTTGACACAGGGAAATTGCTTAGATGCAGAAGTATTGAAAAAAGTATGAAACTAACAAGCATAGAATTGTTTCCCCAGAATTTTCTGGGCATATACACATTGATATTGTTGAGCATTTGGTTTCCCTGATGCTGCGCATCAAGTGAGGACTGTTTGATTCCTTCTATACTGCATTTTAGATGCTCATTAAAAAGTGAGTTTGGGCCAGGCACAGTGGCACATGCCTATAATCCCAGTTATTGGGAGACTGAGGCAGGAGGATCACAAGTTTAAGCCAGCCTCAGCAACTTGGCAAGACCCTAAACAACTTAGTGAGATCTGTCTCAAAATAAAAAAAATTAAAAGGGCTGGGGATGTGGCTCAGTGGTAAAAATTACCTTCCATTATGTGAGTGGACCTCACTTATATCAGTTAAAGGTTTTAAGAGCAAAAACTGGTTTCCTGAAGAAGAAGAAATTCTAATTCAAAAATGAAGTATAAACACCTCCCTGAGTTTTCAGATTTTTGGTCTTCTCTACAAATCTTGAACTTGGGGAGTCATTATAATCACAT
This sequence comes from Glaucomys volans, assembly GCA_020662805.1. Lineage (NCBI taxonomy): Eukaryota > Metazoa > Chordata > Mammalia > Rodentia > Sciuridae > Glaucomys > Glaucomys volans. The sequence continues at coordinate 136,982 of JAJEJO010002851.1, read as the reverse complement.
GAGTCAATTCACATCAGTCTCTCCCTGTCTTTACCTTCCTCCATTGATTGTGTTTCTCTGGAAAACTTGATTAATTCAATGCATAATGTAAAATCCCCTGGAATGTTCTTTCTGGGGACAGGACTAGCCCTGGTCTATGTACACTCTGAGATCCAACTATATATGGTTACTACAGGAGATGGAGCCAATATGCAGAACAGATGCCTCCTCTAAATAGCTTTACGCTTCAGATGGCCTTTGAGTTAGGATTTTGTGTTGCCTTTTCAGAATGATAGCATATGCCACCAAATGACAATACAGACCTCCAAATGATGATACAAACCTTGAAAAAAGGGACATCCAATGCTATCTCAGCATGTATAAGCAAGCCATTAACTTTGGACACAAATGTTCCATGTTGAGATGGTTCCTCCCACCCCTGAAAATCTTGTAGACCCTTGTTCCTGCAGTTATATAATAAAGAGTCAGGAAATGAAAACCATGCTTAGAATCACCTAAGTGAACATGATTTAGAAAAATCAGGCAGAATATCATCTTATACTTCCCCTTAAGCCAAGAGAAAGCAGACTTAGGCTTTCCTGCGAACACAGATAAGTTTCAACCTAAGTTTGTATCCTCAGTACCACCTGGCATCAAGTCCAAGAGGAAGAAGTATCCTTCCTATTGCCCTGGGAAAAGTTCTCACTCCTTGTCCTTACGGAGTTCTCATTCTATCAATTTCCTCCTCCTTCCTGCTTTAACAAACTTCATTAATGACAATGATATGGATGATGATGATGATAATGATGGTGATGATGATACTGTCATGTATGAACATCACATTGTGAGATAATTGTTAAGTCTTCTCATTGTATTGATGAGGAGCTGAAGCTTAGAGAAAAGTGCAAGCTGTATCTATGGTTGCATTGGTTGCAAAATACCTGAAATTCAAAATCAAATCTTCTCTATTAAATCCTTCATTTCATATTCAGTTTGCTTAAGTTTATTCCAACAGTAACTAAAGTATAAGGCATAAAGTCGCAGTTTACTCAAACTGAAAAATCAGTTTGATTTGATCTGAGTGTTAGTAAGCTTTCCATTGCTGTAGCAGAATACCTGAGATAATGAACTTAGTATGCAAAAAGGTTTATTTTGGCACACAATTTTAAAGTTTTCAGTCCGTGATCATTTGGCTTTTTTTTTCTGGGGTTGTGGTGGCACAGTACATTTTGTGGGAGCAGGTGGTAGTGGAGACCTGTTCGTCTCATGGCTACCAAGAAGCAAAGAGACAGGAAGGGTCACAATATCCTTTTCCAGAATTATGTCTCCAGTGACCTAATTTCTTTTGGCTAGGCCCTGCCTCTTAAAGTTTCCACTATTTCCCAATAATGCCTTGGGCTACGGTTCAAGCCTTTAGCACAAGGGCCTTTGAGGGACATTCAAGATACAAACTACAACAATCTTTGAGGTCACAGGGAAGACTGCTGCCTCAAAACTGGAGATACAGGTGAATAGGTAGAATTACAACTTACCAGAGCAGACACCCAGGAGCGAAAATCTCCACAAGAAACTGTACTGAAGTTGGAAATCCTAAGTTATTATTGACAAATTGCTGGAGGCTCACTGTAGACAAGAATGAGAATTAAAAAGACTGGGGGAACCCAGTCACAGGGGGACTCCTACACTCTGTGAATTTTAGTTTCTGGAGCTCAATTTGGTTTCTATAGTGAATACCAGAGAAAAATTCCCTCATGCTTCCGGCAGAGAAAAGAGAAAAAGAACCATTTTGAAATATGTGAGAGCATTCTGTTCTTAACCCTCAGGAAAACTGTTTAACTAGAGCCTAATCTGCTAGAGTTTTTATCAGAGCCTACCTGTCCTAGAGTAAGGGAAACACCCAACTCCAGTGCATCTAACCATCCTATCCTTAAGGGAGGGAGTTCTGAGAATCACTTGAGAGGTTCACATTCCAGTGACACAGGCCCAGAAAAAGATTGAGGCTTAATTATAAAACTTTAGAAGGCTCTCCTTCCCCCATACTTCACTACTACATAACAAAAGGCCTGTTTATAGCAGATCCTTTTATGCAGTATCACATGTCTGGTAACAAGAAAAAAAATGACAAGGCATACTAAAAGGCAAAAGCAGCTTGAAGAGATAGAGCAAGTAGTGAAGTCAGATTCAGATATGGCAAGGATGCTGGAACTACTATAATAGGAATTTGAAGTAACTATGATTGATATGCTTAGGGCTTTAATGCATAGACAGTAAACAAGAATGAATTTGTACTCAGATACATGGAAATTCTTAAGAAAGAACCCAAAAGCAATGCTAAAGATCAAGAACACTGTGAGAACTACTGTATAATGCCACTTATATGAGGCCTTAAATGGACTTGGAGAGTAGAATGGTGGCTGTTAGGAGCTGGAAGGAGGAGGGAAATGGGCAGTTACTAATTGATGGGCATAAATTTTCAGTTAAGTAGGATGAATAAGCTCTAGAGATGTGATGTGCAGTGTTTTACCTATAGTCAATAGTAATGTATTATACACTTAAAATTTGTTCAGGGGGGTAAATCTCAGACTAACTGGTCTTACAAATCAAATCAATAAGAACAAGGACAATAACAACATGGTAACAGAAATGAAGAATGCCTTTCTAAGACTTTCTAAGACAAAAAAAAAAAAATTGAGACAATTCATTGCTAGTAGACCAGCTTTGCAAGACATACTGAAAAAAATTCTTTAGAGAGAAGGAAAATGATGTAGGTAAGAAGCTTGGATTTACATAGAGAAAGGAGGCAAGTGGAATGTTTTCACATTTCCTCAAACACATGGACAGACCTAACAAATTGTAAAGCCATAACCTGGACCTGTTTTCATTACTATGAGCAACAACCTGAAGCCTCAGCCTCCATGGTCCCACCATCTGGCTTGAACATCAACGAGAGGGGGAAGAAGTAGGTGTCATTTCTTAAGTACTAGGAATGACTCCTTCTTTGATCCACAAAGTCCACTCATAGGATAATAATATTGCCCATGTGATAATTAAATTAGATTTTGTTAAGAATGTCTAACTTTGGCTTGGTGCTGTGGCCCATGCCTGTAATCCTAGAGGCCTGGGAGGCTGTTAGGGTTTGGATGTGAGATGTCCCCCAAAAGCTCACATGTGAGACAATGTAAGAAGGTTCAGAGGAGAAATGATTGGGTTTTGAGATTCTTAACCTAATCAGTGAATTAATCCCTGGGGGGATTAACTGAGTGGTAACTGGAGGCAGATAGAGTGAGACTGGAGGAGGTAGGAATTAGGGCATGGTTTTGGAGTATATGTATTTGTATCTGGAGAGTGGAGTCTCTCTCTGCTTCCTGCACTGTGATGTAAATTGCCTCCCTCCACCATCCTCTCCCGCCATGATGTTCAGCCTCACCTTGAGCCCCGAGGAATGGAGCCGGCCTTCTATGGACTAGGACCTCTGAAACTGTGAGCCCTCAAATAAACCTTTCCTCCTTTATAGTTGTGCTTGTCGGGTCATTTAGTCACAGCAGCAAAATAGCTGACTAAAAAAGAGGTTGAGGCAGGAGGATCACAAGTTCAAAGCAGCCTCAGCAAAAGTGAGGTGCTAAGCAATTCAATGAGACCCTATCTCTAAATAAAATACAAAATAGAACTGGGGTTGTGGCTCAGTGGTTGAGTGTCCTAGTACCCACCCCCCAAAAATAAGAATGCCTAACTTCTGGCTCCTACTAGGCACCCAATAGGTATCAGTTAGCATTCCTTGGCTTCAGGGCTCAGTTTAGCTTTGGTGCCCCTTAGCCTGACTGCCTCCCCTCTTGAGTTGACATACCTTCCTTTCAAGTCAGGGATGGCTCCTGTTTTGTCTCTAAAGACCTATTAGGTTTTCTACACTTTAAAATTCTTATTTATAGTGCAGCTTTTAAAATACTTGAATAGAGAATTATCATATGATCCAGCAATTCCATTTTGGGGTACATACCCAAACTAACAGAAAATAGGAGCTAGTACGCCCATGTTCATAGCAGTACTATTCACAATAGCCAAAAGGTGGAAATGACCCAACCATACATCAGCACATGAATGGAGAACACAACCTGTTTTGTACATACCAGGGGATATTATGCAGTCTTAAAAAGAATGAAATTCTGATGTGTGCAACAAAGTGCGTGAACCTAGAAAACATTTTGCTAAGGAAAGTGGCAGGCACAAAAGGACAAATGCTCTATTATGTCACTTACGTGATGTATCTGGAATAGGAAAGTTCATAGAGGCAGAAAGGAGCATGGTGGTTATCAGGGGTTACAGGGAGGGCAAACAGAATGACTGTGCAGAGTTTGTGCTGGAGATGACCAAAAAATTCTGAAGATGCATAGTGGTGATGGTTGCACAATCACATGAGTATACTCAATGCCACTGAATTACACACTTAAAGATAGCTAAAATGGAAAATTTTGTGTTATGAATATTTTATTCCATACATGCACAAAATCTTACATAGGACAGTTCAAACCATTATGAGAATCTGCTTCGCTCAGTGGCAGCAGGGGCAGGGAGGAGCTACTGCATGGAAAGTCCATTTTTAATTACTACTAGAGCCCGCTGTGCGTCACTGTCTCCAGTGGGGGTTGTGTCAGCCCTGTCAGATCCTGATTGCCCTGCAGAGGCTGCCTTCTTGGGCTGTAATTGTCTTTTTAGATTACCTTGGTGTAAGGACTGTAATCACTTGCTTGAACCTGATTGTGTCCTCCACATGACACTAGTGGCTGGGCATAACAGAGCCTGAATGGAATTCCGCTGACTTGAAATTTGGTCTCCTCGATTAGCTTTTTCCATGCCCCACCACTCAGCTCTCCCTCCTCAGCTTCTCTGACATCAGTGTAACTTCCACTCCTTTGTCAATATTGGCCAGTTGTCAGGGAAGAAACAGAATCTTGGTGCTCATCTGAGTTTCCCATCAATGACATTCATATCAGAAGAAGCCCATTTATGCCGTAGATTGAAATGATTCTTCCCCCTTCCTCATAGCTGCCGGAAGCAGTCTTATCACTGAGAATCAAATCTGTTCTGTGAGCTCATCTATCATCATTACCTACAATACAAATTTTGAAATCAAAGCTGACCTGGCAATTTTATTGATACTCAGAGCGGAACACAGCGCAGGTCACCCTGAATCAGTTGTGCTTGGTTCTGCCTTGCTGACAACAAACATGTCACTGACAAAATCACCAAAGAAAAGATGACTCGGTAAGTTCAGTGCAGAAGGTAACTTGTCAGTGACAGAGGTGGGATATTTTTATCCTTATAACTCAATGCTAATGAAATTGGTGAGGATAACATCTGACTGAAAGTGCATTCCCCAGGGAGCAGGGAGAAGCAGAAAGCACTGGAGTCGGCTTGTTTTCAAAGTCATTTTTCTCAGTACAGTCATGATTTAATCAGGTGGTCTTAACAAGAGCTGAGGAGGTGGGGACCCAAAACCATAGCCAGTAAGGCCAGGTTTGCTACCCCTAAGCATCGCCTAGAAACAGCTCTGTGAGGGGCAAAGAGTCCACCACTCCTGGATTGCAGTTTTCTCATTTGTGCAGTGGAAAGAATCACACTGCATGGCCCTTCCCTCCGTAGAGGATTAGATGCTGTTTGTCAAGTGATTTGAGATCTAAGAATAGAAAGATTTATAAACACAGGCACACCTCAGTCATATTACAATTGTTGGCCAGGCTTGAAATGAGGAAAGAAAAATAACCAGAGAGAAGAACTTGCTGGTCTGCCCATCTTTAAGGGAATGGAGCTAGGGGGGAAGGAAAGAAGGAAATGAGGAAAGGGACAGAAGTTAGTTGATTGGGGGAAGATGAAAGGAAGAAAGAAAGAGTAAAGACATCATGCTAGGGGTCCCCAGGTCCCCCCTCAGGTTTGATAACTCACTGGGAAATCTCATCAGACTCAGAGAAGCTGTTATACTCATGGTTGTGGTTACAGCAAAAGGATATAGATTAAAGAAGCAATGAAGAAGTTCACAGATTAGAGTCTAGAAGAAATGTGGCACAGAGGGCTGGGGATATAGCTCAGTTGGTAGAGTGCTTGCTTGTCAACCACAAGGCCCTGAGTTCAATCCCCAGCACCACCCAAAAAAAAAAAAAGAAAAGAAAAGAAAAGAAATGTGGCACAGAGCTCCTAGTCTTCCTCCCTCAGTTTTATTCTCCCAGAAATGATGTATGACAAAGTGTATTAAGTATTGCCAACCAGAGAAGTTCACCTGAGACTTGGAAGGCAGGGATTTATTGGTGGTCAGTTACATGGGCATGGAGGGTTCACATGACTGACCATGGCTACTCAGTCTTTATCACCTGTGGAGGTCAAACTCACACACTATGGCCCACAGCCTCAGACATACGAAACCATGAACTTGCTGTAAGGCACATTGCTAGCACAAACTAATTGATGAGGTTTTAGGCTATATATATATATAGAGAGAGATATATATATGGATATATATATATATAATATATATATAAGTTCATATGTATATAAAACTTATCAGGCAGAATATTCCAAGAACTCAGAGATTACCTACCAACAGCTGGTTAGAAGTCAGCCCTTCCTTTGGAATCTGCTGGGGTTGAGCACCTCAGACATGCTGCCTGGCCATGGGAAGAAGTAGGGTCCAAATTCCTTCTGTTGTCACACAGAGGATACTTGCTAAGGTAACTGCTAAAATGCTAAAGTTGTTGAAGACACACAATTTATCCATTATTGATCCTCTCTCTAGAGGTTCTTTCAATATTTTTTAACTTCATATTTGATTCACCATTTGTTCTCTGGAACTGAAGCCTAGAAAAACATTCACCTTCTCATGTTAACTTCTCATGTAATTCTTCCAAAAGTTCATGAGAGCTATTGTGACTCAGCATCTTTCTCTTATGGCAAAGGAGGCCTGCTTCCCTCATGACATCTGGGAAGTGAAAAAGAAATACAGGAAGAGGCGGGAGTCCCGTTATCTCTTTCAAGGGCACGCCCCAACCTGAGACTTAACTTCCTTCCCTTAGGCCCCTCCTACTAAAGGTTCCATCAACTCCCCATTGTACCACACAGTTGTGGAAACAAGCTTTTAACACATGAGCCTTTGCAGGGCACTTGTCCAAACCTGTGTGCAACTATAATTTGTTAGTGAATAATAATAAGATATTCTCAAATGCCAGCTATTCAATACAATGGCTATATGGTCTTAGACGAGTCCTTTAAACACACTTTAAATGACTTTTCAAGGTGGTTGTGAGAATTACAGACAAGGATATAAAAGTACTCAGTGGGTGTTAAATAAAAGGTAGTTCTTATTACCTATGCTTTTCTTTCTTTCTGTTAACTGTTTGTTTTTATTTTTGGCTGGAGGAGTTTTATTGTGGTGATGGTTGATGTTACTATAAACTCCTTAAGTCACTGTTAGGACACAGGGTGCAAACGTATAAACAACTTTCTAGAGTCTGGGTTAGTCACTTTCTGTGGTGGACATGAGAATAGGCCTTCCAGATCAGTTGGTGGCCCCAGTGGCTGAGCTCTGAAGTCCCCTACTGCATTTGTTCTGGGGCTACCTTCTCAGGGGGTGCTTTCCAATGAGTGCCACAGGAATACTAAGGCAAGCCATTCCTGGGACACATGATGACCCTCTGACAAACAGCTCTGACCCCATGGCCATCTTGATGTTTCCTCAGACTGTAGTCCAACATCCTTCCTATCTCCCAATCCTCCTTTCTTTCTCTCTCTTTCCCCTTGGTCAGTCCTGAACAGTGGTCTGATAGTTCTCTCAGATTCCCTGGGATCCCTCCCCATTTTCTTCTACAGGTGTGTTCTATAATACACTTCTTCCATGTTGAACCTCATCCAGAGATCTGCTTCTCAAGAGGCTCCAGAATATGATGATGGAGAGAATGGGAATTATTCTTTCCTTGTGGAGAATGAGCCATAGCCATTGTAGATCCAATGAAGTATACTACCTACATTGTACTGTGATCCTAATACTTGTTCTACATACACATGAAATAGCTGGAGATGTTCTTCCATTCTTCTTGGGGTATTTGGTGGCATTCTAGAAGTAAGGGGTAGTTCACACTTTGCAGATTCCATCTTGGTCTTGAGATTGTCTGAGACGGAAAGAAACTTTAAAAACAGGGTCCCTGGTCCTCAGTAGGTGAATTTTGCTATTTTAAAGTTTTGATATGAGTGAATATAGACAGCATTTTCTTTCCTTAAACCAAACACCTCTCACCAACGAGCAATTCTCCTTGACTAACTAAATTGCATTTTAATGCAGATTCTCAGCTGTTTACCTTTTCTACCTTAATCAATAAGGTACCAAGAGCAAATAGCTTGACATCTATTAGCTGAATCAGTGTGAAAATGTTGTTGAGCTTATTACTGCACCTCCAAGTTTGTTCAGGTAATTGAAACTATTTTAAGGGCCTGTGAATTGGGGACAGTTTTGATGCTCTCCAGTCTTACTCTCAGCCAGGATATTGGTTCTTTTGAATATGTCTACATTACTAGAACATTACTTGAATTGACAATAGGCACCATTTACCTATTTCAAGATACAAGCCCCAGTTATAACCAAGGCTCAGGCAAGGAAGGATTTTCATCAGCAGTGAAGTCCAAAAGGCTCACTGAGGGGAGAGGGGACAGAGTAAGTATGTGAAGGGCCTCATAGGCAGCCAGAAGCAGGCAGGGTTCACAGGTTTACAATAGTCCAAGAGTTAAGCCTGTGGGTGGGGCCTTTGGAAAGGGGAACCTGGTAGATGGAAGAAGGCAGAAGAAACCCAAACATAGTGGTGGCCAAGCCTGTGAAGCCCCATTGGCAGGTCAGGTGGCTTTTTTCCTTGAGAAGGGAGGATTTGGTCAGGAAAGCATAGCAGAGTCACCGGCAAGGACAGAAAAACTAGGAAGCCAGTTGTTAGCAGGAGACTGGATAGAAAAATAAGGCAGAGGCCAGGTTCTGGAAATGCATTCTGAGGTTTGAGTGGTGTGTGGCAAAGTGAAGGTGCTCCCGGAAAGGCTTCTCCACCTCCTCAGGAGGGAGAGGGCCACGTCTGATTGCAGGGTAAGGTGAGGTTAGATTCCTGCAGGCCCATGGGGTGAAGCTGGGGAAAGGGAAGGAAGGAAAGGGTCAGGGAAGGAAGATATTAAGGTTTTAAAAGCTCAAGAGATTGGAATACAGGTAAAACAGCGCCTCAAAAAGCAAATATGACCAAAATTGGAATAAAGGAGTTTAATTGCCTCTGGTCCCAGCATTTCACTGTCAAAAGCATATTTCATTTAGGATATGGATTTCCTTCCTCTGGGCTCTTCAGTCCTCTGAGCAACTGCAGGGATGCAGGGATGGGATGCATAAGGGATATGGAGGTTGCCTGGTCTCACATGGTGGCCATGCTCCTCTGCAGCTAACTCGATTCTGGTAGACCCGGTAGTTTAGTCCCCCTCTGAGTTGGGCCATTATAGGCTCCCCTGTGTCCCCAGCCTACAGATCTGTTGCAATGTACAGATGCAATGCAGAAGCTGGAGTTTCCACTGCCACCCCAGTTAACTTTGTTAAAAGGATCTCTGATCTCAAGGGATTTGTGAGTGAAGGTATTATTGTCTGGGTGCCACCAATATAACAGATTGGCCTCTTTTCTTTTCAGAAGGTGTCCAAGATTATTTGTTCCTGCTTCTTAATAAGGAAATCAGAATATTTCCCCTTTGCCATCAGCAGATTCTGCAACTACAAGTACCATGAAGTTGGGGACTCTATAGGTTCCCAGGCCCATTCACTCTGCCTTACCCATGGAAGAGGTTCCAGGTGTTCAGCCCTTGCTCCTACAATGACACTTCATTGTCATATCTTTGCTAACTCTTCTTCCTTTCTGAGAACTTCAATTTTAGCTGCTCATTTGCTTAATTACCTCTATTGCTGATACTCACAAAAAGACCGAAGATGTAACAGATGGTGCCTTGGGATGGATGGATGTTATGGATGCAGAACTGTCAACACACCTATCTTGATCCCATTTTAGCTTTCACATTATGTCCCCCTGTGGACTGTTGGCAATGAACTAAGCTGATGCGTGCTGCCTGGGCCTGGATGCATAGTGAGCTTAATAATTCTTTTCCCCTTTCTTGCTTTATCCCTCCTTCCCCTCTACATTTGGCTTCCCAGTGCTTTTGTAATGATCTCTGTTGCATCTTTAAAAACTATTCCACCTCATTTAAAATGTGGCATAAATGATAGGGTTTGACAAATTAAGTAATAATAAGAAAACATTTTCAATATTCTGAATTTTTCCATTAAGCTCCAAAAAAATAGTGATTATAGGAACACCATTCTCTCTCCACAGTTAACGATGTGTTAGCCCTGGTTTCATTAAAAACCTCATTATTCAAAGATTTATAACTCAGCTCAAGAAATCTCCTCTGAAGTTGGAAATAGATCCAGGCTCAGTTTAGAAACTTTCTTTTAAAGCATTTGAATGAGTATCGAATATCCAGTGAGGAAACTGGTTAATAAATAAATATCTTGGAATATTGAAAGGATGGGCCAAAACCAACAGAATGAAATGTAACATAGATTGTGCATGCTAGATGAAGGATAAAAGGTTATAAAATAGAAAAGACCCTTGGAAGTTAAGAGACCTGACTTGGGTCCTGGCTGTGTTTCCAGATAGTTATTTGAGTAATTCACCGGAATTCTCTGGGCTGAAGGTATCCCATCCATCTAAAGAAAGAGTACCATATCTTTAAGATATTTACAGGTTTTAAAATATCAGTTGATATATATACATACATATATATGTATATAGTCTGTTTATATATATATATATGATTATATATATATATATATATATATATATATATATATATATATATAATCAACAGATTTAATTCCCCATTAAAAGAAACAAGCACTGTTTGGAGAAGTGGTTGGATCCAGGGCCAGCTCAGTGTAGGTGAGTTTGGAGTATTTTGCTTTACCAAAAACATAAGGAAGAAAGTGCTAAAAAAATAAAATAAAATGGGGTATGAAAAACGGATGCTAGAACCAGCTTGAAGAGCTCTCACTGGCCAAGCTGGGACTCTTTGGACACTAACATAATTAAATATGGCAATATGTTATGAGGTAGTGATAGAGTGGGGAGAGATGAAGGGAGGAAAAGAGAGTAAGAGAGAGACACACACAGAGGGCAAATGATAAAGCAAATGGGGTAGCATAATTGTGAATCTAGGTAAGGATATGTGAATGCTCTTTGTACCATTACTCTCAGAGATCTGAAATTATTTTTGAAGGAAAAGGGGTATGGGTGCATGTGTTTAATGAGTAGATTCAGAACTCCCTGGCTTTAAGTTTCAGGTAGGAAAAATAAAAATCCTTTGAGATGTGCCATTTGGGGCCAAAAGTTTAATATACATTAAAATATCCTGTTTAAATGTTGTAACACAAGTCTGGAATGTTGGAGTTAGCTCCTACTGAGTTTTGCTCATTAAATGACACCCTGAGACATTGAGATATTTTTGTAGTAGACCAACAGAACAATGAAGGGTTTGGGAATAAGCTATAAAAGGAAATTGAAGGAACTGGCAAAAGAAAACTGAGGTGGATGTCAGGGAGATCAAAATTATTATCAGGTATTTGAAGGACTGGAATATTCCAGAAATAAGATTTTTCTATTTTTGCTCTAGGGGACAGAACCACAGGTAGATTTGATTTCATGTGAAGAAGTAATCTTTCCTTATTAGATTTTTCCACAAATGAAATAGTTAACACATCAAGTAGTGAATTCTGCTACCTGAAAGTTTAGCTTTTTCTGTAATTGCTCAGGAATGCTGTCCCCAAAATTTTTATTGTGGGGAGGATTGGTCTAATTTGGGTTTCATAAACATTTGGCTGTAGAACCTTGGAAATCCTTGGTTTATTTCAAAGGATGCTCCAATCCATATTTACACCAAGTGTAATCAGTGGGTCCAATAAGTAGTGTAAGTAGTGTGTGTGTTTCTTCATATTCATTATGTTTTCCCTCTTTTCCACATATATATGTATATATATGCTATTTAATTGATAAATAATTTCATTTAGTAACCTTTCAGAATTCATACTATCCATATGAGGTTATATATTGTTTCAGTTTCCATCAGTGTTCATATATGCAAGTATAATCATGCATCAAATCTGTTATTAATTTCTTTCCTTCTTTAGAAATTAAAAATACATTCTATGGAAGAAAGGTTAAAGAAATAGAGGCAAATTATATTCTTCAATAGGAAGTCCTAATATTATAAAGACATTAGAATATCCCCAGAATAATTGATAAATTTCATTGTCTTGAAAATCTCAAGTAATTTTGTAGTAGGCTGATGCAGGGAGATTTGACAAATGTATTCCAAAGTTTATTTGCAAAAATTAATGTTCAAGAATGTCCCGCCCCTTTAAAAAATGTATAAGAGGGTTCTTGTCCTACCAAAGAGCAAACTTATTATGAAGGGTGATGGAGCAATGTGAACTGGAGCTGAAGAAAACGTTGGATGAGGAATATGAAAGAGAATCTCACATCAGACTTATGAAAGAGAATTCAGCATGTGATGAAGATGTAACAGCTATGTGTTTCAGAGAAAATAAAAGCAACTTAAGGTATTTTAAATACAAAAGGATTTGATTCAGATGTGGTCTCACAAAGTCATTAAAAAGGCTACAAGAGCAATTTCAAGGCAGGGTCTCTGGTATGACATTGAGAACCCTGCAGGAGCCTATTTCAACTCCCATCTGAGAGAGAGGAGAACAGAAGCCACTCTGTAACCATAGAGTATAGGAATGCACTGCTTTATAGCCTGACTCAGGAATCAGGAATCTTCCATCTCCACAGCCTCAACTTCCAGTTCAAGAATTAGCACTGGGCTATTGCCAAAGAAATGTTCCCATGTTTCCAAGAGCATCAGTGTTTAGTTGGAAAAGAAGGTTGGGGAGAAGACTTGGCTGATGGTAAGCACCAGAGTATTTGTAACAAGTATTTTCAGGAAATTTTTATCATCAGGGTTATTTAGTTATTTCTATTTTGTAAAAAGGGGCCAGGGCCCCTCATACTGAAAAGGGAAGTAATAGTAATAATAATTGAGAACCTCTGGTTTAGATCAGAAGTTGACAAAGTTTTCCTGGAAAGGGCCAGAGTTCTTTTTTAGGCTTTGTGACACATAGTCTCTGTTACAACTACTTAATTCTGCCACCGTAGCAGGTAAGCAGATAATGCATAAACGAGTGCATGTGGATGAGTACCAATGAAGATTTATTTAAAAAAATATATGGTGAGTCACGCTTGGTCCATGGACTGTAATTTGCCAATCCTTGGTCTAGAATATAATCATATAAGTACCTTCCTCAGTTAAGATTTCATAGCCCTGAAAATTGTGCTGATGTGATTATTACGTGCTTACCTTTTGAAATTGTTTTTCTTGTAATCTCTTAGCTTGAAAACAATATTTGTAGCAACTTTGACAGCAGAATAATCTCCTCCATGTGTTGTCAAGTTCAAAAAGAGAAAAGAAATTCTTAATATGCCAAGCAATTCAACTTTAAAAACTCTTTGAGCTTCAACAGTCCATTAATTCAGACATTTTCACTGGGATGTATGACAGATCAATGGGCACCTTACTTGTGTCTTTGCCCTGAAAGAGGGAGGAGAATATAAAATTGGTATGGTTGAACTAAATTGTGACCTTTTGTAAAATTGTGATATTATATCAACATTGCCAAAGAGCCCAGAAACAGGATTCCTTGGAGGAAAAATCTCCCTTTTCTCATCTTGTCTACACCAATATTCTCATTTTCTTCTAAAATCACAAGCACACTTACCTACACACACTTACACATGTGCACACATACATACTTTTTTTTGAAGACCTCAGATTATCAGTCTTTGAAATGATCAACTTCATAAAACCAGTTAATCCAAACTCAAAATCATATTTCTGTTCTATAATGCTCAAGATTCTAAGTACAGAACTACAGAGCATGTATATTGAGGCAAGAAGTAGTTGATGTTCCTGCTGATGTTAGCTGATCTTAGCTCACTGTTTATCCAACTGGGCATTTTACAGCAAAATAAATTCAGAAATCAGATGCTTTTGGAGAGTATAAAGTCCAACTCTTTTTTTTTTTGAGAATAAGAAAACTGAAGTACATAGAGTTGAACTTACACAGTGCTATGATATGCATGTAGTCTGAGTGTTCCTCAAGTGTCCATTGTGATTAAAGGTTTTTAGTGCTATTGGGAAGTGATGAAACCCTTCAGATGCAGAGCCCAGTTGGAGGTCCTTAGGTCACTTGGGGCATGAAGTGGTTTGCATGCAACCCCTTGAATTCTCATGAGAGAAATGTTTACAAGGAGCAGAACTGGCCCCCATTGCTCTCGTCTGGTTTGAATTATTCCCTCAAGTACTCCCACCATTGCTGTCTGCCACGATATGATGCAGCCAAGAACTGGGCTGATGTGCCAGTGCCATGCCCCTGAACCTCCTAGACTGTGAAACAAATAAACCTTTTCTTTTTAAAAAGTTAGGTGCACTAACTTTTTCAGGTATTTCATCATAGCAATGCAAATTTGACTAATACAGCTTGTTAGTAGAGCTCTAACTCTACTAATCTGCTCATTTTGTGATTAAATTGTCCAATAAAGAGAGTTTTGTTATAAAAAAATCACTTCATGAATGTTTTAAAAATATGAAGGACTGAAAGAAAAACCCACCCACATTCGTTTGAAAGACAACTTCATATGAGTCAGTTTTCAACATAAGCTGTTCACTCTTTCCTTATAAACGTCAGATGCATATTTTAACTTTAGCAAGTTGGTATAGATTGCTCATCTCCATTTCTTATAATATGTGTGCTTTTTTGGGAACTTAGTTATATGCAAATGACCAAAGAGTCTGGATGATAAATAGAGCCTCCAAAAATCATACTTCAAGCATGAAACCAAAGTAAAAATATAACATCAAGAAGTTTTTTTCCCCAATTTTATGTGTTATATACTGAAAATAAAATTCATTTTTTTTTGTGGGAAAACCATACTCATCTCTTACTTAATACCTAATAATACACCTTGGAGTTTTCCCCCCATCTATCAATATAGGAATTAAAAGAACTCACGTTCTGAACAGTAGGAATGCTGATCTTTAACCCTGCTGTCTTCTTCTATTAAGTGGGTTCTTGCCAACCTCTTTGGTCAGAACATTTGAAAAAAGAATATTGTCAGCAAAATCTGGGAACTAGTTATCTTGGTGAATAATGGGAACATCCTGTCTCAGTAGAGGAGATTAATGCTACTTGTATGGAATGGACTCTGATATCCGGAGGAAATTTAATACCCGAGGCCAAAGTTTCAGTAATGTACCTTTGAGAAAGTAGAGTTCACTTAAAAATTTGTACTGTCCAAAACATGTGATATAAGATAGAAAAATCATTCTTCATCACTGTGGAAAAAGATCCAGCCTCTCTGTTATATTAAAAAATTGCTAATTTTTTAAAAAGTGAAACAATAGACACTTACATAGTTTGATGTATCTAGCAAGTTTGAGGATGATGCAGAGATATCGGTAAACATTTAAATGAAAATTACTGCAGAACAAACACCATTTTATTATATATAACTAATAATGAACACATGCTTGGAAATTGCTTGAAAATAAAATAAATTTCTTGAAGACATGGGATTTGGGATAATTTATATTTTCAGCACTAAGGAGAATGACATAATAGGTCTTTCAATAGGAGAGTGTTTTTATTATATATTTTTGTTTTTTAACTGAGTATTTTACAAGCAAGAATACTATCATAGGACTTCTCAAAATCCATTTGAGTCCAAGAGTTCATGAAGAAGTTGAGGGTTATCCACAATATCAATTATTCCTCATTTACATTTTTGAAATACAAATGAAGAACAAAATATAGGCTTAACTTCAGTGTGTAATTTTCAAAAGAACTTAGGGAATTGCCCTCTGACTGAAGAGGTCAGACTAAACGTAGGTTATTGTTGTTTTTAGTCTTTCTCCCTCAAGTCCCTCATTGAAGCATAGTGATACTAAAAAGGAGGGTGGTTTCTGGTTGAACAAATCAAAAACATTGAATTCATGAAAGACAGCATGCAGGCATGGTGCAGATATGAATGTCATGTAACCTGTAAGATAGAATGGCTAATGAATGTCAAAATAGCATTTCTCTATACATCATATGTCAAATGAGATATTTTCACACTGTCAGGGATTTTGCAAATGCTCTCTCTATACCAATTATGAAAAAATTACTTGAGGATGTAGTCCAACAAGACAAAGAGGGGAGTGAGGGGCAATGTGAGTTCATAGAAACAGTGGAATTAATCAGGAAAGAAATGAGTCCAACTTAAAGTAAAAACTCCATGCTGAATATCTTCACAAAGAAAATAGAGTTCATTACATAAACATGGATGTTTTAACTTACCAAGTTGAAAGCATATAAATCTTTTGTTAACAAGGAAATGGAGATATATTTTCCAGGTTGCGGGGAAAGGCTGCATGAAAAAGTCGAGATCCATATATTCAGAAAATAATGCAGCATTATTTGAGGACCTGTGAAGTATAAGAAAAGAAATTTAACATTATCTTAATAGTTTTAATGTTTTCTTTGGAAAAGTTTTTGCATAACTACAAGAAATTATATTTTGTTTTTAATGAAACCAATCATAATCCATCATTCTTTAACAAATAGGAATTCTTTACATTCTGGAATGTAAACTCTTAAAGGTAAGAACAGTGTTTGTCTGGTTCAATACTGTCTCCATGAAGCCCTTGCTGGCATGAGGAATACCAGAGACTCTCAATGAACATAGGCAATCTGACTGATTTTGGCAGCTGAAATTTATTGCTTATAAAATAACTATTTCTGTCAGCTCTGCTCCCACTACAGAGATTGTTTTCAAAAGTTGACTCAAAGCACTAACAACTTTTAGCCAAGATTAAGCAACGTTTAAACCTTTAGACTCAGTTGTGTGAGACAATAAATATCTGTAATGGTTTGGATATGAAGTGTCCCTCAAAAGTCACTATTGATGCAGGAATGTTGATAGGTAAAGTGATTGGATTGTGAGAACTGTAACCTAATTGGTACATCCTAGTCTGAATGGACAGACTGGGCTGTAACTGTGGACAGGTGGGTTGTGACTGGGAAGGTGGGTCACTGGGGAGGCATGCCCTGGAAGGATACATCTGTCCTGTGTCCTTTCTCCCCTTATCTATCTCCCTCTCTCTGTTCCTGATTCCACCATGAGCTGAACAGTTTTCCTCAGTGGGTACTTCTGCCTTGATGTCCTGCCTCGTATTGAACCCAGAACCGTGGACATGGCCCATGATGGACTGAAACTCTGATACTATGAGGCAAAATAAACTTTTCCTCTTCTTGTTCTTATTGGGTATTTTAGTCACAGTGACATAAAAACTTACTAAAAAGATACCCTTGGTTAATTCTCTTCTTAGTATTTTAGAACTTCAGTAGAAGGCCTCCTAACTAATTTGTTGCCAGAAATAGGCTGCTAGAAGTAACAGATACTAAATGTGAAATTTGCTGAGGAGTCATTCAGGTAGAGAATAGAAAGGTCAACTGTTTTCTAGGTTGGACCCTTGATGGACCCTGTCAGGTGAGGGGAAAATATTATCAAATTGTACATTGTATCTTGTACCTTGGATTCAGACCACATGCTAAAGGGAATTAAAATGGTAAAATGTGGCAGGAAAAATTAGAGCACCTCTTGAGGCTTTTTGATTTGTCCTATGAGAAAAAAGGCAAACATAGGCCAAAGTTAGCACAACCAAAAGCACAGCACGAAGAAAACACAGCTTTGCTCAGACAGGCTTTTTTTCTGGTTGGGGCTTGCAATGTAAGTGCATGATGAACACTGTTAGGAAAGTCATTGTGATCATTTGCAGAGACAGATGGACCTTTACCCAAAGTTTGGCTTAAATGCCAAGATTGATGATGCCACACTCATGCCAAAAGGACACATTAAACTTTATTGTTTATATAAATGAAGTCTCTAGACAGAGCAGGGCAGACCTCTTGAGCAGGTGCAAGAAAGAGTGAGAAAAGGAACTGACTCGGTGTTTATTGAGGTTTGGGTATATGGCTGGGTGAGTGTTTGTACAGGGGAAGGGGCTGGTGTTGTTTGAATCTCCCACTGGTATCAAAGGGAGAGGCACCCTGATTTTCATATCAGCTTTCCCAGATGTAGAGAACAGAAGGAAGAAGGAGGGCTGACACCTAAGAGCTACAGCAGTAAAACATTTTTAAATGTTTTAATTACTTCTCATTACAAAAGCCAGCGATTGATGTTCTTCTTCTACATAAGGTGGGAGGCAGGGGAACAACAGACTTGGCAGAAGATAAGACTCGGTCTCTAGGCCTTTCCTAAGAAGTCCCAAGGGAAACATCTGACAGCATTTGTCAGATTGAGTGGGGATGGGCTCTCCTCTTCTGAATCTATGCTTTCACTTCCTTGACAAAGGATCATGAGCAAAAAGCAGAAGATAGGAGATAGGAATTCTCAAAGGTCACATCTGGATAAGAGACTTACCATTGATTATTGTATATTTTGTGGAATTGCTGGAAAATATCCACTGGAAGCCTGCTTAGTTATTAAACATAACCAAAGAAAATTCAACGGTAGTAACGTCAGCCTATGATTTTTTTTGTTTTTAAGGAAACATAAAGATCCTTGAATTTATCTGAGAGTAAGTAGGCTGCTAAATCTCTGTAGCTTCTAGAACTCTCTAATGAGCTCTGGTTTTAGAGTGTGATGCGTAAACACTGTTTTCCAAGAGGGAATAATTAGAGCCATGAAGGACAATGGGCAGGAGAAACCGTCCCAGAGGACAGAGTTAGCAAACCAGCAAGACCTGGACCAGTGACTCTTATGTGCTTTACCTTCTTTACCTTCTTCAGAGGAAATATTTAAAAACTGAAACTTCCCAGTTCCCTTTCCACCATCACATGTTGGGTATATTTTGTGAATAACCATTTTGGACAGAGATTTCTGAACCACAAGAAACCACGTTTAGTTATTGTGATAGACGACACTGCACAACTTCAAAGTTATTGAACTGAGAGATTGATATACTAACTGACAAGACTTGGGCTTTTTTCCTTTGAGGAGTGACTAAGTGTTTTCTATGTAGGACTTGAGCAGTTTTGGAAGTCCCATGTGGGAAAAAATCTTTGTATAGAGGTTGGACAGCAAAAATAGTATTTGTTGCCTACCCATCAGTTTTCCCCTTCCTTATTTCTTCCAAGAATACCCAATAATATCCAGCTATTATTATGTTACGGGAGCTTCACCCGGACCCAGGGAATGAATGGCAATTAGTTTAAGCCAATCACTAATCTCTACGTGACTGGTTTAAAGTACTGGCATAGAGTGCAATCTTGGCCAATAAGATACAAGAGAAAAATCTCTTTAGGAAGTTACTAGCAAAATATTTCCTCACTCTTTAAAAGGAACATAGGAAAAAACTTGTTCTTTCTGGCCTTGTATGTTGTTTTATTAAGTATGACTTCTGAAGTTAGATTGCAACTCTTGAGGGGAAAGCCAGAGAATTACAGAAAATCATGCCCAAAGGCTAAACATTCCTTAAATTCAAGATAACCAACATAGCCTACTTATTATGTGAGACAATAAACCCTTTACTGTTTAAAAGACTTTTAGCTAGTGTCAAAAGACAAAATTACAACAAATTTAGTTATAGACCTAATTGGCTTTTATTTGGAATTCAGGAGTCAAAGCAGGCTCCAGTCTACAAAATAGAATGAGAACACTCCCATCCCTGCTGGGCAATCATATAACAGTGGGTTTTGTAAGGTGGAAATAAGGAAATAGAACAACTCAAAACATGCTGATTGGTTGACAACAAGTTACTTTGGGTTATGTTTTTGGTAAGGTCTAAAGCCCAGAGGATTTCCTTGTTATGAGGACTTGGGTAGGATGAAATCTGCTGTTTTCAAGAAAAACTGGTTTGTTTTGGGATTTATTTGCTTCTTTAAAATTTTAATTTGATTATGTACCATTAGCATGAGTGACTCCATTCTGGTTGGGTCTGGTCTTTTGGGGCCTACTGTAGGAACTCAGTACAAAACAATGTCCTCCCATCTCTCTCTCTCTCTCTCTCTCTCTCTCTCTCTTTCACACACACACACACACACACACACACACACACACATTTAACAATTGATATGCTATTATTTGTAACCAATGGCAATCTAACAAAAATATTGACATTATCATAATGTAGACGCTGCTTCTTCTTTTCAATATTTAGAATCAACATGTAGAAACAACAGAGTATTTTTATGTTCCCAGGACCCAGGCCAGAGGCTACTGGGGTCCAGATTAATTGGATTCAGTAGCTCATCCACATCAGAAATAAGAGAAAACAATATGAAAAGGAAAAATGAATTTAATCACACTTTGGCCAAAACTGGGAAGACAACAAATCTGTCTTTGTGCATCCTATAGACATGTTACAGTTTATAGGAACAAAAGTCAGAAAATACACATACATGGGTTCTGCCAGGCTGTACTTGCCAGAGTTAAGTTGTGGTTTAAGTTTTGTTGGCACCTGCCTGGGCCAGGGCCACAGTCTCTTGGTTTCCCTTCTCAGTACAGGAAAACTGGGTTGTAAGAACTACAGGTTACCAGGAAATAGGGAAGGAGAAAAACAATTCAGGGGTTTTAATTTCAAAGGGGTCCCTTTACAGTTATTAAGCACATGAGAATGTTGCAGACTTTGACAGTGTTTTTTCAGAGTTCCAGGATTGAGAACTAGACGCTTCAGTTTATTATTGTTAGTCAGTTTTAAGTGTAGGCCTCAAGAGTCCTTGTGTGTTTTGGCTTTCTTTTCCTTGTACCTCTGCCATCACCATAAGACCACACCTGAGCTAACCAGCTGGAGGTGCAGGGACACACAGAGCATGGATCCCAAAGTATGTGTGTGTGTGTGTGTGTGTGTAGCATCATCTGCCTCGGTGTGAAAACCACTCTTTGGGTGAAGGTCCATCTGCCTCTGCAGATGATCACAAGCTGCCTCCCATACATGTGATCAAGCAGAGCCAAGAGCAGCAGAGTCACCTCTCCAAAACAACTGCTCTGGGTATATGCTGGGGAATTGGTTCCTGGACCACCCCCCTCATACCAAAATGCATGGATGCCCAAGTCCCTTAAGTGAAATGGTGGAGCATTTGCATACAACCTATGCACATCTTGTATACTTGAAATCATTTCTAGGTTTCTTATATCTAATACAATGTAAATGCTATATAAATTGTTATACTGTATTGTTCAGGAAATAATGACAATAAAAAAATCTGTACATGTTCCATACATATGTAATAGTTTAAAAAACATTTTTGACCCGTAGTTGATTGAATTTGAAGATGCTAAACCCATGGATGTGTAGCGTCAACAGGACTCCAGAAATGAGCAAAATAAACACGAATGATTTATGACATTGGAATATCTCAGCTGTTTGTTATGCAGCATTATTGTGGCAAATCTATTCCCAAAATAATTCAGGCTGTTACATCTCCTCCTTTCAGGAACAAAATAGAATTATTTTTCCTTAATCTTTTGAAGTTAAGCATATCCATGAGACTTGCTTTAATATGTGAAATGTAAGTAGAAGTAATATGTGTATATTTTGGGTGGAGGTGTATAATTCCCTTTTTAAGACACTCAACTTTCCTGAGTGGTGGTGGCACTAGGACACATTAAAATGGAACCGCCATTAGCTTAGGTCCCTGAATACAATAAGCAGGAGATACCCTGTGAATCTATGTATATTCATTGCAAGAGCTAGAAGTAAATTTGTGTTATGTTAAGGCATGAAGTTTTCAACATTGCTTATTTTCATAATATAATGCAGGCATCCTGGTGGATGCAGGTTGTTCTAGTAGGCTTCATTGAAAACATGACATCTGAGCTTAAGGGGTTATTTGTGTGATAGCCAGAGGAAAAATATTTGAGGCAGAGAGAATAGCAAATGCAAAGGCACTGAGGCAGGAAGTGTGCGTATGTTCAAGAAGACATATGTATAGAGTGGGAGTAGAAGAGGAGTAGGAGATGAAGTTGAAGCCAAAAGGGATGGGGGAGTGAGTTGCAGAGCGTGTACAACATTGCAGTTCGTTATAGAGATTTTGGCTTTTAATCTGAATGAAATATAGAGAAATGTAGGGGCTTGAGCAGAGGAATGATATTAGCTGAGTTAGGTTTTAACAGTATGGATAGTGGACTGCAGTTATAAAAGCAAGGATGGCAATTGTATTAGGGTTCTCTAGAGGAACAGAACCAACAGAGAATATATATGTGTAGTATATATATATACATATATATTACACAAATATATATGTATATGCATACATATATATTACACATATAACATATATATATATGTGTAATTTTTAAAAGAAGCAGGGCACGAAGGCATACACCTGTAATCCCAGTTACTCAGGAGGCTGAGGCAGGAGGATAACAAGTTTGAGGCAACTTAGCAAGACCCTGTCTCAAAATATAAAAATAAAAATAAAAGGGCTGGATTTGCATCTCAGCTCCTGGCTTCAATGCCCAGTGCTGAAAAAAAAAGAAAGATTTATTGGATTGGCTTACACAGAGACTGGATATTTCTACAGTGCAGTGGTTGTCTGAAGGTTAGAAAGTCAGAGAAACCAGTAGTTGCTCAGTTCAAGAAGCTGGAAGACTCAGAATAAAAGGGACCAATGATGCAACCCCTTTCCAAGGCTGAAGGTCTGGAAGCCCATGGAGAGTCACTGGTGTGAGTCCCTGTTTCAAGGTTGAAGAATCTAGTCTGATATCCACGGGCAATGGCAGCAGCAAAACATGCACCCGCTCAAGAAGAACTGAGCTTGCACACACTGGAATGCTTCCTCCTTCCACTTTTTGTTCCATCTGGGTCCCCAGCCAATTTGATAGTGCTACCCACATATTCAGAATATATTCTGAATATATTCAGAATATATTCAGAATATTCAGAAGAATCAGAAGACTGATTCTTCCCCCTCAGTTCACTGACCTACCTGCCAATCTTCTCTGGAAACACCATCATGGACACAGTCAAACTTTATTAATTTCCTATGCATCCATAGGAAGTTGACAATCAAGATTAACCATCATAGCAGTGAGTGGCTCTCATTCAGCCAAGGGAAGATGGTGCTGGCTGGGACCAGGTAATAGTCGTGGAAGGGATAAGGTGGGTTTGATTCTGTACATATCTTGAAGGTAGAGTCTCCAAGATTTTCTTGGCAGATTGGGTATGGAATGTGAGAGCAAAAAATAAATAAAAAATGATTCTAAGTTGTTGTTGTTTTGCCAGATGGAGGAAAAATAGAGGCAAATCATGAAGGTCTTAAAAGCCAGATAGGGGAATTTGGGTCATATCCATTTGGGGTTTGTGAATAGCAAGATTCGGGGATTGGAAATAAGGAGATGGATGATGGAGAGAGATTAATCTGGGGCCTCAGAGAAAGGGTGAGCCCTCGCTTTAAGAAGATGCAAAGGTCTCTTGGAAATGAGTGAAGAAAAGAAAGGGAAGAAGGAAGAAATAGACTCACTGTAGAACTTTGCTGTTTCCTTTGGTTTCATGCTGTTTTAGTTTAGATAATGTTTCAAAGGCAAGTATTGGAACAGAAGGATACACAGATTCCCTGTTTCAGACTAGAGTAAACCTGAAATAAATTGACTGTACTTAGCAATAAAGGAATAAATGGAGCTAATCCACACATAAAAATATGCTTTGACCTTATCAGAGTAGTGATAATAATAATCCCTTACCTTTGTAAAACACTATATGGCAGAAATAAAACTGTGCTTAAAAATTTCAAAACAGTAAGGTATATTTCTATAGCACAAACCACAGTTTGTTCTAGGTATGCACACTAATCTAGTCTTTTATGAAAAGAAAAACAACATGAAAATACAGGTTGAGCATCCCTAATTGAAAATTCAAAGTCTGAAATGCTCCAACGTACAAAGTTTGTGAGGCTGACATGGTAACCAGAGTGGAAAATTCCACACCATGAAACTTTTGTTTCAAGTGCACCATTGTTTAAAAATGTATAAAATTACCTTCAGGCTATGTGTATAAGGTGTCTATGAAATGTAAATAAATTTAGCATTTAGACTGGAGTTCTATCTCAAGATATCGCATTATGTATATGGAAATATTCCAAAATCTGAAAAAATGTGAAATCTGAAGTATTTCTGTTCCCACTCAGTTTGGATAAGGAATACTCAACCTGTATATATAAACATAAATTTAATATTTCTCCTGAGAAACAAAAGTTCCTTGCTCCTTTCTGGCTTTCTGTCATGCTGGTTAAATAGAGAACAATTTAAATTAGTAAATAACCTGTCTTATTTTTAGATATGATAACTCATGAGTTCTTCCCTAAAATAAAATCTGTCCTTTTTAGAAGGCCTCAAGGCCCTAGGGGTCTGCCCCCTGCTCACCTTGCTGCAGCCAGTTCATGCCCTTCCCTCTCACTCACTGGGCTTCATCTGTCAGCCCACCTCCCAACTGTGCCAGCACAACAAGCCCTTTGCAACTTGGAGATTCACACAGGGTTTTCCTCTCCAGCATGGCTCCTTCTAACTCCTTCATGGGACCAACTCCTTTGTCTAACAGTTAGAATCCAGGCTAGAAGCAGAACTCATACGATAGTCCAAGCGAAGAGACTTTAGAGGTGACAGCTAGGTTAGGGACAAACAATAAAGGGACAGATGCCCAGAGACTGGCAACACCAGGAAGCCATGCCCACACCTAGGAATGAAGGGACAAGGACAGGAGGTAGTCCAGTCTGAGCCTAGTATGAGCTGGAACAGGGGGAGGGGGCTGGGCATGCTGTATATGTGGAGGGACACAGACGTAGCCACAAATATGACATCAAAGCTTGGGACTTTTGGATCTCTATTCTTCGGTCCCTCATGCTCTAGCCACTGTCTCACTTTGTCAGAGCCCACCAGGAACAAAGTTCACACAGTAATAGGATCTCCAGGGATACAGCCTCTGTGGGCCTGAGCAGGGTGGACAAAGGCAGAGAGTGGAGTGGGCAGGAAATGCAGACCCATCAGCATGTTGTTCTTCAGTTCTCTTTGCTTGCGTGTTTATAGTGTGATGTTGGGAATTGAACCCGGGGCTTTGTACCTATTAGGTAAGTGTTCTACCAACTGAGCTACGTCTCTAGCCCCTATTTCTTTGTTTGCTTATCACTTCCTCACAAAGGTCTTTCTTGACCATCCTGTCTATGAGCATTGATTTTAGAACTTTCCGCATCTTCTTTTCTCACTTCTACGGATGTATCTAACTATTTGTTCAAATGCTCACTCCTTTTAACAGATGGCATGTATCTTGGAGACAGGGATCTGCTGCTTTGCTTATTACTGGGTAATTGGTACTGGGCTCATAGGAGGTAATGAAATACCTGTGGAAAGAAGAAAGGAACGATAAAGGAAAAAAGGTTAGAAGGGAGGATGGACAGGTCTTTTTAAAAAAAGAAAGTGTGTGAATACATATATATGAGTGATTTTAAACTTTTCACCTAACACAATAGAAACAAAATTGAAATAGCTACAAAACTTAAAAAAAAAATAGATCAGTCAAGTTGGAGATAGATGACGAACTAGTACATACAAATTGTTTATTTAGTGCCAGCCACTCTTGCGTGCTATTTCACTTAATCTCTGTGACAGTCCTGAAAGACAGGGAACATCATTTCATTATATATACACTGAGCTTCGGAGATATTAAATTTCTTATTAATACTGCTCTGGTCCTGGATGGTATTGAAGTCCCTTGCAATGTGAAATTAGAAACTGAAGCTTCTTCCATTAACTTCTGAGTGCTCTGGGTATTGCATAGAAAACATTCAGGACACTCTGTACCTTTTGTCCTTTGCAGAAGACCCAGTGTTGTGTCTCCTGGGCTTTTATCTTAAAACATAATGCTTATCTATTTGTCTACCTAAAAATAGCTTTCATGAAAGGTAATTTAGTAAGATGCTTTGTTTACGGGAAAGAAACAAAACCAATCAAGCTATAAAGATGTTCATCCTTGGGAACAAAAGTAGACGAGTAATAGATTGAATGTTAATTGCAGCAGATGCCTGTGAGAATAGTTTGAAGTAATCTGTGAGCGATAAAATGAAGGGAGTACTCTTTCCCCTTGTCAAGCTTCCCCCACCTAATAAGCTTTCTTTCTTGCAATTACAAGAGGAACAATTGCCCATAAGGCAAAGCTCTTTACTACCTCCAAAGAGACTCCTTCAAACCAACCATTCAAAATTCTTAATTCTTGTAAGCCAGCAACAGTGTACAAAATACATAATTACTTCACTACATTGTCATTAAATTTTTTCAACATGCACCAAGTCTCCATAGCTTTCAGTGGTTTAGCTAAGAACAAACATACATGTGTGAAGGCAAGAACAAAACATTCAGATCTCATGCACACACCCACATGACTAGGAGTTGCAACCTGTGTGAGTAGCATACCGATGTGAATTCATAACAGAGGTATATGTTGGAGCATTTGAGTTCCTATTATCCTTTCCATTCCTTTCCAAATTATACTCCATGGTACTACACAAATTATCAATAACATTATCACTGTTTCTCTCTTTTAAAAAAATATTGGCTAGTCTGATTTTAACATCAGAATTTTTTCAACTTAATTTTTATCTGTTATTTTAAGCATAGAATAATTTCTCATCTTATTTTTCTTTGTTAAACATTGAGAGTAAATGTTGGCCTGTTGACTTGTTCTGAGAACTCATAGAGTGTCAGCACCAGTATTTAGGAAGGCGACATTGATTTGATTTATTGACTGACGCTAACGAGATAATTTGAGGTTCAAAAAGTTCTGCCTTTACATACTTAAAACAACTCTCACTGGATTTTTGTACTACCTCAAATTAGAATTTTTAGTTAAAAATTACTTGCAAAATTAACTTATCAATTTCCAAATAATAACTGCATATTCAAAATATGATTGCCTCAATAGCAGATCTTCCGCTGTATGAAGCAGTACCTCTTGGTTCTATCCATTGCTGTTTACCAAACACAACTGTGCCAATATGCATAATGCTTGTTCCCTCCTTGTGAGAGCTACAACTCTGTCTTCTTTCCCGAAACTTTGGCAGAGCTTTGTGACTATTCTGACCAAGAGACCAACGTGACAAAAGTGATGCTATTTCACTTTGAAGTCTAGGTCAAAATAGCGATAGAGCTTCTGCCTTTCTTTCTCTAGTTCTTGAAACCCAGTCACTTTACTATGAAGAAGCCCACACTAGTCCATGTGGAGAAACCACATGAAGACATCCAAGGGGGTCTCTAGTCAACAGCCCGTATTGATCATCAGACCGATGAGTGAATAGCTGTTCATGGATTCTACCATGTTTGAAGTGCCCTAGCCCACACCAAGTGGAATAGAAATGAGCTGTTCCCTTGAACCTTGGCCGACTTGCAAATTCTTGAGTGAAATCAGTATTGGGGTTGCCGTAAGCTAAGTTTTGCTGTGGTTTGTTGCACAGTTGTAGCAATGGTTACAATAGCGCGAGAAACTTCCTTAAGTTAATGGGGGAGCTGCCAATCTCACTTTTGTTCTAAGTGCAAATATAACCAAGTATTTCAAATTTGATGCTTTCCCGTCTCCCTTTAGAATTCGTACCAAATAGAAATTGTAGTTTGGGATCAGCATTACAAGAGGGTTCAATTCAGGATTGTTTTTAAACAGTGATTAGAAGATAATTTATAAGAAAGTTGTTTTCAAACATTTGGTTTAAAACATTTGTTTCCCAGCCAACTTCTTGTTAATAAATGCATCTTAAACTTGCAAAAATCATAATTTATACTCTTAGCCTCAAGTACTTCTTAGATTACTAAATTTCAAAAGAACAATCTTAGGCTACAGCTTGAGTACATACTGGTTTGTGTGAGGATCTGGTTAACTAGTTCACACCGACACCATCCACACTGGTCTCACTGTTGGTCACTTAGAGTCTCGTTCATTTGCTTTTCTCACTTCTGAGAACCTAATCGATCCATCTGTCCTCAACAGGGTTTTATAACTCCCATCAAATTATGAGTCATCGCTGAACTCTTCTAGCTTTTTAAAGCTTTTTTCTTAAGATTCAGTAACTAGGGTTTTATAGAGCCTTTAATTCCTATTTAATTCCCTAGCAAATGTTTATTCATTGCCAACTATGGGAGCACAACAGTTAACAAGGAATAGACAAAGTCTCTGGTCTCATAAAAGTAACCATCTAGTTGGGGACAACATGAATTAGATAATAATATAAATATTTAGTTTCAAACTGGGATAAGAGCTATGAAGGAAAAACAAACAGCTATGAGATGATGTAACTGGGATTTGAACTGCGTGTCCATTTGTTGAGACAGATTGAGCACAGTAAAGTGCAGGCAGTTCATTTTTTCTTTCTATTACCCTTTAAACCTGCAGCTGAACTGTTTTTCCTTAACCTGGTTAAAATTTTGGGTTCACTCCAAAACTTTTCTAGTCATTTTCAGCTATTAAACACTCACAGTAGTCTAATGTCACAACCTTAGTTTCTCATCCAACCTGGGGCTTTTGCCCTTCTCTAGCCGGCTTTCACTCTGAGCCTGGCCCTAGGTAAGTGTGGCATGGGAATTTCTCTTTTCCCTTTTCCTTCTCCACCCCTGCTACAGGGCATTCCTGGGCTCTGGTTTGGGCCCTGTTGGGGAATTCCTTTTTCTCCTCTCCTTGCATTGTTCCCTATTGTCTGTCACGTTGTGGGGTTAGTCTATGAGATCAGGGCACACCAATGTCCCCAAGAAGCAGTGGAAAGGAACTCCAGACTCTCTTCTTATGTATCTTGATTGTATAGCTCACATACCTTTTTTTCTTTTCTTTTTTTTTTTTCTTTTTGTTTCCATGTAACCTAGTTTTGTGGAATCTTCACAAAACTTAACTCCAGTTCATCTTTGTTTATATGATACTGAGACTCCAGGAAGGGTCTAATATTGCTTACAGAGAGGGTTATGTCTTGGTACACATCCTCATTTGGACAATTTATATATATGTTAAATAAAATAAGTACTAATCCTGAGTCTTAACAACTCTAGCTTTATATTACTATGTCCAACTTTTCCTTCTCTTAGCTTCTTTCTCTAAATTTATCTTCAAATAATTTTTGAATACTTTTTAATTGTTTTGGGGGTGGGAAATTGTCCAACTTTTCTTTTTAGACTCTAAATAATTGACACTAACTGGTTATGATTCCCTTTCTTATTTATCCCTTCAAAAAAACTAAAGAATTAGGTTTGTGTTTCCCATCTAGAAACCACAGGTTTTTTTCCCACATAATTCTCAGTAATTCTACTTTTTTTTTTTTTGCTATTAGTCTACCTTTTGCTTGAATAGAAATAAAACCACTACTTTTGCACTCTATAAATTCATTTATATTATTTTCTGTGAGTGTGAGTCACCATCCTGGGACATTGGGATCATTTGCATTGAGAGTTGCAAAGTTTGGCCAGGAGTTTCACAGCATCAGTACTAACTTTCACCAAAATGTTCCTGGAGTGGAATCCCTTGAGTCAGTATATGGAGTGGAAAGGTTCTGGGATGAGCAGGCCCAGGCTGAGATGCTTCTCAAGCACTCAGGCATATCGTATTGTAGGCACTTAATAATGGGTAGTTGTCATTTTTTCCTACACTCACTACACAGATTGGCTCTAGAAAATTCTGTGTAATAATGATAATTTGAATTAGGAATATTAACTTTTCAGATTCAAACATTAATCTGGGAGTGGATACTATGTTAAAGTAATTTTAGCAACCAATTAGCCTATTAGTGCTTTTCCTCTCCTCCTCTTTTTCCTTCTCCATCTCCTCTTCTTCTTCCCTCTCTCCTTTTCCTTCTTTTTTCCTTTATGTTCCCAGGCTTGTAAGTCTGGACTTGCCCTTGGGCTCCCACAAGTAAATAGTAATTGTAAGTCACCATAAGGTGGTGTGAGGAGATATCTGCCCAGTCAGAGGAGACCTCAACTCAGACCCTCCAGGCTTTTGATGCTTCACAGAAAAAGAATTTAATGATGTGTTAAGTTTTAGCAAAGAGAGAAACAAACTTTATTAGATAGTGAAATTGTGAAGATGCACATTCCCCACGTAGAATGCAGGTCATCTTGAGAATGAGACACGCTTTCGGAGTCTCATGCTCTTCTTTTATTTATTTATTTATTTATTTATTTTTTATTCTTTTTTTATTTAATTTTTTGATTCATTGAACACAAATGGAGTACAGCAATTGTTTTTCTGGTTGTGCACAAAGTAGAGTCACCCCATCTGTGCATTCATACATGTGCACAGGGCAATGATGTCTGTCACACATACTGTTATTATTCTTACCTCCCAACCTCAACCCCACCCCTCCCTTCCCTCTATGCTCTCTATCCTTTCTCCATTCTTGCCATCATTCCACCCCACATTATTCATCATCATTCACTTATCAGAGAGACCATTCAGCCTTTGGATTCTTGGGATTGGCTAATCTCACTTAGCATAATAGTCTCCAACATCATCCATTTACCTACAAATGCCATAATTTTATTCTTCTTTATGGCTGAGTAATATTCCATTGTGTATATATACCACAGTTTCTTTATCCATTCATCTATTGAAGGACATCTAGGTTGGTTCCACAATCTAGCTATTGTAAATTACAGGTAGATCAATGGTACAGAATAGAGGACACAGAGACAAACCCACATAAACACAGGTATCTCATACTTGACAAAGGAGGCAAAAACATACAATGGAGAAAAGACAGCCTCTTCAACAAATGGTGCTGGGAAAATTGGAAATCCATATGCAGCAAAATGAAACTAAACCCATATCTCTCCCCCTGTACAAAACTCAATTCAAAATGGATCAAGGACCTAGAAATTAGACCAGAGACCCTGCACCTATTAGAAGAGAAAATAGGTCCAAATCTTCATCACGTTGACCTAGGATCAGATTTCCTTAACATGGCACCCAAAGCGCAAGAAACAAAAGCAGGAATCAATGATTGGGATAGAGTCATGCTCTTCTTTTAAAGGAAACATAGTGAGGGTGGGCGTGGGAAGGAATATGGGAACTACCTCAGTCTGGAGAACTCAGATCTTTGATCCTGGATCAAAGGACATTTATGAGGGTCTGATCCTCAGGTTGATGTTGTCTCTTCGAATTAACATTTGCAATCTACCTACATCACAGGTTTCTTAAAATACATCTCCTTCGTTTTGTCTAATCTGAAAATACATCACATAGGCAGAAAGTGCATGTAAGCTTTAGTCAAAATAAGGCAATTTTCATAAATAAGTGAATTGACAGCAACTCTAAGATTTGTAGATTTCTCAAAAATTTGGGAGTGACCAGCTAGAGAAAAACAGATCTGAGGAGTAAGTCTGATCCTGGGGCTTTTAGATGTGCAGCCTCAGTCTTTTTTCTACCTATCTTTATTTCTTCTATCCTGCGTCAGAAATGCCCTTTATAGCAAGGGCCCATCTAGTTAGAACTAAAACTCTGTAAGGAAGGTGACACATCTGGAAACTGTGTCTGGATATGACACCTATCTTGTCCAGATGTTTGCCCACAATAATTGAAAAGATTGAAACTTTATGAAAACCATGAAAAAATAGTCAATAGATAACAAATTTATCCCTATGAAATATATCTTTTAGCTTATAACAATGGTCTATATAGCAAAATAGAATATGATAGTGTTCTGATATTAATTTTCAATTTCCCATCCTATAAAGTTAGAATCTATTCAAGTTTAAGAGATTTTTCTCTTCTTTAGTTTCGTTGGATTTCTTTTCTTAATCAACCATATTCTGCTAACCCTTTTTCATGTGTTAACAATTTTTTTCCAAGGCTGACATAGTCAAATCAAAATTTGTTCAATAGAATTTTTGAATAAGAATTTTTTCAATGTTATATGTAAGGGGATTTCCATCTTCCAAAATGCTGTACAAACAGCTCCCACCACATTGGTTCCCAGGCTATGGTTCAACTTACATTTTTTCAACTTCACAAAGGTGCAAAAGTGGGAAGCATTCAGTAGAAGTCTTACATCAAAGTTTGAATTTTGACTTTTTTCCCTGGGTAGTGATATGCAATAGGATACTCTCTCATGATAATGGGCAGCACTTCCTGGTCAGCCATGTGATCACAAGAGACAACAAATGATACTCTTCAGTGTGCTGTGTGGCTAAATCTATAGTGTTCAGAAGGTTAGGTGTATTAAATGAATTTTAAACTACAGTGTTTTCAACTCGGGATGGGTTTATCAGATTGTAACTCTATCATAAGTCTAGAAGCATCTGTGGTCACTTATCAATCAGCCCAGGAATGTCACACTCTGCTCTCTACCCTGAGCAGTTCTGTGTGATCAGCCTTCCATTCCATATGTCCTGTCTAAACTGTGATGAAGTGATAAGGTTCTTGCCTTCTTTCCAGCATGAAAAATATTTTTATGATTGAGGCTCCTCTAGAAAATAGGTTCCCCTCTGAGCAGAAACATGAATGTCGGCTATGCTTTCTGGTTAATTCTATTAACGGTCTGTCAAGCCTGGCTCAGCTCATTTACACCCACTGGAATGTGACTTGAATTTTAAGTTTCAATGTGTCCCAGAAAATATCCCCTGAGATGCTTATTGAAAAATGATTCCAAGGTAAGTGCATCGGACAGCACTGCTTTGATACCACTCTCTTGGAAATCCTTATTGCACATCAGGGACTTACAGGCTTTGCAAAGTCCTTCAGTAAAAGCACTTAGCCTAACCTAAAATTTTCCCAACCTAATTTGAGCTGGAACTTTTACTTATTTATTTTATTTTTGCAAAATACCTATTAACTTCTTCAGATACTTGTCTCCTATGGGATACATTGGGAATGCTGGTTAGACTTTGAAAGTAAAAGGAACTCTTATAGAGACTATCATCTACAGATCACAACATTTCTGTGATGGTTCAGAGACTAGAATCTAATTTTGCAAAAGAAAAATCTGAGTCTTCAAGTAGTTAAGTAGAAAAACAAAAACAACTTTGATGTTGCCAGCTATAACTGGCAACTAACTATTCTACAGGCCGAGAGAAGTGCTGATGTTGCATTGTTTCTAAGGAATATGAATTTGGTTTGCTCAAAAAGGAAAAAAATGCAATCTGCTTGGACCCTGTGTATGGATGCGCATGGATGTTCCTGTACATATGCTTACTTATGGGTGCATGGGCTTGCATTGAACTCAACTAAGACTCTGAAAAGATAAGAACAGTTGAACTCAATGCGTGATCTGTTGGGTGGTCAAGTTCACAAGTCGAAGCACCCAAACCTATGATCTCTGGACCTCCATCACAGCAGTCATATTTTGTGGCCTGAGAAATAGAAGGTCTACTGGTTTGAGCACAAGCCCAGAAACACACATTTTCTTGATACTAATCCAGTTCTCACAGTACTTAAGAAATTTTAAGGATAAAACCTATCTCAGTAATTTGGACATTAAACAGAAAAAGGAAGCCATTGGCTTCATTCTGTTTCCTTTCCTTTGATGCATGAGACTGTGGTGCCCCATTGAAGTCTGCATGCCTTACAATTGGATGGAACCTCACCAGACATTCATGGCAGAATTTCCATTTCTGACCAGTAACCACCAAAGGGACTTGTGGTTTTGAAGGTTTTTCCATGTTGGTCAGCAATAAAAATGCCTGACTTCCTGTTGCAGCTTATTAATAGGCCCAAATCTTGTTAAGTTGTAAATTTCCTCCATACAGTCCTTCCAGAGTTTCTGCTGATGGAACTGTAGCAATCCAATTGTTTTTTATGACTTTAAGTGATCTTTTAACACAGCTTCATCGCTTTCATAGCCAAAACCTGTTCAGAATGGAGCTATTTTACCCAAACCCGTGTCTGATGAATATGCTTATGTGCCTATTATACGAGGATTTTAGCAGGGAGTGTCATATTTTCATTATTTCTAACCATATTTGAATGATTCATAGAAATTGAAGAATAATGATTTCTGTGATACTTATTTTTCTTCATCACATTCTTTCTCTCTCTCTCTCTTTGTGTGTGTGTGTGTGTGTGTATGTGTGTGTGTGTGTGTGTTTGTATGTGTTGTATCTAGGTGACTTGGTTTAGAGTCCAAATAAACCTTATAAAACATTGGGTTAAATCATTAGTTAGTTTGATCCTGGTGTCTAGCTATCCAATGTGGGGAAATGGAGTTTATCTTTAGGTTTCCCTGGGATATTTTGACATCTAAGTGAATGGGCAAATAAAAGGATCTGTCAGGTAGCTTTGAAAGAAGGACTTTCTTTTGATTAGCATGCTAACAAAGCATGTGTTAGTG
Source organism: Glaucomys volans (assembly GCA_020662805.1). Classification (NCBI taxonomy): domain Eukaryota; kingdom Metazoa; phylum Chordata; class Mammalia; order Rodentia; family Sciuridae; genus Glaucomys; species Glaucomys volans. Next base: position 102,523 of record JAJEJO010002851.1, on the reverse strand, counting down.
CAACTGGATCTGAGCCTCCTAGGCAATTAGGTCCTGAGCCTGTTGTCTGGTCACTACCTTCCATTCCATTCACTGTTGCTTTTGTTTAACAAATTTCCACATTCTTTTCCATTCAAGACTGATCTCCTGAATAATTAGATATAAAATATGATTCATATCTACTAATTAGATTTAAAACATAGCACAAATATTTGGTGTTATGTGAAATAGCCTTATTGAGGAAATTGACTTGTCCAAAGTCTCACAGTTTTTAGATGTCAAATTAATTCTTAGTTTAGTGTTTTTCCGACTCTACCATTCTGTCTTCCTGTGTTATATAAACACCAGAAAGTGAAGGGTAAAGATGAGGGTGAGGAAAGACGTACAGCAGAGTAGGGACTGCTCCATAGCTGAGAGAACAAATGAGGATGAAGAATTTCAGGAACTCTGCATGATCTCTAGATTCAAAACACAAACACATTAGAATCATGGTTGGACACTAAGATGCTTACATTAAATGGACATTCAAATGCAATATAATGGTCTATATTTCTTTATTACAAAACTAATTAAAGGATTTCTGAAGATGAAAAGAAATTTGTTGGTTTGCAGAAAAATCTTTATCACTTGTCATTTGATAATACCTATCCCCAAATAACAGTAGAAAGGTTAATTATAGTAATATTTTTTCCTTGATGCGATAATTCATATTTTTCCTGGTGCAATATTAACACATTAAAAATTATATCACCTTTGATTTTAGGGTACTGGCCCAATCCCCCTAAACTTTTACATAAGCACCCTATTACTGTATTTTAAAAATTTGGAAAATTTTCATTTTGAAATATATCTGGTACTAAAGTTTTGAATAAAAGATAATGGGCCTGTCTTTTATAAATTGTTTTTACAAAAAAAATTATGCTTATTATAAGTTGTCAAGCAATATAGAAAAATAGGAGGAAAGTTAAAATTTATTGTAAATAATACAACCTGTAAATAATCACTGTCTACATCATATGAAGATTATCTGTGTTGCTTCTCCATGCATTTATACAGAGAACATGATGATTAGGCATGATTTTTAAACATAAGAGCATGCTATGTATTAGGGGAAAATATTTCTTCATCATGAATGCTGTTTCTAAAGTATTTCTCCAAGTTTGAAGAAAGATAATGAAAAACATGAGATTAGAGTCATGATGTAAGTATGTATTAGGTAATATGTTTTAATTTTATTCTTTATCAATTGACTTCCCACTATAAATATGAGAAAATTAATCCTCTTATTCTTATCATAACTTCTCTTCTCTCAATTTCTCAATGTTTTACACAGACATTCTATTGTGTTCTCATAATTCTCTCAGTTCTTTGAAATTTGATAAATGCTAACTGTCAGGACTTTTACTATAGCTTCTTCATTTCTGATTTTCTTTTTAATTTTAATTTATTTATGGTTAAAAAGACATACTCAAAATTTTTTTCAAGGGAGTCTCATGGTGCATACTTGATTTAAAGGACAACTTGGCTGGGTATAAAATTCCTGGGCCTCACTTTTAACAAAATTTTATACACATCTTTGGGCATCAAATATAATTTAAAGGTGATATAATTTTTAAAAATTTTGTAAGTAATTAAAAATTTCCAGAGATGCTTATGGGATCCTTTCTTTCTCACTTAAATTTATTAACTTTTCAAAGATTCAAGAATATTTTGCAATAATATATTGAATCTATGTATCATTTTTCTGTTCTTGTTTTGAGAGACATTGATTAGACAGAAAATGTGGGAACTTTTTTATCTTCAGTATCTATAATCTTATTTCTAATGACTTGTTCTTTTTTCATGATTTTTTATGGTATGTGATTTCTCTCTTACTTTCTAAACTTATTGCTGTTTTTTTTTAAAAAAAACTTTTTTAGTTGTATACAGATGCAATGCCTTTACTTTATTTTTATATGGTGCTGAGGATTGAACCCAGTGCCTCCCACATGCAAGGCAAGTGCTCTATCACTGAGCTAACCCCCAGCCCTGTATTGCTGTTTTTAACCATATTTATTCTGCTGGTTGTTTTTTATGGTTTTCAAGCCTATAAGAGTTTTATTTTTCTCTTCTATTTCTTTCCTGAATTCTGCTATCTTACTTTGTTTTATCATCCCTTCCCTGTACTGTAATTCTTCCTTGGGCTATCTTTTAAGGAAAAACAAAAATATTCTGTCCTAAATTCCTTTTAAAGTGTCTGTCTTAAATTCATACCCTCTTTACCATGACAAACTTCCAGGGCATCCAGTCATCCTTGCTGCCTAGTCTCTTACCTTTAACTAGACATAATATTCAAGTAGTTACATTTGTACCCCCACCATCTCCAGGGGATTCAAGCAAAGGTGTTTCAACAATCACCTTGAATTGTCTCTCATTTGGCTTGAGATGACAGAAGCAGATCTCTTTCTTCCACTATGGAAAAGTGAGGATGAGGATGTGAATGTGCAGGCTTGGAGAAGAAAAATATCATCTATATTTATCACCTGTTTCCAGAGGTAGTCTTCTTCTCACTTGAATCTCAACCCATAGTGGTGTTAGGTATATAGAGGAAAACCCAATTTTGTACATCATCATTTGCAAATTCTGCATTGGTCATCTAGAACCTGATTGTGGGAATGTTGGGAGTCTTGGTTGTTTGAGACTGCTAAAACTGAGTCACAAACTTTCCCATTTTGGCATTACATTACACTTTTAGAAAACTTCTGTTTCATGACTGAAGACTAAAGAAGTTTGTGTCAACTACCAGGTTCATTCCTAATTTTGCTCCAAATTTTATCAAATTTGGTGAATAGTCATTAGGTCTTATGGTTTGGTGTCATTTGTTTTAAGGAAATAATTATTTGACTCTACTTTTGTACTCATTTTGTTGTTGATGAATTTCAAGACAAAAATAGAATAGAAAATGCTCCATGATTTTTATCCAGAAGACTTTCAGTATATTTCAGTGGTCTTATTGTGTGCACTTCCTGAGATGTTACAATGGAAGAAAATCCTAGTGTTACATTAAAATTTAACCAATGATGCTGTTTTGTAAATTAACTTCCTTTGTTTTCAGGCCATCATATTATTGGTGGCTTACTTAATACTAATTTCCAGTACTTCATGTGTCCCATACTCCATGTGGTCTCTATTGGCAGCAGAGAGGACAAAAGGGATCCATTCATTAAATAAAAGCAGAATGATTTGATGTGTAACTCTGCACTCATTTCTTCTTGATAATTAAAGTCTTATTTGAATAATACCTTAAAAGATGATCTCTGTTAAATCTGTTTCTTATTTCTCTCTGGGACCATGGGACAGAACAATTTACCTTCTACTTATTCTCCTCTAGAATTTAGTAAATGATTTAAACATTATATGGTTAGATTAGATTTGTGGATGTTTTAATAAAATATATCCAAAATTGAACTCCAAATATTGTCCCCAAACTTCATTCTTTCAGTTGTTCCAACTGAAATTTTAGTGTAATCTTTACTTCTCTTTCTCTCACTAATTGATTCATCACCATTTTCTGTTGGCTCTATCTTTCATGAGTATATTAGTGTCCTAGGCTGCTGTAACAAAATGCCACAGACTCTACAGTATAAAACAATAGAAATTTGTCACAGTTTTGGAGAATAGAAACCTGAAATCACAGTGTAGGCAAGACTGTGCTCCCTTTGCTGAATCTAAGAAGGAATTCTTCTTGCCTCTTTCTAGCCTTTGTTGGTTCCCAGCAATCCTTGGTGTTCCTTGGCTTATGGATGTGGCACTCCTCTTTCTGCCTCCATTTTCTCAGTGTTTATTTCCTGGTTTGTCTCTGTCTTTATGTGACCTTCTTATAAGAGCAAAAGCCATTGTCCAAATATGACTGTGCTCTGACACTTTCAATCATTCCAATCATTCTTCTCTATTTTTCTAATTTGTCTTCTCTATTTCCCATCTGCACTACGGAAGCATAAATTCCCCAGGGAACTGATTCTTTCTCTTCACTGCTCTACTGCTACTGTCTATAAGAGTGCCTGGAAAATAGTAGGTGCTCAATGAATATGTACAGAATGAATGAATGTCACAAGTATAAGTGTCACTAGTCATGTGTGGGAACAGAAAAGTGGTTACATTACATTTCATAAGGGACAGAATCAACTTTGATTTGTTTTCAAAGCTCCTTTCAAATGGCCGTTTGAATGGTTATCCATCACTCCTCTCCTGAGGTGAAGTTTCCCATGGGCTCTGTCAAAACATGGATTAGTGGACTATGGGACAAGTCCCTTTTGCCCACAATGAGAAAGGACCTTTTTTCCAAAAACAAGGCAAGTGTGACAGGGGACTTCTTTCCTTCCTCCATGATAGTCAGTTAAGAAGGGTTCCCTTGCTATCCTCCCAAAAAAGCACAGTTACCCCCAGAATTCAGTTCATTATCTTCAGATATTGAGAGAACCTGAGATAGCAATAGACAGATTTGACATTCCTTGATGAATAAGGGAAAGAAGTTGCTAGTGGTTACATGTAATTTACTTCTAGATATCTCAAGGGCAGAATGAAGGAGGAGAAAACAAGATCAATTAGATAAGCAGAGGGTGAATTAGCCATTTAATCAAGTACCTACACCATGAAGCACACAGTTCTTTCAAGATACAACATTATCTTTAATGGAGTTCTTTAGAGCATCTTCAATTTTTCTAATGAAGACAAAAAGCCCCATCTTTAGTAAAGTGCTTCTCTTTGCTTGTTTGACCACAGGATTATCTATTCCATTCAGTCCCCTAGGGAGCTGATATTTTCCCCCTTTATTCCTCATAGAATTAGAAAGAGGGGAAATCTGTCCAAATTATTTAATCAAATTATTCTTTCTCTGGCCAATATAAGTGCTTAAATATCCACATTTAATACTTCTCCCTCTAATGATATTCACTTATCTAAAATTACCCCTTAATTGATAAGATATATGAGCAAAAATACTATTAGGCAAAATGTTAAATGAACTCAAACCATTTAGAATGCTTTCATGCTAACCCTTGAATTTACTTAATCTCCAGTGAGTGATCTAAAAAGATAGGACTTAATCTTCACTATGACTGCCTGAAATAGCAAAGGGAAACAGGTTGGAGAAGAGGTGGCAAACAAAGGGAGGAAAATCTTTTTGGTTATTAATTTCCTTGCTGCATAAAACTACATGATTTTTATTTGGTTCCTTCAATTCTCAGTTTTAAGAGGAGAAAAATCTCAATACATTTAGAAATAGTGGCCCCATATATGGTGATGTTTCACTTGATAATGGTGACCAGTCCTGAGAAGTGCATTATTAGGCAATTACGCTGTGCTAAAATGTACACAGAGTGTACACTTTAAACTAAGATGACCCAATGTCACTGAGTAAAATAATCTTACAGGACCACCTGATGGAAATGCCATTATCAGCATAAGAGTGTGATTCATACAAGATGACTAAAAGGGGCGTGGAAGACATGATTAATTAGAATCATTAGACACTAATTAGAATAACAATCTATTTCAAACCAGTTTGATGAGGTATAACTTAAACTCAATACTTATTGTACTTTATTATAGTCAGATTTATGAATTTTGACAGATGCATATGTCATGTAACCACCGCTATGGCAAAGATATAGAATATTTCCATCACTCTCCTACATTTTCTCTTATCACTATGGAGTTGAACTCCTTTCACTTTCAAACTCTGGTAACCACTGATCTGTTTCTTCTCCTAGTAATTTCATCTTTTCCAGAAAGTCTTATCAATGGAACCATATACTAGGTAGGCTTTTAAGACTGTTTTTTTAAATTAATGAAAACAGATTTAAAATTCAACCATGTGGAGAGGTTTCAAGATGGTATAATAGAGCAGGTCACCTTTCTGGATGCTTTCTGGATTTGATGTGAAACCAAGAAAGCAGAAAGGCAGCTTCTCAGCAAGGTGAATGAACCAAAAAAATGGGGGGAAGGACTTTACTGGAATTTAATGCCAAACATGTGAAGAAGATTGAGGAGTCAGGAAGTTGGATATAACAAGAAAAAAAATCTCACAGCTGCAGTCACCAGTCACAGTGGTCCCTCTGTGAGCAAAGTGGAAGGAAAAAGAGACATAAAGGAACCTGCATTTTTAAGAGGCCTGAGGTGTGTCTGAGTATGGAGAGTTTAGAGATCAAAGACACTGGCCAACTAAACTGAAAGGCATGCTGCAAAACATCCTCGTGTGGGAAAGAAGCCTCTCTCTCTCTAGGCTTTGTGCAGAGGAAAGAGGAAGGAACAATTTTGCAGCCATAGCACCAGCAGCTGAAGGAGCCAATTCCTGGCAAATCCAAGTTTAACCCTAAATATAGGTCTGACAAACCCACACTGCATGACATACAGTGTGTCTAAGTGACCATGAGAAAATCAAACATGGAGAGAGGTTTACACAGGAGACTACTGCTCATGGAAACCCACCCATCTCTACCCTTCCCCCTCTAACCTGGCTGCTTGCTGGACAGGCTGGGAGAGATGTGCCTAGCCAGCAATTCAAAAGGGGTGGGAGAGATTGTGTTGGGAGACTGAACCTGAGACAAGGAAGTGAGGGGACTGCAGGAGATATAGTTGACTAAGAATTTGTTCCTCAACCACATGAGTGGAATCCAGGGGAGATCTATGGAATACAGTATTTCAGTGCAGACAGGCAATTTCTGGGCCCTGAAGGTGTGCCGATTTAAAATCTCCAGACCAATTGGCATCCAGCAAAGTCCCGGGAGACTACCTAAGCCTAACGCCCACCTCCAGGAATTCTGCATACAAGATTACCTCTCACACCCTAGAGACCCCACTCAAAACTGCTGAGAAGGGAAACTGAAAATCTTTTGAACTCCAACAGACACAATTCTTTAACTTTTCATCAAGATTTTTTTCTTTTCTCTTTTTAATTGTGACCTTAATGATTCATGGACATTTATACCTATTCATATTTGTTCCCTTTTCTCATTTCTAGCATTTTTGAAGCCAATTGATTTTCATGGATCAATATTTTGAGGACTAAGATAATTGATTAGTATATTTAAATTTTTTTATTCTTTTATTTTTTTAATTTTTATTTTATGCATATTTTTTTCTCTCACTTATCCATTTCGCTTGATTCTCTTTCTCTTTTCTTGTGCTAACAGCCAATCTCTACTGTCCTTTCTTTGACTCTTCCTTTAATTTTTTTTACCCCTATCTTATCTCCTCCTCCCTCATAATCATCACATCCTACATCACTTCTGTCCTCTCCTAGTTCACCATTCAAAATCGTAAACACTTCTGCAAACTTAATTGCTTTTCTGTGGGGAAATATCTGATTAAATCATTTCTGTTTATTATGACAATTAGTATTTTAAATGTCACAGTAGGAACTATTTTGTTTAATACTGTTCATTGTTTGCACTGGTTGTTGTTATTATTTGTCTCCCTCTAAGCTGTGAGGTACTGGAAACCTTCAGGGATGCTACAAGTCCATAGGGTAGAAACTACTATCTCAGATCCACACTGCTAGATGGGTAGACACACAAATCATATGAAAAAGCAAGGGAAACAAATCTCTCCAAACAAACCAAAATACTTCAATAACAGAATTTAAGGACACCAGGATGGAAGAAATGTCAGAGAAGGAATTTAGAATGTACATTGTTAAACTGATCTGTGAAGTAAAGGATGATGTAGGGAGTGAAATCAGAAAGAAAGTACAGAAAGTGAAAGATCACTTCAATAAAGAGATAAAGCTTCTGAAAAACAAATCAAGCAGAACTCCTCCAAGTGAAGGAATAGATAAATCCCAAATTAATAATTCAATGGAAAGCATCACTAACAGACCAGATCACATGGAAGACAGAGCTTCAGGCAATGAAGACAAAATATATAATGTTGAAAACAGAGTTGATTATGGAGAATATATGTTGAGATCATGTACAGAACTTCCAAGATATGTAAGATAACCTGAAAATGCCAAATTTAAGATTAATCAGGATAGATGAAGGCTCAGAGATACAAATGAAAGGAATGCACAATCTTCTCAATGAAATAATATCAGAAAAATTCCCAAACCTAAAGAATGAAATGTAAAATCAAATACGGGAGGCTTACAAGACCCCCCAAAATATATAAAATTACAACAGATTCACACCAAGGCACATTATTATGAAAATACCTAACATACAGAATAAAGACAGAATTTTAAAGACTGCCAGAGAACAAATTGGCAGGTAACATTTAGAGGGAAACCAATCCTGGATCTCAGCTGATTTCTCAACCCAGAACCTCGGAACTAGGAGGTGTTGGAATAATGTATACCAAGCTCTGAAAGGAAATGGATGCCAGTAGATAATACTCTCTCCAGCAAAATTAAGCTTCAGAATTGATGATAAAATAAAAACCTTCTATGATAAAAATTAAAAGAATACACACATAGAAATTCTGCACTACAAAATATTATTAATAAAATATTTCATGAAGAAAAAATGAAAAATAAAAGTGAAAACCGGCAAAGGGAGAAACTTCACTAGAAGAACAGTCAATCAAAGGAGAAACTGATTCAAAGTGAAAACCAGAAATAAATCAAAATGATAAGGAATAAAAATCATTTCTCTATAATAACATTGAATGTAAATGGCCTAAACTCATCAATCAAAGGACATAGACTAACAGATTGAATTAAAAAAACAAGACCCAACAATTTTCTGTCTTCAAGAGACTCTCCTCATAGGTAAAGACATCCACAGACTGAAGGTGAAAGGTGGCAAAAAAAACATATCATTCATATGGATTTTGTAAACAAGCAGAGGTTTCTATCCTCATATCAGATAAAGTGAACTTCAGATCAAAATTAATCAGAAGGGACAAAGAAGGCTATTTCATACTGCTTACAGCAACTATACATCAACAAGACATAACAATTGTAAATATTTATGCCCCAAACAATGGAGCATCTACATACATCAAACAAACCCTTCTCAATGTCAAGAATCAAATAGAATCACAGCACAATAATACTGGATAACTTTAACATGCCTCTGTTATCTCTGGATAGATCCTCCAAACAAAAACTAAATAAAGAAGTTATAAAACTAAAAATCACAGTTGATATTTTAGACTTAACAGATACATATTGAATATTTTATCCATCAAGGACAGTACACATTTTTTCTCAGCAGCACAAGAATCCCTCTCTAATATAGACCACATTATGCAGGCTATCACATATGTTGGCATGCAATAGTAATATTACCTTAACATATTTTTAGCATCTGTAGGGATGGTTGTTTTGATAGCTCCATTTCCATTGATATTAATTTTTGTATTCTTGCTTTTCTTCTTGATTAGACTAGTTTGATTTTTATCAACTTTTAGCTATATTCTTTCTCTTCTATGTCATATATTTCTACTCCTTTTCTTATTTTTTCCTTCCTGCTACCTAATTTGAAAATAATTTGATTGCTAAGCTAACTTCTTTCTGTTACAAGAATTTTAAGTTATAAATGGTCTTCTGAATACTGTTTCATCCCAGAGGTAAAGCTGACATTTTGAGCCTTTATTATCACTTAGTTCAAAGCACTTTTTATTTACTTTTCTTGTGCTTTCTTCTTGAACCTGTGAGATATTTATAAGTGTGCCATTTAATTTTGAAGTAGTGATGTGGGGGTGGGGTTCTACATGTCTTAAGGTGATTGATTTCTAATGTAATAAATCATGCAGGAAACACAGTCTGCATGATTTCAAATGTTAGAAAAGTAATGGAAATGCTTTTTTTATTAATTGTGTTGGTTACATACATGTCATTATAAGCCAAAACTGAACAAATTGCATACTTCAAATATGTACATTTTATTGTACTTCAATTTTACCTCAATGAAGCTATGAAAAAAATAAAATTCAACCATGTGGTTGAATTTTATCAGTAACTGATCCCTCTTAATTGCTGAGGTGTATTTCAGTTTTATGTACAAATAAAAGTTATCTTTTTATTTACAAGTTGACAAACTTTGGATTTGTTTGTAGCTTTTTTCCAAGATAATGAATAAAACCACTATAAATAAGTGTATACAGCTTTTTCTGTGTACATATGCATTCATTCTTCTCAAGAATGGAACCACTGGATCCTTTAGCAAGGAGTAGGAAGTAGGACAAGAGGTGACTGTGATTCACATCTCTTGGGTTGAGCAATGATTTTTAAAGCATGGTCCAAGATTCACAGAGAACAAGTGAGAACTTGTAGAAATGCAGACTCCTGGGCCTCAATTCAGGTGTAGTGAGTAAGAAACTGTGGGGGTGAGTCCTACCAATGTGCTTTGACAAAATTTCTGAGGGATTCTGATGTGTGCTGAAGTTTGAAAACCGCTGGTCTAAAACAATTCAGTTCTGGCCTCAAACTTGCCTTCTGCATTCAGGAAAACCAAGTCTTAGCTACAAAGGCCACTTTCCTACAAATCTTAGAGGAGAATGTAGCAACCACTTATTTATCCTCAAGAGCATGCTTTCGGTATTCTGTATTTTAGGCTCTAATCTTGCTTCAGCTACCCACCATGACCAGAATTCATACTGGTAACTCTCCCTGAGAGGAATTTTGCTAAATAGAAAAACTTCCCTATTTGGTTACATGACCCTTCTGGCCTTTTGTGGTTCTTTGTGGCAAAATGGCACCTCTACTGAGCTGTACAGAAACTCCCAGGTGGTGGTGAGTGGATAGGGAAAATAGTTTTTCTACTAAAACAACTGTTGGTCTGTTTGTTCGTTACTTCTCTCTTAGAATTAGTTATAACTCTGAATTTGGCAATGGAGTTATTGCAGTGTATGCTGAGGGGAAACCAGGGTCTTGGATGACAGATGGAATGTGGTTAAGGGTTACCTGTAGCTTTATGCTAAAATAAAGATATTATGTTGACAGATTACCCAGTTTACACATTTGGGAGGAAGAGGAGGAAGAGGACCAAGAAGGAAATAAGGTCTAGGAATACACATGTCATGCTTTGTATGGGTCAGATACTCTGCTGAATCCTCAAGTGATATAAAAAAGAAAGTTGAGTTATTGAGGGAGTAACAAACCTGGAAATAAGAACTGGAGTTAGCTTCAAACTCATGCAGTCTAACTCTTAGCTGTATTTGTAGAGTGGGTCTAATTTAGCTACATTCTAAAACTTTATATTTTGCTGAACTATTAGTAATAAACATTGAATGTTCTTAATTGCTAAAATAAACATAATGCTTTGGATTTTATAAATCAACATTAAACTGTTAAACTTAATGAAAAACAGACTTGGCCCAAGGAATAAAAATAACATTTCAGTTAAGTCATGAGAAACCCAACACTATTGGTTACAAAACCATTGTTAGCTTTACTCCAATCTGTATTGATCTTTTCTTTAATTAAATTGAATTTCAGATCATAGGATTCCACATCTGGTTATATGATAACCCAGGATGGTTCTCTGCTCATGATTATTTCACATGTGCTAGGCTTATTGTTTTGAATTCACCATTCAGCTTCTAACGCATTAAAATGTTATCTTATCCTTTCTAAAAACAGTTCTTAAAACCTAACATGTATCAGACATGGCTAGGCTGAGATTTATAAAAATGAATATACTTGAGTGTTTCCTCTCTTCAAGGATCTCACAGTTAAATTCATATGCAATTAAAAAACTCCCTGTTAAGTGCTCTTGTAGAAGGATAAAATAATTGCTACAAGGACCAGAGCAGAGAGAGGGATTCATTTTGCCTGTGGAGAGGAGGAAATGTTTAACAGAAGGTGACATTTGAATTGAGCCTTAAAGAATGTTTTATATATATATATATATATATATATATATATGTACATATATATATACACACACATATATGTATATATATATATAAAAGATCATGTAAATATGACTTATTGAATTCTTGCTAAGCACTGTTATTCATTTTAAATATATTTTCTTCTTCAGTGATTATAAAAACTCTGCCCATTATATAGATAAACAAAATGAGGCACAGAAAAAATCAGTTTGTGAAATATCACCTGGCTAATAAATGGGGGGAAGGATCAACCACCTCTGATTTTTCTTTTTCAAAAAATTTTTAAGATGTTTATAGACCTTTATTTCATTCATTTATTTTTATTTGGTGCTGAGAATTGAACCTGGTGCCTCATACATGCTAGACAAGCACTCTATCACTGAGCCATGATCACAGCCCCAACCACCTCTGATTTTAAAACCCATGTTCTGAATCTCCACATGATTTTCACAGTGGACAAGGTAAAGTCCAAACAAATTACAGCTGCTAGGAAAGAAATGGTATTTCATATGTGGCACAGTGATGGGTGAGCTATGAAAATGGAGTAGATAGGAAATTTGGGTGTCATGGTAGATTCTTTAGGACTCATTAAGAGAAAGGAAGAGCGCAGGGGTGGGGGGAGGGTATGAGCTATTGGGAAAGTAAAATTACTTAGTGATGAAATGGTAAGAAATGGGAGGTGCATGTAGTTTACACAACTGGGTCTGATGATGTCAGGCAGTTAAAGAACAAAGGAGGAACCAGTTGGGGGGTAGAAGGAGCAGTTGTGTTTAATTTAAATATATCAACTTGTAAGGGCCCGGGGAACATATCCTGGTAGAACTGTCTAGTGAGAAACACAGATAAGACATCAATGAATAGATTAGAGTCAATAAAAATGAAAAGGTTGCAGTGGATCAACAAAACAGTTTGGTCCACTGCGATAAAGGAAATGATGCTTCGTCCAAGGAGAAGACACAGAATAGAAAGGGAAAATTGCCATGCACACACTGACCAATTAGGAGAGGCAGAGAAATAGAAACCAGTAAAAATGACTATGGAAGACTATGGAATGGTGACCAGACAGGTCATAGGGAAATGGTCGGCAGTGAAACTGGAAGTCAAGTGAGAGCACAATTTCCAGAAAGAAGCTGCAGTCCTATACCATATCTGCAGCAGTGCAGATATCCCCCCTGGCTGAAGTTCAGGTATTCATGTGTGACCACAGAACCTTTACCTCTGCCTATAAATATCCTGAGGTCCTTTCTCTGTCTACACCGTTCTTCTTCCTCAGTAACATGCTGACTGAAGTCATACTGTAGAACCATAAAACAATAATTATGAGTATCTTAGTCCTCTTTGGGTTAACAGATAATTTTGCTGAATCAAAACAGTTTTGCCACAAGATGTTTAAATTATGCGATATTTTAAAACTCAGTTCTGTCATATAGTGCCATGACAAAAATCAGTGATTAATGAAGAGTGGTCAAGTGAGACTTGCTAGAGCTGCTTTGACAGACAAGACAGCTAGCAATCTCTGCTTTTGCAAATGATACTATTAAAAGATGATGCAAAAATTTTTTTTTTATGTGAATTAAATAGGGTCTTGCAATATTGTTTGTAATATTTATTTACTTAGGAAATCCTTTCCTAAGAATAGTTCAAATGCTTCAGCCTCACTCGAAGAACCGTAATTTATTATTTAGTCCAATTCCATAAGGTTTTTTATTTATGAAATTTTCTGCTTCCTCCTGTCTTGATGGTTTTTTTCCTTCCTCCTTGTTTTACAGCTTGTATCTCCTCCCCAATTCTTTCTTGCTACCTCTCAGATTTAGACAGACCATTTCCTCCATTCTGATGGCAACACTTCCTATTAAATAACTGCACACTCTAGTGTTGACCCTCACACATCAGGGTGACGGGCAGATAACTTGTTTAGAGGATTGGAAACAGCTAGAAGTGACATTCAAGGATTCAAAAACAACTTGGTTGGGAAATAAATCTTTGGCTGGGGAAAAAATGACTCTCTCTTTGCCAGGCAATAGCATTATAATTTATCATTTATTGAGAAAGAAGAATGCATTTTGAGAATCGCATCAGACTAAAACTGATTACGGATATTAAGCGATGTCTCTGTGAGGCATTAGTCACCACGTCTGTGAAAGCTGTGTGCCTCCGGAAGGCTCAAGCTGATGAGTCACGGAGCGTGCTGCTGCATTGCCGTAATTGTTAGTATCATAAACAATGGTATATGACGGGTGAAGGCAGATTAAAGGGAATGAAGTGTTTTGTGCCGTCTCCTCTAGAAGAAACAAGATGCTATTTCACTGCGACATTAACTATTGATTTGGGCTTTTGTTTGTGTATAGTTCTTAATGGTTATGATAGCTCAAGAGAAGTATTCACGGCGTATTCATTTCAAAAGCCACCGTAAATGATAGCTTAAACTGTTCCAACCTTGTGCTATAGCTTTTGAAATAAAATGAAGGCTTCTTTTTTAGTGTTAGAAAAGATTCAAGAGCACTGAACTTGTGTTATGTCTTCAGGACCCCAAAGGCCTCAGATCTGGATAAAGATGACAATAGGAGCCCAGGACTGTTAGAATCAATGAGACAGGGCAACTCTCAGCAGAGAGGGCACAGAGCTCTTATCATATCCCTGTTTGGCATTTGTCACTTTTAATCTATGTTATATTTATTTCAGATCATATTTATTTTGCTGGACTACAAATATCTTGAAACAGAGATTGTATCTTAAAAAGTTTTGCTCTTTCCTTTGTACCCAACTCAGTAATGTGATCAATGTTGAATAAAAACATTACATCATTGAGAAATGAATACCATGAGTCACTATATTTATTGCAGCTCATCTCCATATTCTCAGTTCTGAAAAGCACAAAAGTTAGATTAGGCAATCTTGCATAATAATAAACTAGAATGGTTCTTAAAATGGATGTTCGTAATTGTGTTTCTTTCTGACAGTCTTTAATTTTTATTATGTAAAGCAATACTGTTACTTAATAACATGTAAACATCATTTGGAGACAGTTTTATTTTTGAGGACAAATGTATACCTTCAGAAAACATTTTAATGTTAAGCCTTTCACATAGCCACATCCTACTCTTCAAAATATGAGGCAGTAATTGGAACAACATAATTTCCTTTGGGGCCGTTAATTAAATGTGGGTATTTACTAAAATGAAACAGCTTGTGAGTATAACCCCTGCAAAGACCATATCTAAAGGATCACACCTTACATTAGTGCCTTCGGTTAGGTACATCTTTTTGCAAAGACCTGGGCTAGCCTTTGAAGGAAGGTCAGGTAGCCAGAGAACACCTTGAACAACTTCCAAAATCTTCTTTTTGGACATCCCCAGCCCTCCTACCTTAACTATCTCCAATTATACATTCCTTGTATTCCTTTTTATCACGTTTGTTTTAAAACCTGCTGTATTATTATATAGTACTAATCATTATGACAATGACTCTAAATAATAGTGGCTAAACAATTAGAAGTTTATTTCTGTCCCACAAGTCAAACCTGAACAGTCAGGATGCCAGGTTCCTTCTATCTTCTTGTTCTGATATCTCTAGTATATTGCTATGATTATCCTGGTCAAAATGTCTCACCGTCCTATCTGCATCCCAGCTAATAAGGAAGGTCTGTTTTGTTCTTTTAAGCCAGGAAAGGGAACCCTGCTTTTCCTAAAGTGAAAGATTTGCAAGCTTCACATATTACCTCCTTTTGCATCCATTGGCTAGCATTTAGTCACATGATCATGAGTGATAGAAATATCCTTTTCTTTTTTCTTTTTTTTGTTTTCTTTTTTTTTTAAATTTAATTTTGATTCATTGAGCACAAATGGAGTACAGCTATTGTTTCTCTGGTTGGACACAAAGTAGAGTCACACCATCTGTGCATTCATACATGTACACAGGGCAATGATGTCTGTCATACATTCTGTTATTATTCTTACCCCCCCACCCTGACCCCACCCCTCCCTTCCCTCTATGCTATCTATCCTTCCTCCATTCTTGCCCCCCTCCACCCCACATTATGCATCATCATTCACTTATCAGAGAGACCATTCCGCCTTTGGATTTTGGGGATTGGCTAATCTCACTTAGCATAACAGTCTCCAACATCATCCATTTCCCTGCAAATGCCATAATTTTATTCTTCTTTATGGCTGAGTAATATTTCATTGTGTATATATACCACAATTTCTTTATCCATTCATCTATTGAAGGGCATCTAGGTTGGTTCCACAATCTAGCTATTGTGAATTGGGCAGCTATGAACATTGATGTGGCTGCATCACTGTAGTAATCTGATTTTAAGTCCTTTGGGTATAGGCCAAGGAGTGGGATAGCTGGGTCAAATGGTGGATCCATTCCAGGTTTTCTAAG
>JAJEJO010002851.1:12779-81338 GCA_020662805.1 Glaucomys volans | reverse complement strand
TGCTGGGGGCATTAGCAAATCTTGCTACCAAGAGAGACTTAAGAGCTACATGAGGAATGAGAGACAAATCTAGGTCCCTGCAGGTGGATATATGGAACCCCCACATCAAGTTGGAACTCTGAAGGGGTTCTAATCTCAGTGAAAGTTTGTATTAGAAAATAATCCACCATGGGAAATAAAACTTTGCTGGAAATTAGTAACCAAAGACTTTCCCTAGATAGGTTTGGGGTTCAAATTCATAGTACTTACAAGATCCTAAGCCAAGACACTTGGATCAAGGAGTCCTGGGTTGGTAGGACTTTGGAATCATGTTAGTCCTTTCTGGAGGGCCCCATCATCCATGTAGGCCTTATGAAATTTTCAGAGATAAGTGATAGTCAATCAAATACTTACCATGTTAAATTTTCTTTCAAACACAAGGGCATAACAAAGACAGTTCAAACAAACAAAAAAGGACAAGTTATTCCCCAGAATTTTTCCAAAAACATCTGAAGGGCATACTTCAAGAATAAACTCACTCTTCCCTCCTTCACACAAAGTCAGATAGAAAAAGAAATTTTGAGAAAATAAATTGGTAAACCTGTAGGTAAATCTAAAAAAAAAATGCTGACTATATAAACTATCCATTTTGCAAGGCTAAACAAAAAAGAAATGCTACACAACCATAACAGGTTAAGATGTGTGGGAACAGATGATTTGATTTAAAATATCCTAATTCCATGGATTGTTTTAGAAGAGGACAGAAAAAAAATTTAAACTTTAAAAAATTATTTAAAAATGGTTCCATTAAGTAAATAGACAGAACATGTAGACTATATAAAGGAGGATCATACCAAAAACTCATCCAAAAGAGGGACTAAAGGGAGAAAAAGCAAGGAAATAAAGCAGTACAGACAAAACAGAGTACAGAGCATAAATGAACATGGGAAAAATGAAATGAATCCAAAAATATCAGTAGAATAGTAATGTCACTATTTAAATGATAGAGATTGTCAGTTTGAAATTTTAAAAATCTACCCATCACTAGACATGCACCTAAATAAGATACATAATGTTTGAAAATAAACCAATGATCAAGCAGACAAAAATTCATAAACATATAAAAAATAAACTTAACCTTATTATGTACATCATACATTGAAATTTGAAATCCTTAACATGATCATAAACACTCTGTTCAAATATATATGGAAAAATTCTAAACATTATCCATATGCTAGGTCATAAAACAAATCTCATTAAATTTCCAAGAATTGGAACCATGCTCACATCATAATGATTCTAAATGAGATTTTAAAAAACAGAAGAACAATGACAAGAACATACACATACTTAATTTGGAAATTTTAAAACTTGCTGTTAGGGGACAATTATCTGTTGGATCTCATGTTTATTTCTTGAGAGCAGAGGTTCTCAGTGCCTCACTTCTGGAATATCTTTGCATGGATATTTGCATAGTAAACAGCCTTGGGAATTAGAGCTTGTATCTCCCTCCAGAGTAAAGAGCAGGTAGTTTCTATTATGGTATAGTAACATAAAGACCATGCCTTCCTGTGATGCTAAGATTAGGCATTCCATCACAGAAGATTTGGATTCTTCAAATTCAGGGTTCCTCATCTATGGTGTAACCCACTGAATGTAAGGCATCACCTGTTTTATTCTGTATTGGCCTATCTGAATTAGGGTTCAGGGAACTGGCACAAAGGCTGATACTCTGCGTAAACTATTACTGTGAGCAATAAGCTGTCCTTTGTCTCTGACCCAGACATTTCATGGGTTTTATAGGATCTAGCATTATGGCAGGCTAAACTTGTTAGCTTGTAAGTAGAGTAGACTCTCAGCCCCTTCACTGTTCTTGACACATGCTTTTAAATAGTTATGTTTATTATGTAATGAAAATAGAATATGCTTATAATTAAATGATGGCAAAATCTTCCAGGATGAATCAAGACTAATATTTAAATAAATACAAGTAGACAATGTTCATATCAGAAAAGAAAAAGAAAATAAGCTAAGTGCTCACATCAAGAAGTTACATTTTAAAAGACTAAAGTCAAAGAAAATAAAAATTACTTTAAAATAGAAGCAGAAATTAATTTTTTTAAAAAAGAAAACAAATGGAGAAGACCAGCAAAGCAAAGACAGTTCTCTGGAAAGATTAATATAATTGATAATTTCTCATTACACTAATAAAAAAAGCACAGACATTACAAACAGAAGCATAATATTAAGGAATGAAAATGGACACGTTATGTTGATATAAATTAAAGCAGTGAATTTTTAATACTGGAATTTCAAGAGTTAATGATAAGGCTACTTAGATCATAGGAGAAATATTTCTTTCAGCCTATGTTCTTATTTCATGTCTCAGTCTGTAGCCAATATCATTATATTAAAATGTCTTCATATTGAAATGACTAAAGGAATAACTCTTCAAGAAAAGTCATAAAAGACAAGCTGGATCACAACAAAGACAAAGGTATTTTTACTTACTCCAACTCTGTGCAGTGTACTATTATAAAATTTGCTCCATGACTATTACATTCTAGCATTGCCAGCAACTCAAACTAGACTGAAGGTTGGTGTATTAGTTTCCTGTGACTGCTGTAACAAATTATCACAAACTTGGTAGCTTAAAACATATTCTCTCACAGTTCTGGAGGTTACAAATCCCAAATCAAGGCAAAAACAGGACATACTCTCTCCAGAGACACTAGGTAGGGCATCCTTCCTTGTGCTTTCTGTCCTCTAGTGATGGTTGGCATTCCTTGACTAGTGGCTGCCTCACTCCAGTGTCTGACCCCATCTTCCCATGACCTTCTCCTTTTCTCTATGTGTCTCTCATTTTCTGTCTCAAATTGACACTTGTCTTTGGCTTTAAGGTCCATCTGGATAATCTAAGATCTCATCTTGAACTTCTTAACTTAATTACATCTCCAACACCATTTTCTCCAAATAAGAGAACATTTGCATGTTTGAAGCATCAGATTATGGACATATCTTTGAGGGACCCCCTTTTAACCCATTACCAGGTAACTGTATGTAAGTCTGTCCCAAATAGCATTGTTTACCAGCCTGGCAGTGCAGAAGTGTTCAAAAACACTGAAGATCTTTTAATAAATTCATGATCTAAATAGAATTTTATCTAACTTTCATCATCCTAGTGTCTTCCAGTGCTCTTTAAATTTTCTTTTTTTCTTTTTTCTTTTTTTTTTTTTCTTTTGTAGTGCTGGAGATTGAACCCAGGGCCTGGTGCTTGCAAGGCAAGCACTCTACCAATGAATTTTCATTTTTGTTAAGAATTTAATGATATAATTTGGTTCTAAATTCCAGGGGGAAATCATAAGGTTTTCTGGAGGATATAAGTTATACTTGTATTTTAAAATAATTATTTCAGAGTTCTGGCATTCAATATAATTACTGCTACTAGCATTTACCCATGAGCCAGCAAATATAAAGTGAGGTGATTTCCCTTGGAAAAGTCTGTATACTATACTCAGAGTGTTTTGAAAAGTTACCCTATTTTGATGAAATAATACAATTATGAGTGTTGTCACTATGAATGAAGAATTTTCTCCACTTTTTAAATAAGGAGTGCATCTTGAACATAATGTTTTACTTCCCATGAGGGGACAATATCTCTTGTTAGGCAGAATTTTTTCAGCAAAGAAACTGCTACTACAAATTTTTAGAAAACATGTCAATATTTTGTTTCAACTTCAGTGTTTAAAGACTTGTGTAAAAAAAAATTACCATGATGGATAATCAATGGATCAACAGATATGATATGACATGTTTTTCTTTTTTAAAAAAGAAATACACATTTTTCCTGTGTAGTAGTACAAGATGAGAGATTGGGGTAGTTTTTTTAATAATAAAAAGCTATACACCTTAATGTAACATATAAAATGAAATTTGATTATAGTGATTGGCATAAGCCCCATTATTATATGAATTCATTTTCAATCAGTCAATTTTTACTAATAGATCTACTTTCACTGAAACTGCTGGGTAACCTCAGTGAATAGGAGCACAGAGGCAAATGAACATTGAGAAATGTGTGTCTGAGATGAATTCATACCTTGGCGTTAACTATGTGTTTAAAAGAGTTATGGTCCTACTCTGTAGCTATATTGTGTCATCTTAAAGGGGTCCTGTACTACAGATTGTTGACAATTGCTGGATGAATTGAATACTTGATCATTGGGTTCAGCACATTAGAAAAACAATAATTCTATTTGCCTTTTTCATAGAGTGCTCACTTTTTATCAAAGGGAGTCAACTGTCCTGCATTTTGTTCATCCTTCAGGGATTAATTCATATTTAAGTGAAAAGTCAGATTCATACCAGATTCAGAAGGATTACACCAGTGGTTTGGCTTCATCTCTGTGTTCTTCAAAATTTTGAAGTAGTAGAATTTGAGATTGAAGAATCTCCAGGACGTCCTATACTTGTAGATCTCACTGATCTCTTCTGAGATGTCCAAGTGCTGTACCCACCCAGCCTCTCTCCTGCTTCCTTGAAAATAGATTACCATGTTTGTATCATATGTCCCTGCCACTCTGGCTTCAGTAGATTAGACCAAGGATAGCTCCTTGCATCTGTGAGCTGGTCAGAGGCCACCAGGTGCCTACTGCAAGAGCTCTGCACAAGGGCCCACCATATGCCCAGTAACTATTGGGTTGGGCAGGTTTCTTTTGGGGAAGTTGATTGCAAGACCTGTGGAGTCAGCAGGGTGCTGAGTGACACGGGCATGGAGAGAGGGAGCACAAAAGCAGCATGTAGAAACTGTGAAGCAAAAAGCCGTGAACAAGCAGAAAGTTTGGCAAGTAGGGAGCATGAGAGCAGAAAAAGGGAGGGAAGGAAAAAAATGGATATCAAAGTGGCAAAAAGGACTAGTTGAAGGGAAAAGCTGATGCAGGAACTGAAACATAAGTATGGCCCTGAAATAAGATCTTTGTTACTGCCCTCAGGCTACTGTCACACCATCGGAGCTGGTGGTGGTGTATGCTGAATGTGATGAATGGTTCCCAATTCTCCACAACCCCTCGTTGGCTTTTTAAAACAGCATCCAGTCTTTCACACTTCCCTTTGTATTCCATTAACTAAATAACCTCAGCCTGTTTCTACTCTTTGTATCTATGAGAACTAACAAAATGGTACCCTCAAGATGAGGCAAAGAGTATAGACAAAATGTTAATTAAAACCTAAGACCATAATTTTGGCATGGAAACAAGATCATTTAATAATATTTTCATTCAATACTGTATGTTAGGCAATGTGCTTTGAACTTTCATATATGGGCAAAAGATGTACTCTGGAAAAGGCAGTTCTGAAAAGCAGAAAACCTGCTTTAATTCTGGGTTTGAGTCACAAGTGGCTACTTTTGGGGCGGATTACTCAAAAGGTAATTAGAGTGTTTGTCCAGGGACCTTTCAGATGAATGTGATTGTCACCTTTACAAGTAAAAGCCACATGAGAGAGTTGCCCCAGCTACACAGCATCCTAATGAAGATTTTTCCATCCACATTATATAATTGATGTTTCTTTGTCCCTACAGAGTAGTAGAGAACAATCTGTGCATGATTGATTGATGTCTCATGATCAGCATTTCTCATAACCAAGAGGTGATGGAGAAGAGGGGATGGTTGTGAGGCTTTCCTAGGGTCCTGAGGTTTCCTCTCCTCTGAGTCTACCCTACGAGAGTTCTATTATTTGAACAACAGAAGCACACATTTTGCATTCCACTTTCTATATTGTCACTTTTTAAAATCAGGCTCAGTACTTCAAGGACGACAAAAAAAAAAAACCCAAAACAAAACAAAAAAATTGCTTCATTGTTTTGCTTAGTTGAATTCCCCTTAGCAGTTGAAGGAAATTATTTGCATTTATTAACTACATCTGAAGCAAATTTCATCCTTCTGTGGCAATAAATGGCTTATCTATCCCTAGTGGGGCAGAATATCTTCTTCATTAGGAACGATTCCATTGTTTGCATGGCTCATTACATTTTGGGGGTACAACAACTGCTGTGTACTATTTTCCAAGGTGAGCACAAAGCTACAAGTCCCTGGAAGTCATTGTAAAATCCAAGGCTAGAGAATGCTGTTAATAACCTAAATATTTATTCATAATTTAATCATGTTCAATGATAATTTCTAATAATAGAGATTGTACAGTGGGGTTGGGGGAAAAGCACAGAGTTTGAAATGAGAAGACCAGGGCTAAATTTATAGTTCTTCTATTTCCTAGAAATTCAACCTGGGGAGTCCTCTTCTGGAAAGAGTTGTGATACCTCTCTGACCCCCAGGCAGGCTTGTTGTAAATATCAAAAGGGACAACCTTGTGGAAAGGTCAATGCAAATGAAAATTCCTCTCTAAAAGTATGGTATTAAGGTGGCCAATGCTGTGACAGAAGGCTGCTTTGGTTGTTTGTCCCAGTAATAGTAACTTCTGAGGGTGGGGGTGTGGTGGGCGTGTATACATAGTGATCACAAGCAAACCACTCAAAATGCCCAGGAAACAAAACCAAAGATATCAGCTTCTTCAGAACTTCACAGTTACAGAAATACTTAAGTTTCCAAACTGAATTTGGAGTGACCCAAATTCAGCTTTGTTCATTCCACCCTTTTCTCTGAAGCATCTATAGAATTGAGTTGAATTTAACAACATAAAATAATAGCAAATATTAAATGTATTATTTTTTTTTAGTCAAAGTCTTAAAGATGAAGACAAGGTGACCAGTAAGATTCATTTTTTTCCCTACTTCCTTTCTGCTTTTCTCTCATTTTAGGGAATAATTCACAAGTAATATATTATAATATATACATAAATATACATATATATATTTTGAAAAGAATAATTATAGTAATCGAAATTTGACTTGTTATGAACTATAAATTGAGAAGCCATTTGTTCATACTGGCATCAATGTAATTTTAACTAATAAGTACCTTTAATCTGCCAATTAGATTACATACATCTAATGACATAGATCTATACTCTCCTATGTTTAATCAATTTTAAATGTGCAGGAGTTGGTAATATAGCTCTATCCCTGATCTGAGTGAGTCATGCAAAAGAAAAGCCCAAGGAAAGGATGTGTTTTTTTAAAAAAAAAATCTTTTGGGAAAAAATGAAAATAGGGTGTTTTGTTTTCCTGAGTACTTTGTTATTTCCAATCATAACAGATTTGGGGGATTACTGGCTTTAAGAGGCAGAGAACTGTTAGATTGCCAACTCAGCAAAGGTATTCCAAAGAACAAGAAAAACCTCAGAGCAAGGTCACTACCACTTCTATGAAGTGGAGAGGTGGTCCTCTGGTCAAAGGAGTTTGACATCTGGATCCTATTTTCCACCCCAAAAGTTATGATTATTCCATAACATTTATCTGAAAATTGAAGTGTTTAAAGCTCATTTCTTCATGAGAAAAATTTTAGAACATGCCCTCCTGATTAAAAAGACATATATTACCCTGATGTATGATTTTTTTCTGCATATTTTAATTTTGAGTTCTTCCAAACACAAGGGTATGTACCTCATAGATAGCACGGCATGGGAATGAAGAAGAAGGAGGTCTTTACCCAGAAGGGGAGAGGAGTTTCCTAAGTCCAACTTCAGAGGTTAGGCACCTGATCAGAGGCTTACCATCTTTCAACTGCTGAGAAGATACCTTTAGACTCATTTGCTCTAGAACAAAAGGCTTAAGTGATCCCTAAAGTCCCTGCTGGCTTTAAATTTCTAGAATTCTAAGTGTTCCTGAGGTTTTAACCTTTGCTTTATTTAGCTCTTGCTCATGTGGGCTTGAATGATTCACCTGATTTTTCTAAGCTACCTTTTTTTTTCCTCCTGAAATAGTAGTACTGTTGGTTGACTTTCTCTGACAGAAAAAAAAAGGTCAAATACTTGAAAATGGGCAAGAGATAGCAGGGTGTTCTTGGTCCTGTGTATGCAGGACACTGTCTAGTGGATCCTTAGAGAATTATTGGGTTCTATAGAGGTTCAGTAGGTTTCTGGGTTATTTTGGAACTCTGGAAAGGCAGAATTAAGTTTTAGAAAATTAAGAGTAATACACAGGATTTTTATCCATAGCAATATAAATGAATTCTATTTTTAAGTATATTCATAATTTTTGACCTATAGAAATTACTTCAAACATTACATTTTATTGGCTTATAAGATATTTTGCATTAGCAAATCCATTTCAGTATTTATGATTGCCCAGTCTTCAAATTCTCTGATAATAACTTTTGGTTCCCCCTTAGAATAAAGAAATAAAACATTTTACTGGAGTTCAATTTATGTAAGAGTCATGATTTTTAACATTTTGCAAATTATACTTGAGCAGCAATTTAGCTAATGAAAGGGGTGTGTGTGTGTGTGTGTGTGTGTGTGTGTGCATGTGTGCATGCATGTGTGTGGTTGGGAGAGAAAGAAAGCACAATTACTACAAAATTACTTGCTCATTTGTTAACATTTATAACTACAAATAATCAGCAACTCCCACTGGGCTTTAGCCATAACCACATTAAATCAGTTTATTGTATCTAATTTAGAAGGTTCAGCATAGCCTAGGTGGATTGCTTTGCAGCTTTACAGGGTTCAAGAGAGATTGCAGAAGCTGGCATTTAATGTAATTATAGAATAATGATTACCATGCGTAAAAAAAAAATTCAGAACATAAAGAAGCTAGAACAAAACCTGTCTTCAAACCAGATGGAGGTTATGAAATAGCTAATTGGTTCAATTGTCATTTCCTCCCACTCAAGGTTCAGTCCTTGAACCTTTCCTCGCCTGCATGAGGAGTCTGTTTAGCAGGAGTACTCAGTGGGGCAAGAGCTGGTGAGAGATACTGATACAAAATAGTTGGCATTATCTGAACTTGAGAAATCTGAGAAAGAGAATTGTAGCTCCATTGTGGATATTATGTTGTTGGTATCAAATAATATAATTCCCATTCAGTCCTAGTTTTTCATGAAATTGCATACGGATTAAACCTCTGTTTCTGCTGCACACTTTCAAATAAATGGGGATGAGACGATTACCACTTGTATTTTGGAATCAGACGCAGGGCTTCTTCAGTTAATCTAACATCATTCTGGTGGGAGGGTAGTACTCAGTTCCAACTGGAGAGAGGTGTAGCTGAGTCCTTCTTAATTTAGTCTAATTTTCATTTCTCTTTAAAAGGTGCTAATACCATGTGTATCCTGGACAATCTTTATTCTTAGCTTACTGAATTATCTGGGGGTAAACATGAATTACAAGTTAACCTCCCAAACCACTATTCACTTTAAGTTAATAGGTTTTCGATTCATATACTAGGTATTTAAAAGTCAGCTCTTATTGAAATGGAAACCTCATAAAATGATTTCTAGTCTGGAAGGATGATAATTGAGGAGATAGGGAAGTGATACAGTTTATTTTCTTGTGCAGTGATTATGACAAGGCTATATAAATCGTGTAATGCAAAACCCTAAATATATGGTTTTGCAGAGTCAAGTTTTCTGATTAAGCACAGGTACTTTTTCTTTTACAACTTGTTTTGAAATTTTAGAACATCATATTTCTTTGGTTTATCCATTTTCCACCTGGATAAAATAGAAAATAGAAACTGGATCATCCTTTTGTTTGATTACTGAGAATCTGCAGTATTTTTGGTTATTGTAAACAACAGTGATCATTGAACAGTGATCACTGGGGAAGCAGAAGAATTGGAGTTGGAGAAGAATCCAGGACCTTATAAAACAGCCTGTACCCTGAAGTCATACGGTGTGTAACCTGTACAACTCTAGCTTTCAATCCTGGAGGTCGCTAAGCTTAGCAGAGAGGATGGGACTTGAAGAGGAATGGAAATGTGATCCTACTTGGGATGGCCAGATTTCAGATATGAGACCAGATCTCATATTTCAACCCACTCTACAGTCTTTATCCTGCAGTATTTGGGACTGGCTCATACTAGCTCCTAAGGTGATGCAAGGTATATGTAAACACCCCAGGGCAAAATGCATTCCTACCTTATGCAGTAGAAAAATAGCTTGCTCCAGGCAGCCCCAGAAGCAGTGGACACACAGCCAGAATTTCTCTTTCCTCTCTCAAAACTATAAATAAATGCCACAGAGGTGAAAAGACCTCTCCCCACATATACCACTTCCCCCTCGCAACCTGGGAATACTGGAGCTTAGAAAGACCTGACCAAGTCCTCAGTCCATGCATTGGTATCATCAGCAGTTTGTACTCTGGTTTGGAAACCGTGGAGGCAAGGGAAACTGCATCTATAACCCTGAGCTTATTGCAAGGCCACTTGCCCCCAGCCCCACTCTTCTTCCTGGGAAGATCTTACTTGTATCCTTTAAAGGAAGATAGTTTGTATTCTTTGCTGGAGTTGTTGGCAGCTTTCTGTCAATCACTAATCCCTCTGAGACAACCGCCCATCAGCACATCCCTGGAATTAAAAACAACGTCAACAACATCATTTGCCTCCCTGATGGGAAATTTTGTTGTCATGTGTTGCTTTGTCCTAAAATAGGGAACAGAAAATGAGGGAGGGGGAAGGTGAGAAAGGGCGTTTTATTTGACTGTTACAATTAGTTAGATTTCTGCTAATGGACGTCTTATAAATTCTGTCATTTTCTTTTTTGATGTTTCTGCAAGATTGACTGGAGCTGGTACAGAATATAATTATGGGCCTCTCCTCAGTGATATAGGATATTGATTTGCCTTCTTCAAGTGGTAAATTCTTAGTGACAGGAATTATCTTTTGTCAATTTCTTTTGTACAATGCCCAGCACGTGTCTAGACACATAAAATAATTTTTGGATATATGTTTTGATTTAAATCAATTCGACAAGATGATTTGGAACAAGTTATTGAAATTTTCAGTTTTACTGTTTATGATAAAGACAGCATAAATAATTGTGAGTAAAATGTTTTAAGAAACCCTCATCATAGAACATTTGTTTATATAAATTTATGTAGACTGATTAGTGCATAGTGCCTGGCAGATAGGAGGAGATCGATAAATTGTAGTTGTATTAGCCAGGCATGGTGGCACGTACCTAAAATCCCAGTGATTTGGGAGGCTAAGGCCAGAAGGATCAAAAATTTGAGGCCAGGCTTGGCAACTTAGCAGGACCCTATCTCAAAGTAAAAAGGGTCAGGGATGTAGTCCAATGGCAAAGCAATATTGGGTTCAATTTCCAGTACCAAAAATATACTTATTTCCATTGTCAGTATGAGATTAGTTTAAGAGATTATTATTAGGTCTAATGTCATATGTTCGCCTAAGGATGAGGTGCTCTTGTTACTGGCAGGAGCTGGGATTGGGTTTGTGTTCCAAGGATTTGAAGAATGAACACCATGAATGTCACTGAGGTAAGCAAGTGTGCAGGGATATTATTTAAAAGGAGAGTAAGATTCAGAACTCCTGGCACAGCACGCCTGGGAGGGGCAAAGGTGCCCTTTAAGTCTCAAAGACATTCCTTCTTTTAAAGGCACATAGGAAGTTGATAAGCTCCTCTTGACTGGTTCTTGGTATTTCAAGTGTCCTGCACAAGGGTGAGGTCAGGATTATGGGTTATGCTGTTGCTTTGGAGATAAAAATGAATGCCCTTTCTGAGAAACAGGAAGTGTTTTACAACATGTTGGGGCATGCTGAAATGGTTGTTCTCCTGCATGCCCTTTTGTCAACCCTGACCGTCCCTTCCCTACTCTCCATGCCTATCCTTTTCTACCTCACTCAGCAGGGTATCTAAAACCTGGACTTATATCTATCCCAGAGGTGGTGGAAAATCAGCTTAGAAGTGGAAATAATAATAAAAATGATGGCTTCAATTTATTAGGTGTTAAATAAATGTTTTTTACCTTCATCTCATTGAATCTTCAAAATAGTGCTAAAAATAGTTATTGTCCTTATTTTTTGTTGGTAAACTGAGGCCCAACAATTTGTCCAGGGTCCTTCAACTAGCTAAGTGATGACAATGGTCACTGTGATCCAGGCTGGTCCAATCTAGGCCCCCAATTTTTATTTCCTCTTCAACTTGCTGAATGAAAAGAGGTCCATGCAAGACTTCATCACTCAGAATCCCACAACAAATGCAAAATGACCACAAGCCCTCAAGTTTCTTGGTATTTGTTGGTGTTCTCCAACTTTGAAGATGCCTTCCCTTGTCAAAGTGCTGTTGTTTGGCCTCACCAATGAAAGACTGCAGAATTAGCCACACCTAGCAGAGGAGGAATGATTCCCCAGTGTGTAAAGAGGGAGGAGGATGACAATAGCAAAATGATCATCCAGAGAAGCCAAGCTGACCTTACTGGAGTAAGATCTCTTCCATTCTTCTAGGCTTCATGGTCTCCTTGCTATCATATTTTGACAGTGCCAAGACCCATTCTCCAGTGCTCTTAAAACTCTATGGTCTTGTATTGTTTGCTAGCCAGAGTTAAATAGAGCTTGAAGTGGACATAGATCATATATACAAATAGAACCATTTTAAAGATAGGAAAATAGTGTTTCTTGTTTGCTGGGCTCATCTTCCTGACTAGATTAGGGGTTCATTGAGTGCAGGGAGTGTGTCTTACTCATCTTTTCGTATCTCTCTCTTCCATATGCTAACACAGTGCTGAGTACATGGCAGGTATTCAAACTGATACGAGCTGAATAGATCACGAGCATATTTTACCAGGAAAACTTCATACATAAAAGAAGGATTTTTTTCCCCTTTGTCTTTCAATCTTCAGGTTGTTTCACTACCTTACTCTGGGGAATATCTATGTTTCACTCAGGACACATCAAAAGGCAATGTGCGGTGTTTTATGGTCTCCCAAATGTCCTGCTATCTTTGTTCAACAGGCACAAAGGGGGTACTTTTATTTCTTACTCTTTATCTGTTGTTGAAACAGTACTGCAGGTTTTCATAGATGATGAATTGGCAATATTTCATAACTTGGGCTTTGACTTTTAAAACATTTATTTTGATTAGCTGAGGGTTTCACATAAATAAAAAAGCTAAATGCACAAAAGGAAAACAACACAACTAAAGATCGCCCCTCCTACTCTGTTTCTTGAACTCCCATTTGCCTCCTATAAAGACTGACCACCGTTACCTACTCTACTCACCATTCCAGAAGATGCATATTGTCATCGTTTGTTCAGGCTGCTGCAACAAAATACCCTAGACTGGGTAAACCACGAACAACAGGAATTTATTTCTCACAAGTCCAGAGGCTGGGAAGTCCAAAATCAAGACAACAAATTTGGTGTCTCGTATGAAACTTGTTTTCAGTTTCCAAGAGGGTGCCTTCTAGCTATGTCCATGGCAGAAGGGTTAAAAGGGATAAACTTTCTCCCTCAGATCCCTAATGCAATGTCATTAAGAGTGAAGCCTTCATAGTCTAATCATTTGTTAAAGGCTTCACTCTTAATGACGTTGCATTAGGGATCAACATAAATTTTGGAGGGACAAAAGAAATTAAAACCATAGCACAATCATATGAACAAATACGCATTATTTGTCTTCATATCTCCCCCTGCCTTGCTCTTTACTCTCTAAAACATATGATACTATTGTTATTTGTTTGCAAAAAATATTTTGTAAAAAATTCTTCCATTTTTCACTTAACAATATTTTATCACTTATTAGCATTGTCAGATCTACTTCAACATTCTAATGCTTTCAAAAGACTACATTACATTTCACTTCCAAATAATCAGATATGATTTCTCTCTTGTCATATGATATTTAGTTTCTTTCAACATTATTAAATGCTGCTGCTGATATCCTTTGTATATGTGTAATTTTTGGACATTTTGGAGAAGTTCCTGCATGATCCAGGGCCTTATACGTGAAATTTTGACAGATACTGACAAAGTTATTTTTGAAAATACTCATGCCCATTTATTTCCCCATTAGCAACAAATGGAAGTGACTCAGTATGAGCATGTTATCATAAAATTGTATCTTCAATAATTTCATGATTTAAAAATTGTTTCTTTTGTATATGTTTTATTTTCCCTTATCATATTTGAAGTGAAGTTGAATGCCTTTTCGAATGTTTAGAGCCATGTGTAGATTTTTTTTCTGTGAATTGTCAAGACATTATGGCCATTTTCCTACAGAATTATTCTTTTTTTTCTCAGATTTTTTTTTTATTTTTCATTTTTTAAAATTATGTCTTGATTCATTGTACACAAATGGGGTACAACTTTCATTTCTCTGGTTGTTCACAAAGTAGAATCACATCATTTGTGTAATCACATATGTACATAGGGTAATGATGTTTGTCTCATTCTATTATCTTTCCTTCCCCGCCCCCTCCCCACCCCTCATTTCCTTCTACACAATCCATCCTTCCTCCATTCTTCCCTTACTCCCTTTCCCCCAGTTATGTATCATCATCCACTTATCAGAGAAATCATTTGGCCTTTGGTTTTTTGGGATTGGCTTAATTCACTTAGCAGGATATTCTCCAATTCCATCCATTTGCCTGCAAATACCATAATTTTATTCTTCTTTATGGCTGAATAATATTCCATTGTGTATACATATCATAGTTTCTTTATCCATTTATCTATTGAAGGACATCTAAACTACAGAGCAACAAGAACAAAAACAGCATGGTATTGGTACCAAAATAGACAGGTATACCAATGGTACAGAATAGAGGACACAGAGAAAAACCCACATAAATACAGTTATCTCATACTACATAAAGCTGCCAAAAACATATGATGGTGCTGGGGAAACTAGAAATCCATACACAGCAAAATGAAATTAAACCCCTATCTCTCACCCTGCACAAAACTCAACTCAAAATGGATCAAGGACATAGGAATTAGACCAGACACCCTGCACCAAAAAGAAGAAAAGTAGGCCCCAATCTTCATCATGGCTTAGGACCAGACTTCCTTAACAAAACTCCCAAAGCACAAGAAATAAAAGCAGGAAACAATAAATGGGATAGATTCAAACTAAAAGTTTTTTCTCAGCACAGGAAAAAAATCAACAATGTAAAGAGAGAGCCTACAGAGTGGGAGAAAATCTTTGCCACACACACTTCAGAGAGAGCACTAATCTCCAGAATTTATAAAGAACTCAAAAAACTTTACACCAAGAATACAAATAACCCAATCAATAAATGGGCTAAGGAAATAAGCAGACATTTCACCGAAGATCTACAAGAATCAATAGATATATGAAAAAATGTTCAGCATTTCTAGTAAAAAGAGAAATGCAAATCAAAACTACCCTAAGATTTCATCTCACCCCAATTAGTATGTCTGTTATCAAGAATACAAACAACAGTAGGTATTGGCAAGGATGTGGGGGAAAAGGTACAGTCATACATTGCTGGTGGGGTTGCAAATGGGTGCAGCCACTCTGGAAAGCAGTATGGAGATTCCCAGAACTTGGCACCACCATTTGACCCTGCTATCCCACTCCTTGGCCTATACCCAAAAGGATTTAAAATCAGCATGCTACAGGGATGCAGCCAAATCAATGTTAATAGCAGCTCAATTCAGAATTATTCTTTATGCTACTGTTTGTAGAATCTGCCCCTTGGGTGATGAGTTGCAAATATCTGTGTTTTGCTTTTTTATTTTGCTTGTGGAATCTTTATCTTTTTCTATGTAGAACTTTTAATTTTTATATAAATATTTTATTTTATATAGTTGAATTTGTAGACTTTTTAAAAAAAATTCATGTCACACTGGGTAGTCTTTACCTACTCAGAGATTTACAACAAAAAATATAAAAGAAAATAATTCTCATGATTTTGTTTAGAAACCTGGGTTTTAGGTTTTTTTCACATGCAATTTTAATGGTTTACCTTACATAGTCTTTTAGGATTTGAGTTCATTTTGTCATTATTATTCTTTCATATTGTTTCATTTTGGTATTATTATTTTCTAATATTAGAAGGAAAACAATGTAGGCACATGTTGTCTTGCTACATCCTAAATCTATATTCCCTTTTACAATAAAATCTCTTGAAAGAGCTATATCTATTTCCTCTACTTCAAATATATGTGAGTGTATATATACCATTGTTTTTACTTTGTAATGCTTCACACATAGCAAATAATATTTAATGGGTAGACTTGGAACCAGCTTACAAAGTAGAACATTATTAATATACTGTCATTCAGGTATGTGCATTCTCAACCCCAGCCCTTCCTTTCTCCACACCTCAAGGGTGGCCATGTTACTGATTTATCACAATCCAATTCTCATTCTTATACTTAAAAATGTTGTTCCACTTGTGCAATCCCTGGGACTAACTTCATGGGCATGCACACAATGCAGTTGCACAGGTTGGCACTCAGAAGGAGATCCTGTGGTGGCTATTTAATACTCTCTGGTTGCCCTCTTGAAATTCATAATAATGTTATCCTATCCTTTAGGTTTTGTGAGTAGAGTTAACAGAACATAAGAGCAAGCTCCAGGACGTGGAGGCTCAGTTTGTGTGGTCTTCCCTCCTTTTTCCACTTTCCCTGGGGTAGGTTTGTGACACCTGCTCCCATACCCTAGTCCAGTGACTGCTGATACCCTTCACTCTTGGCAGTGGCCTGGGTGTAGGAGAGGGGAGGATCAATGAGTCTTGTTAATGTCACTGTCCATCTCCACATTGCCAAATTCAATATTACATTTTAATCCTTTTTCTTGCTCATTAGGGTGTCCCAGATTTCACCTCTTTTCCATATATCCTCATTCCTTAGGGTGATTTCATTCCATTTTAATGCTTAGAATGCTATTTATACAATGATTCCACAATTTTTATCTTTCCCTGAAGTCCAAACTTAAATACCATTTGGTTTCTGGTCATCTCTAATTGGATGTCTTCAACAACTGAAACTTCACAAAATTGAACCCTTGATCATTTCCCCCATCCCAGACCCCCATAGTGTCCCTTTCTTGAAAATAACCAGTCACCCAGTTGCATAGTAAAAATATTTAGAATTTTTGTTCAATCTTCTTTCATCCCCTATATCTAACCAATCAGCACATTCTCTTGGCTTCACCTTCAATATGTATTCACAATCTCACCTTCACTCACCATTCCCACTGCTATCACTAGTACATGCTTAGATGGAAACCAGAGAGGTCATTTAAGGATTGGGAAAAGCAGAAACTCAAATCCATCATTTGTACTGAAATGTCAACTCCATGTTCTTCATTATTCTCACTTGTAAGGTGGGGATGATCATAGTAAACCCCTTATGGAGCTTCGATGTTAGTATATGTGAAGCTTCTTGAAATACCTGTTGGTCCTCTGTTATCATCATCATCATCATCATCATCATCATCATCTCTTTATCCTTGTTTATGCTTCCACAGATTTCTTCCTATTTGTATTTTGTACAGCAGCCAAAGAGATCCTTTGAAGTGTAATTATGTCACTCATTCCCCAAGGTTTGAATGGCTTACGAGAACACTTGGAATGAAATCCAAAATCATTATCATGGTATATTCAGTTCTGTTTGAACCAGTACTTGCTAAACCTCTTCGATATCATATTCTATTACTCTTCCCTTAGCTCACGATGTCTGGCCAGTCTCTTTGTTTCCTCAAACTCAGCAAGCATGCTGCTATTTCAGAACCTTAGCACTTGATGTTATCTCTACATGAAATGCCTTTCTTTGGATATTTATATGGCTCTTTCCAACACTCTATCCAAGTCTCTACTTAATGACACACAGTCAAAAGACTCCTTTTACCGTGTTACCTAAAATAGCAGTTTCTATTCCTTC
This sequence comes from Glaucomys volans, assembly GCA_020662805.1. Taxonomy (NCBI): domain Eukaryota; kingdom Metazoa; phylum Chordata; class Mammalia; order Rodentia; family Sciuridae; genus Glaucomys; species Glaucomys volans. Next base: position 63,595 of record JAJEJO010002851.1, on the reverse strand, counting down.
GCACTCTTTCCCCCCTTTTCCTTCTTTATTTTTCTTCATAGCATTCACAACTCCATGATATTATTATGTGTTAGTTGTTTTTGTCTTTATTGCCTGTATTTCCCATTAGAAACTAAGTTCCATATAGTCATCACTCCATCTTGTCTATTATTGGACATTCCATGACTGGAACAGTGCCTCATACATTATAGGAATTCAAAAAAAGTTGAGTGAATGAATGCAAGAACTGTATGTCTTGGAATTCTTCAGTGCAAGTGCTCTTCTCTGTGTAAATGGGCTACTGCCTGTCTCCTGAATCCTCCTTACCCATGCCCCTTCTGTTGCTTTCCTCCTGGTCTAGAACTGCCAGAAAATTCTTCTCAATCACTCCCTCCAAATATTACTTCTCTTTCAAGGTCCATCTGAGACTCACCTATTACATGAAAAATTTCCTCAATCAAAACCAGAACATCTGAAGGCCTACTGCATTCACTACATATGTCCTTCACATCTGTCCTTCATTTTTGCCTTACAAGTCTTTGATTTTAAAAACCCTTCCAGAAAGGATTCTGTGTCTTTTATTTGTCAAAATTTGTAAAGTGCTCCATCTGTATGCTTATGATGAATGCTTATTTTTATAGTTTAGATATTAGGTATCCTCCCAAAAGCTCACGTGTGAAATAATGCAAGGCAGCTTAGAGGAAAAATGATTGGGTTATGACAGCCTTTACCCAATCAGTGAATTAATCACTTGTTGGGATTAACTGAGTAGTAACTGAGGGCAGGTAAGGTGTGTCTGGAGGAGGTGGGTCCCTGGGGGGATGCCATTGGGTATACATTTTGGTGAGTGGAGTCTCTCTCTCTACTTCCTAATCATCATGTGAGTCACTTCCCTCCACCATACTCTTCCACCATTATGTTCTGCCTCACCTCGAGCCCTGAGGAATGGAGTAGGCTGTCTATGGATTGAAACCTCTGAACCATGAGTCCCCAAATAAACTTTTATTCCCCTAAAATTGTTCTGGTCAGATCTTTTAGTCACAGCAGTGAAAAAGCTGACTAAAACACTTATTGAATAAACAAATGAGAGAACGAATGAATGAAATTTAAAGGTGCCCTAGTATGTGAACAATGAGTTTACACAAACTAGATTTATTGCAAACTTCGAGAAGGTTGTTATCAAAATGAAGATATATTCTTTATCTAGTAAATTTCATTTTTCATGACCCAAATCATACCTCAAATCCTCCATTTCATCCATCCATTCATTCATAATGATAATACTAGTTACCATTTGAACTTGTGTATTCTCCCCACATTGTTCCATTTTGTATATATGAGGAAATTGGGTCTCAAAGAGATTAAGTTCACATTCCAAAGGGGCAGTAGAAACACAAACAAGTAATGTGACATATTAATAGAAAAATTTGTGGGCTGTCCTAAGAACAATGAGAATAAAGTACTCAACTCTACATACATTTGAGAAGCTGGTGTGAGCAGAAAGGATTCACAGAAAAAAAAGTGACTTCTATTGAACTCTGATGAATGAATGAAATTATTTAGACAGGTGAAAAGTCAAGAAAATAGCATGTAAAAAGTTCAGCAGCATGACATTAGAAAGAACAATTTCATTGAGGTGATGGCATCTAACACCTTCTGATCCTTTCCATGACTCTGTGGGTGCTTTTATCACAAGCACTTAGTATGCCATATTGTGACTGTGAGTGCAGGAGTCTGTTTCTATTACTAGACAATATTCTCTTCATTTATGTAAGAATTCTTGTTCCTGATGCTGAGTTCATATTCCCCAACTTTTGGATGGTTAGGCAGCTACCAAGACTGCTGGCTGACTGGGTATATTGAGATTCCAATTCTGGTATAGTCCTGTTTAGGGCATCTCCCTGTAATTAGACATGTCTCAGAAAAAGTCACAGAGTGGTGTGGACATTAAGCAAGAAGTTATCATACTTGCAGCAGAACTGGGCAAGTTCTGAGCCCTTGGACCAGCATAGATAGGTATCAGGTCCTGGAGGATAGCTCCATCTGTAATAGTCCACTCATTAATCTGGACCTCTCTGTAGACTGAGAAATAACAAGATATGACCAAGAATATCTGAATTGAAAGATGCTGTGAAGATAAAATATGCTTATTCTAAAAAAATCAGAGAATCCAAAAATGCCCTGGTTGACTAATTAAAGTATCTTTCTATTTTCTAATTCCGTTCCTTTCTAACTGCAGGGTGACTCCTGGCAAGAGCTGCCCTCCACTGCCAGCTTCTGCACAAAGTCAAGAAATCAACATTATAATCATGCATTGTTTCCATAGCAAGCACTCCCACAGCTCCAAGCAAAACAGCACTTTCTAGATCCTACCAGAGTGTATGTGGCAAAGAAAGATTAATTAGCCACTCAGTAATTGACAGTATTTCCCACTACATTCACTTGTGCCTGATGTGAGTTTAAATGTCTTCATTTAAATGCTTAAAGCTGATTGAACACTTATAAAATTTAATGTCTCTTTCTAAACATCAAAGACACCTGATACCTGGGCTCCCTCTCTTTAGACAGTTAGAGATGTTAGTGTGGATTAGAGGTCCGGGGCAGAGCTGGAGTTCAGTGGAGTAGGGGATATAAGATATAGTTCTAGTTCGTCAATAACCTGCCATGTATCTGGTCAACCACACTACCTCTCTCAAATTCTCTTCTTTCTCAGGTGTTAGATGAGACCACTGGTTTTCTGACTGTGGTTCTCAAAATTCTAGAGATTCCAGATCTTTTAGGGATCTCTTACACTTTACAACAGTGCTGTTTAAAAGAATTATTTTTGTTTTGTTTTGCCAAATAGAACTTTCTTCCTGCAATTTTGGAACTATACCACAACCATGCAGTCCACTTTGTGGTTATTGAGTGCCTGAAATGTGGCTAGTGTGACTGAGAAATGGAATCTCAAATATTATTTAATCTTAATTAATTTAAATTTAAATGGTCCCATGTGGTATGTGGCTACCATACTGATTGAAGCAGCTCGAGAGCGTCTGACTGGTCCAGAATGGGACCACTGGGTCTAAGTGGTCCAGAATGTCTCTACTTTTGTTTCAATCAGAATACATCTGGCTTTCCCTATTTTCAATAATGTACTTCCATGATAATTTACCCTGAACAAGGATTCCAAAGCTAAGCACATTTAGAAACCATTAGACTAAATAATCTCCAAGGCTCTTAAACTCTGAAAGATACTAATCCTGGATTCTTAACTTTACTTTTCATGCAGATGGAACCAAACGCACTCATCTGAGTGTGGAGAAAAAAGAAGTCGGTCTGACTTATTGTCATGACCCATTTTGCCTAACATGGGGGGAGACGTTAATGAAACAGATGTGTCCTCAATTAAAGAGCAACCTGATCTTTTGACACGGCAAAGGCCTTTCTTAATACTTGTAGCTGTTCTACACAATTTGTTCTCAGGAGCTGCTCATGACCTTTGGGGCTTTGACTGGTCCTGCATACTCAGATTGTGGAGAGAAAAGGGACCAGAAACCAGAAAAAAACCTGAATGAAGTTAATTTTCCCAGTCTTCTAAATCTCTATTCCTGCACAGCTGAGAAGGAGAAGCTTAGGATTTCCCAAGTAAAGATGTTCAGAGTTCTGTCAAAGTCACCCCAGGACCTCTGAAGGCTCCAAGGTCAGTGCCTCTGTGAATGCAGCTTATGGAGACTATTGCTGGGGGTTGGGGTGGGAGTGGTAATGGAGTGTGTGTGTGTGCGTGTGCTGCTGGGTGATGGTGGTCAAAGCAGAGTTATACGTGGTGAGGTTTTGGGGGGGACTATGTCAAGGTATGATCCTTGAAATATGAGCCCAAGCAGTTTACCAACTAAGAGACAGGACTCTTCCCTAGGGAATACCAGGGAATATAGTTTAGAGCATTTCATACCTTAGAATCACCTATGAAATGGACATGCAAGGTTTATATCATAGAAAGGGCCAATACCTCTATCTCTAACTCTCGGAGAGAAGGGAAAGAAGATTACACAGCTCCTGGAGCAGTCATGCAGTTAAGGGGTTATAGGAAAGGAATATGAAACTCCCTCTGTGAAGTGAAAGCTTACACAGTCTTTCCATAATGCTTCCCCAGACTTCCTTCTAAGCGTTTCCCAGACAAAGGTAAGTAACCACCAGTAACCTTTCAGAAAGTTTCTGCAAGAGGAAAAGGCTGTGATTTTCCATCTTTTCCAACCACACTAAAATAAACAGTAGGACCTGTTTATGTCAATATTTTTACCAAAGAATACAACTGTGGGAACCATCTTACTCTATATATTTTCTTTCCACTTAGAGCCTAAATTTTTGGCAGGAGTTTTGTCTTTCATCATGAATTTAGTATAGTATTTCATAAAAATACATAGTGTGGTATTTTGAGGAGAACCAGCCACAAAAGTGTCATTTGCTGTTCACTTTCCTTGGTTGTCTTTTGTTGCAGATCTAACATGTTAACTCAATTTCACAAAGTAAACTAAGGAAATATTCATGTAAAGACATTATATCACAACCATGCATACTTCCTTCTCTCCTGCACTCTGGTTTCCTTCATCTGAGATACCCATCTACATCCCTGTTACACACACAGCAAATGGTCACCCTTATCTCCTCCTTTCCACCAACATGAATATTCTTCACATCCAGTTAAACAGAAAGATAAGGTCTGAGTACTGGCAGTTATCCTGTTGTCTGCAAGAGTATCACAAGTTAGTATCTTGCTAACTTGCTTTCTACTTTTTCATCCAACCAGCAGGCTCAGAGGGCTGTAATGAATTCCTCAGGATTTTCCTTCAGAAAAAAAAAAAGTTGGTAAGACACCAAGAACTATCCCTGCAGAGATGTCTACTAAGACTTTCTCTTGAGAGCAGTTGCCCTCAGCTGAGACTGCACCCTGGCCCCGGCTTTGGTCAAGTTGCTGATATGGCACCTGCTCAAGATGTGTCTCTGTTGAACCTGAATCCCTAGAGTAAGCATAACATTTCTTCACTCAGGTAACCAGTTGCTTCCAGAAAACTGCAGTACCTGCAGTGATGTTATTTTAAAGGAAAACCTCAAGAGGAAGCAGAATCAATAATGAAGCTACTCTTGCTCATTTCCCCTTCATCTTGTGCCTTGCTCACCATTCTACCTGAATGCCTCGCACAGACTCAGATTCACAGTGAATAAATCAATGCCCTAGGTTGTTCACAGTTGTAAAGTTAGGCAAAATTTTCAAATGAAAAGCTTGTATGCCTTATTTGTATGTTTTTGGCCGGGTTATATTCAAGTTATTAAGAATTGATTTTTGGAGTGGCTTCTCAAGTATGTAAAATAGCCATGCTTTGTCTCTGATGCCCCACCTTTGCATTCAACAGCTCCATTCTTATTTCTGTAGAGCTGGACATTCCTGTAAGGATGGAGCTGGAAAGGTCATTACATAAACCAGGTCTCTACACAGTGAGAACTCATGTGGCTGCTTGGGCTCAGTCACTGCGCTGGCTGCTTTGGAGACTGCTTTGGATGGAAACTCAGTATGATTCTGATGGAAATCTGCAAGGTTAAACTATTGATCTCTCTCAAGTTAATAGCTATACTCCTTGGTAGAAGCTGGGCTTCTACATGTCCATCTCAGCTCTGTTTGAAATCCTACATGCTAAAGCCAGGGTAATATTCTGTCTCGTTTCTCAGTTCACAATTCCTAAAAGATGTACAATTGTCCAGTCTACCAAGAAAAGATTTTAGACTGATTACAAGTCAAAATCTGTCAGAGCTTTCAAACACCTTGTGGTAATAATTACATGTCAAGTCTGAGGTTACCCTCTAAAGACTTTTCTTTTGTAGTGTGAATATCTCTTTATTATGGGCTGTAGTCCATAAATTCATCATGTGGAGCTGGGTCACAACTAAGTAAAAGCAATTTAGAACCAAAGGGTCCACATGGCTCATTACCTCTCCCTGCGCCGCAGACCTCTGCTTTAATAAATCTAACTCATGGGGTAGACATAATTTCTGAGAAAAGACGGAGACCCCATTGGCCTGGCAGCACCTCTTTATGTCTCTTACTCACTGGAGCACTCTTACTTTCTACCAATATACAAATAAACCCCTCAGAATCATTTCCCATGATTGATTGAAATGATAAAATTGAAAGCTATTGAGATTTTAAAATGAAATGAGAAAACTCAGGTTAAAAAAAAAAAAATGGAAACCTTCTTTTTTTCTCCATTCCATAAAATTACTTCTATCCTCACAGGACTCAGCAGAGGATTTTGCTTGATACCTGCCTGCAGTCACATGAAATTCATTTTCCCAGTTGTTCTCAAGGAAGTGATTAATGATGAGCCAGAAAGTCACCACTCAGGAAGTCTGTTCTTGATGACTGTGGCCTACTTTTCTGAAAATGGGCTCAGAGGAGTCTCATTCAAAATGCCTGGAAGTGAAAGCAATTTCCCTGATTATTGAAACCCCAAGGACTTGGGAGAGGGAGACTTTAGGAGCAGGAGCTGAAATAGAAGTTTCGTTTGAATATGAAGAAAAAGTAGTTAGGCAGTGGAACATACAATTAAAAACACAAAATCCAACAAGCATATGTAAGGAGAACAGTTAGGAAGACAACGTGAAGGCGTATGGGTAATGTAAATACAAGCTAATGACCTCTGCACCATGACTCTGTGAGACACAAACTGAGGGCACACAATTGAGTGTGGAAAAGAGGTACAGCCCCTTGTAATTAAAGAAAAAAGGCCAAGTGCTCGGGGAGTCTCGCGAGAGCACGTTGTCTGCCCAGCATGCCCCGCGGCGTGAGGGCAGGAGACTAGGGGAGGGTAGTAGAGTCGCCGCAGCCATGTTGGATCTAAGGCTGCTGCTGTAGCCAGGGGGTGCGGTGGCCCTACGGCTCGTGGGATCTGCCTCTGCTGCGAGTGGCAGCATCGCCATGAGCTGGGGCACCCCTTACATTGGTAGCAAGCTCAGCCTCATCTCCAAGGCTGAGATCCGCTACGAGGGCATCCTCTACACCATCGACACCGAGAACTCCACTGTGGCCCTCGCCAAAGTTCGGTCCTTTGGTACAGAAGACAGACCAACAGATCGTCCCATACCACCTCGAGATGAAGTCTTTGAATATATCATATTCCGTGGGAATGATATTAAAGATCTCACTGTGTGTGAGCCACCCAAACCACAATGTTCTCTGCCTCAGGACCCAGCTATCATTCAGTCTTCACTGGGTTCATCTTCTTCGTTCCAGTCAGTGAGTTCCTACGGACCTTTTGGCAGGGTCCCAACGTACAGTCAGTTCAGTCTAAGTTCATTAGTCGGGCAACAGTTTGGTACTGTTGGTGTTGCTGGAAGCTCCTTGCCATCCTTTGAAATGGAGACATCAAACAGGGGTAACTTATCCCAAAGTAGTGCAGTTGGTTCTGCCTTTACACAGGATACTAGAACTATAGAAACACAGTCATCTCAAGGTCGTTCAAGCCCTCAGTTAGACCCTTTGAGAAAAAGTCCGACCATGGAACAAACAATACAGGCTCCCTCGGCCCACTTACCTGCTCCAGCATCTGTTGGGAGAAGGAGCCCTGTATCAACCCGGCCTTTACCATCTACCAGACAAAAAACAGTAGAGAATCAAGAGCACAAGCAAGCTGAAGTACACAAAGTTTCAAGGTCAGAAAATGAGCAACTCAGAAATGATAGCAAGAGACAAGTAGTTCCAGGTGCTTCCTCAGGTCCAAGGAGAGGGCATGGGGGTCATCGAGGTGGCAGGAGATTTGGTATTAAGCGATGTGGTCAAATGAAATTTGAGAAAGACTTTGACTTTGAAAGTGCAAATGCACAATTTAACAAGGAGGAGATTGACAGAGAGTTTCATAATAAACTTAAATTAAAAGAAGATAAACTTCAGAAAAAAGAGAAGTCTGTAAATGGTGAAGATAAACGAGATTCAGGAATTGATACCCAAAACAGTGAAGGAAATGCTAATGAAGAAGATCCACTTGGACCTAATTGCTATTATGACAAAACTAAATCCTTCTTTGATAATATTTCTTGTGATGTTAATAGAGAACAGAGGCCAACCTGGGCAGAAGAAAGAAGATTAAATGCTGAAACATTTGGAATTCCACTTCGTCCAAACCATGGTGGTGGGAGGTACAGAAGCAGAGGAAGTCTTGGTTTCCGTGGTGACAGAAGGTCTGGTGGTGGCAGAAGTGGTACATTTACTACCCCTCAAGGGTTTCACCAGGGTTTTCCCCGTGGATTCCAAGGAGGGCACTGGGGCAGGGAGTTTGCAGATTTTGAACGTAGGAAAGACAACAAAGTTGCTGCATAGTCTACAAACAAGTCTTTGAAAATAGGTGAATTTCTAGCTCTTCATGGTTCTTAAAATTGGTTTCAGTACTTGTGAAGAATGAAGAAGTGAAATTGCTGTATATTTGTCACTGCACTGGGTTTTGTTCATTTGTTTGCTTTTCTCTCTAATTTCAAAGATACAATGCAGTTACTTTTGTGGGAAGGAAGGTTCATCTTAAAAAATGAGTACTAAATGTATTTGGAGTACCAGAAGCCTATACATGAGAAAGTTCTTTGGAGGTTCTTATGTATAGTAAACTGAAGCAGTACTTTGATGGAATTTAAGTATTTATTCGTCACTGAAAGGATTTTTTTAATCACTAAATTATATTTGGCAATTTCTGCAAGTTGCCTGAAGATAGGGCCATGATACTGTGTTTTGAGCCACATAAGGTGTTTTTGTGTGTGGGGTTTTGTGTGTGTGGGGTGTGTGTGTGTCTTTCTTTTTGGAAATCCTCTACTGTGAGGTAGCTTATTTGGTCAATTAGGGTACCAGATGGTAGAGAATTTTGTCAACTATATACACACCGTAAATACTGTTTCTTAGGCAAAGGTTAACTTTTTTATATAGTTGTAAAATTCCATTATATTCCATTGTAAAAGCAACACTAAGAACTTTGTATAGCTGTATAAAAAAACAACTAAATTTTAATTTAAAGAATAAATTCTAAAAGTCAGCAAACGTGTGTCTTTGGAGAAGTTGATGTGCTTAGGAGCAGAGTTATGGGTGGGTCTTTTTTTCTTCTTACCTTTCCAAGCTTAACACTTTTTAATTTCTTATTTAATGTTTGGAACATAAATGAAGATTTGATATATTCTTCCATTATCTAAAAAGAACAAATTACTTATGCTCAATGTAAGAACTTCATTTTGTAGCCAATGGTATATCACAGAATTTCTCCAAATAATAGATATTTTTAGTATATGAATGTAAACAGTCTAGGTGAGAACATACTTAGCTGTATTTTCAAAGAAATAATCACCCCTCCACCCCATGTTAACCATTTTTTCCTGATATGTCTGGAATTTTGTTATGACAACATTGACTCATTCCATTAATTATATTTCAGGAGGATTCAAAGTGTTCAAGATTATTTTGACAATCTGTAACACATCATTAACACTGGTCCTTGGGCCTGTGACCTACAAATGACAGTATAGAGGTGTTGCTAATTATAAATTACTAATAAATCTTTTTGATATTTTGAACTATAGGGGAAAGCAATCTGGCCGTTTTGTTTTGTTTTTTTATGAAGGCCACAGAATAAATGGTTTCAAAGATTTAAATATTTTCATGTTTTGATTTTTGTTAACTTTCTCTTTAAAACATTCAGTAGTGATACAGATGTAGAAAATTGTACTGTAGGAGAATTGGAAAATTTAAATATGGTTGATATATTTAAATTTGATTTTATATTTTATGTATAGCTCTAAAGGAAATGCTTTGTAATTTGGTGTCATTATTAAGACCCAGTACTTGGCAGTCACAATTTAGATAATGTTGTTTATTATTTGCTTGTATGTTAACAACAAAACCTTTTGGAAAATTTACAAATCATGATATTGAATGTATTTCTCAGGCATTCAAGCATCAAAGCAAGTGCTGTGGCAATACCTGTGAAGACTGAGATGTCCCAGGCCAATTTGAAGTAGAAAAACTGTACATAGCAGTTCTATGTATTCTGAAAGTATGAGCTCATGTATTTTCCCAGCTCTCTGGGTCACTAACTGGGGCATTTGTTGTCCCAATAGTAACTGGCAGCATGGCATACCTGCAGTGTACCTTATAATATTAAAGTAAGGTTTTTATTGTAAAACAGAATGAAAGTGTTCAATTAAAAAAAAAACTGCTTGGGAAGTGACACTGGGCTGTGGTTTGTTATTTTAACACTCAGCACCATAATAGCATATGCTTTTCTGTTTTGCAAAATGTCATCCCATTGATAGATGTGCATAATTTGTTTTCAAAGAGGTCTGTGTTGCTTTTCCATGGAAGCAGTACCTCTATTTATGATTACTTAGCTGCTTGGGACATATGTGAATATAAACAAAAAACACCAAAAACACTTCCAAGCCCAGGCTGATTCACTCTTCCCCTGTAGATTGCAGGGGGCTCCTTTGATGAATTCCTATTTCTTTTTTCCCCTCTAGTCTATGCAATGAGAGTCTAAACAACTACAAAATACACCTACAAAATACATTTTGCAATTGGTTTCAGGTCCTGTGTAGGAGAGGCAGAAATAGCAGCCATCACTGTCCTGCTACATAATGACAATTGGGAAAATCAAGGGAATCCACATAGAGCCCCAATGAATAAGCACAGAACACAATAAGATCTAGAATGGGGTGTTACAGCCAGAAGAAACTATGGCAATTCAGAGGAGGAGAGGGTCAGTAAGAAATGAAATGACCAAGAAATATTTCCTGCAGTAAATAGAGATAGTAGAGCACCGTAAGTGTGACTTTCAGAGTCAACCAGATTTATGTTTGAACCCAGTCAGATGACTGAGTAATTCAGTATTTCTAAGCTTTGGTGCTCTTATTTTTTTAAAAAATGGGAAATATTATATTTGCCCTACCCCATCCTAAGGTTGTAAAATTAAATAACTTACACAATGTACTTAGTGTAGTATTTGGCACATAGTAGTTACTCACTATTGGACAACTATTCCTCTGGGACATTGACTAGACCTAGAAATTTCAGTAAAATTAAGATAGATGGCAAAAAAGATTATCTTCCAAGCAGAGCGAATAGAAATAGAGCCCACAGTTCTTGCACTACATATGTTCATTCTTACACGTGAAAATGTTCAAGAAGCACCTTTTTAATGACCAGATGTTCAGATGCAGCAGAAAGACCATGCTTCTTTAATGCTGAAGGGATCCCTGAGTCAACTTGCAGCAAGAACTAATGAGCAAGGTCAAGAATAGGAGGTACTGGGAAATAAGGAAGTTAATTAGACATTCACTACATTACTTCACTACTTGCCTACCATCCGTCACCAAAATAACCTATGAAACTGGCATAAGAGGGTAAAAACTCTGATGTTGTTCTCCCTATTCATGGAATTCCAAAGATAAATGGCTACTTGTATCCTTTTGCGCAAGGTAGAAACAGTCAAAATCAGGAAGAATCATACATTGATGAATGTGTTTTATTTCAGAGGAAAAAGTCTTGAGAAAGCTAATTGGTCTTGTTAAATCATTACTTCATTCTTTTAATAAATAATTTACTGTTTATGTATTATCTACCAAAGGTATGCCATAAATATAAGAGTAAGAAAACCCCAGTCTATTCCAGTATGTGTTTTAGAGTCTAATTGGCTATAGACATAAATGATTGCACAGAGAGGAATTTATGAAAACCACCAAGAAGGACAAATTACGTGGACAGCTAAGGATGTATGTAGAACATGATCTGGTTGGGGCAGTGAGGATGCTGATCTGTAAGAAAGTGACTTTTGGGTGGACAGCTGAAGGATTCAGAAGAATACAGTGGAGTTTGGGTCCACATGAAGGGAAACACATGTGCAGAGGCCTCAAGGCAGAAGGGAACAGGGGTGGACTGAGAAACAAAGATGTCTGTGGTCATGGTGGAAGAGGCTCAGGGAGCCAGGGGATAGGACAAAACTGAAAACATGCTCAGGAACCTGGTCATAAAGGCCATGTTAGAGTTTTGGACATTCATAAATGCAATGGGAACTTCTATGAAGATCTCTTAGGCTTGATGGGGAGAATGAATTGAAGAGTAACAAGAATGAAAACATGGAGACCAAAAGTTTCAAGAGTCCTGGGAAGCAATGATGGTAGCTGGAAGGTGGGTGATGGTACTGGATATGATCAGAGGTGAGTAGGCTTGAGAGATAGGAGGTAAAAATCAGAAAGACATAAGGATGTATTGTCTGTTGGAGGTGAGGAAGATGGCCGCAGGATAGACAAATGTGAAAAGCAAGGTCAACGACCCAAGAGGTTGGATCTGGGGAAATCCTGGGAGAAATGCTACCCAAGATTTTTTTCCTTGGGTGCAAGAAAGAAAACCAAGGGAGGGGTAATTCAACATTCTAAGACTTCCTCTTCCAACAGGTGGGTGCTTAGGAAGTACTGGAAAATTCTGGGAGCCTGAGAAAGAGCCTGGAAGTGAGAACATCAGGGGTTTCTTTCCAGCGGGATGGAGAGAACAGCCTTGGAAGTTCTGAGAAGTGGTGGAACTCAGAAAGGAGAAACTCTCTGGGGGTCTGAGAATTGACCACTAAAAGCATCTGATATGGATACCGCATGAAAGAGGAAAGTTGCTGTCTGGTTTTTAGTTCTCACAGTAGGAAAGTTCCTTTTGTACCAGGGACTCTTCTCACCTATTCTTATACTCATTGGTTTCTGTTCTTCAAAAGGAGTAAGCCACTAAAATCTCCTTGGTACCTGCTAACAATTATATAAAAATTTTTAAGAAGGCATACTTGCACACTTTCTAAAATGCTGAGTTGAGACACTTGCAAATGGATGAAGATTTCTCCCACGTCACTGAGAGCATCTTCCAGACAAGATCATATTTTCTGTATCTCCAAATCTACAGGGTGAAGCATGACTGAGTGAATAAGTGCAGTCCTGGTTCTAGGTTTGAGTAGCAAGAGTACTGCAGAAAACCTGAGGCAAGAAATCACACAATTGATGAATTTGGCAAAATTGAAATCACTTTTCATTACTATGTGTATGTGTATGTGTATGTGTATGTGTATGTGTATGTGTGTGTGTCTAAGTCTGGTCAAACAAGGTAATGAAGACTGACTTCCTCCCTGTTTCCATATCTTCCTACTTATTTTTTTCTGACCTGTAATAAAGCTGTGCAGAAGAGCCAAGAAATAACTCCCAGAGGTGCAGATCTCCTTTGTTGGTAGGGCCTGGTTTGCCCTTTCTCGCCGATAGCTCAGAGGAACTTCATCATCAGCTCATGGCACCAATGGGACAGTGAAATGCAGAGTACCCAGGTGCAGGGTGTTGGAACCTGATTACCCCCATCCACCCACACATGCACAGGGAGCAGGGTCAGGCATGGAGGTGTGTGGAGGTGTGTGATAACCCAGAATTGTGAAAAGCAGGCTCATCTCACCACATGTTCTCTAACCTAAACTCTGTTTGCAAGCATTGAATTTTAGTTTCCTCAAATTCCCAGATAACACAGTGTACAAGGCTGCCTGCAATTATGAGAGCAGGTGTCTCTGGAGGGCCAGTTCATACACTTACAAAGTGTAATTTTTCCAAGCCCTATCTCTCTCCATCAGCTGCATATTTTATCACTCTGCCATCCTTCATTTCAGGTTTTTTTGTTCACTCATCAATCTTCTCTTTCCTCAGTCAGCAGTACCACATCACCCACATAGATAAACATTCCTTAAAGATCCACGTGATCAGAAATGCAAATTAAAATGACATTAAAGGGGCTGAGATTGTGGCTCAGTGGTAGATTACTCACATAGCATGTGTGAGGCACTGGGTTCAATCCTCAGCATGACAAAAGATAAAGGTTTGTGTCCATCTATAACCAAAAAAAAAAAAAAAAAAACAAAAGACACTAAAAATTTTTTTGTCAATCAAATTGACAAAAAGTTAATGTTAATATTCAATGTTATCAAGTTTCCAAGAAAATGGTAATTGCTTTACACTACTGGCAAGCATGTAAATTGCTCAAACTTTCTAGAAGATAATAGAGCAATTTTATCCCATCTCTTGAAGATATTCGTATCATTTGACTAAGTACTTATAACTTGAGAGTCTATAAGTCTCAATTTAATGATCAACGACTACACAAGGTAGTTATTATTATATTCACTTACCAATGAGAAAACTGAATTCAGAAGGGGTGAATAACTTGCTAAAGTTTGCACAGTAAGTATGCAATAAAGAAAGATCTCAAATGTGATGCTCAAATTTCAAATGAACCTAAAGGCTATGTTGTTACACTTAATGCAAGAATTGTCATCAAAACTTTACTTATGCAAAAATTGAAAGCAATGTGAATATCCAATAAATATTAGGGAGTTGATTTAAGTAATTATCGAGTAACCATACAGTGAAAAATGTACATTTTAAAAATATGGCATCACAGAATTTCTTTTAGTTTTTTTTTTTTTTTTTTTTTTTTTTCAGTGCTGGGGATTGAACCCAGGGCCTTGTGCTTGCAAGGCAAGCACTATATCAACTGAGCAAAATTCCCAGCCCCAGAATATTTATGGATGTAGAAATGTTCTCATTACATACAATTTGGTGAAAATGAGATCATACAACAGAATGTACAATGTAACCACAATGTTATAGGAAATAACTATATACATACACAAAGAAAAGATCAGATGAATGAATATACATTAAACATTAATAGTGCTAATCTCTTACTTTTGGAACTATGAGAATATCTATTGTCTTCATCCTTATCTGCATTTTCTATAATGTATACTTACAATAAGTTACTAAAAAATATAAAAAGTCCATGTTTTCCTCTTTACCCTGGATGGACGCTAGGTCTGTAATAATAAACAACAGCCTCCATAAAGCATCTACTACCTGCCCAGCCAGTAGGCTTTTAGGGGATAACTGCTATACTACTCCCATCAACACTATTAATCCACGTCACAATTAAGAGAGTTAAGGTTCCAAGATATTTCATAACTCATCAGAGATGATGCAGCTAATAAATGGCAGAGCAGGGTCCCTAATCCCTTGGTCTGATTGTAGAACCTGTAGTGCAGTGATTGAGTGCAAGAACCAGAAAGCCAGTGGTTTGAGTTCAGATTCTAGCTGAGCTGCTTGCTAGCTATGTGAGGAGTTATTTTCTCCTTGTGCTTCAATTGCCTCTTATGTAAATTTGGATAATAATGGTGTCTACCATATGATGATGAGGATTAAGCGAATTAATTACGTGAGGTGCTCAGAACAGCATGCAGCATATAGTACCCAAAGGGTTAGAATCAATAAGAGGTCCCTCCTAGCTGATGCTGCAAGGTGGTGTGGAGTGTTTGAAGGAGCGTGGAGCCAAATACATCTGGAACTGCAATCAGTTTTGGCCACTTAACTGGGTGACCTTGAGCAAGTTACCCGATTTCTCTGTGCCTCTATTTCATTATCTTGTGTGTCAAGTGCCCAGTTCACAGTAATTGTTAATGATGACAATTGTCCTAATCATTCTATCAGTCCTTCCCTATTTTTTCTCCCACACAATGTGATGCAGTCACTGAATAGGAGTCACCCTTTGCTCAGGCTGCACTGAAGGGCTTTTGCAAAGATCCGTATAGGGAAGCTTAAATGCAATGATATATGTCCTGTGCTCTTGATCTTTCTCAGGAAGGGGATCTGTTCTGAATCTGAAGCAGGAAAAGAAGTTTGCCAATATAACCTTTCTCCTTTACATATAGTAACAAAAACAACAATCTTCAGCTGTGCCAGAAATGAAGCCCAAAATGTTTTGCTTCTTTTAATAGTACAAAAAAAAAAAAAAAAAAATCTGCCTGTCATTTGCCTCCAGAGTCTGTAAGCACTGCAATTCCCAGAGCAGCCATGGTGGAGAGAGAAGCAGCAGTTTAGAAGCAGCAAGGGTTTGTGATTGTGTGCTGTATGGGAAAATAAACAGCGGCCGCCATTAAGGTGTCTGCCTGCTCCCCAGGGAGGGCAAGAAGGGAAGAAGCAGAAAAGAGGTTGGCATTTCAGAGAATAGCAGGATTCAAGCATTTTCCTCTTCTTTTCACATTAGAAGACTCTAACATTTGCTCATTTTTCACTCACTGTTTCCTGTGCTGTCCTGACTTTGCCAAAACACATATTTTTTTGTTCCTTAGACCACCCAGAAGGTGTGACTTGGAACAGCACCTGTCCAGCCCTCAGTGAGTACCCAGCCCTCAGAGAACAGCTCCAGATGGTGGTGGCTGTGGTGATGTGACCTGGTCCAAGATCATGTCTGCTTGACATCACTCTGGAGGGGCCAACTCAACTCCACACTTGGGTTTCATTTGGGGCCAGTGCCAGGGACTAACTTCAACATGAATTAGACTACCCATCTTGGTAGTGAAGTGACCTGAGTATATTCCTGTCAAGGTTGAACAGAGACTGAGTCAAATCTCAGGCTGGGAAGGTAGGCTGGCTGAGGGCCTTCCTTGGTCAGACCTAATAGGCCAGTTGAGTTCTTCTCTCAAGACTTGGCTTCAAGGAAGAGTAATGACCCAGAAATTGTAGGAGATCACATGGGAGCCTCAGAAAGCTGTCTGAACTAAAGACAGAACCATCAGCAAAATGTGTACTTAGTAGTAGCAGACCATACAAATTCTAGGGCAGGGGTCTTCAAATTAAGTCCTGTGGGCCATATCCAGTCCACTGCCCACTTTCATGCAGCCCGTGAGTCAAGAATAGTTTTACATTTTTAAATGGTTGGAAAAAATTAAAAGAACAACCATATTTTGTTACTTGTGAAAATTATATGAAATTCAAATATTAATGCCTGTACATAGTATTTGTATTAGAACACAACTGCAAACATTTACTTACATATAGTCTGTGGCTGATTTCATGTTTCAACAGAGTTGAAGAGTTAAAACAAAGTCCATGCAGCACACAAAGACTAAAATATTTACTATCCAGCCCTATACAGACCCCTGTTCTAGGGCAGCCATTTTTAAGCTTTGGTGTGCATTAGAAATCACCCAGAGGGCTTGTTTAACCAGATTGCAAGCCCCATTCCCAGAGTTTATGCTTTAGTAGGTCTGGAGTAGAGTCTGAAATTTACATTTCTAATAAATCCCCAGATGATACTAATGCTGCTGGATCAGGGTCCACACTGAGAACCAGGGTTCAAGAGGAACAGAAATGGTGATGTCCCCCAGGACAGGGAAGGAACAGAATGGGAGGAGGCACCGAGGAGAATCAAGTCCAGTGGAATATTGAAGACAGGTAAATAGCATATGGGGAGAAAAATATCTGTGACTTTACTGGAAAGGGGACACTTGGTTGATTAAAATATTTGAAATGAAGTAAATTTCCTTTCTGTTCACTGCTTCCATTGGCTTTTAACAATCTCACTCCTCTAATCATGATTTCAAAGGCTTGATTATGAAACAATTAGCTTGAAAATGAAGAAGATGATTCTCAACCCTTTGGGCGACGTTATTTGATTTCATCTGAAATTTCTCATACCTCTTTCTCAGGCAAAGGAACTGTTCCTTGTTTTGGATGCACAGCAACCATATCAAAACTTGGTGGCTTGAGACTCAGTTACTGATCATCTCTCAGGACCTGGAAGCTGGGCTGGTCTCAGCTGGAAGCTTGTTGCTGGTTATGCCAGTGGCTCCCTGTGGCTACATTCAGCCACTGGGTCTGGAGGGATACTGGTTAGCTGGGATCTCAGGGCCTCTTTCTTGCCTTGTGTCTTCCCAACAGGGTATCTAGGCTTTTAACATGGTAGATTAGGAATCCCAGGAGCACAAAAAAGCAGAAGCTGCCAGGCCTTTCCAACACTCAGGCCCAGGGGTATTTTTGTGGCTCCCACATTCTGCTGGTCAAAATGAGTCATGACCTATCCAGGTTCCAGGGGCACAGACCTCACAGGTGCAAACACCAGGAGGAAGGTTCCTTAGAGGCTGCTGGGGTAACAGACTAGAGTAGCACTTGTTGAGAAAAGATGTCCACACAAGGAAAGGAAGACGAGGAAATGGAAGCCCTCCCTGGGGAATAGATGGCTCTACCTGGGTAAAGCTAAAATCTGTAGCCATCTTTTTTTTTTTTTAGTGGTTTCCTAGGACCAAAAGCACTGGCAGCTTTTCAAGAGCACTAACAGATGCTTTCCTTTCCTTTTTTATTTCTTAATTGTTTCCACACAAGTTCTAAACAGCAAAAATTTCCTAATTTGACTAACTCCTCTAGTTACTGGCAATTACCTTAATTATCCATTCATTAAAAACTCACCAAAGAGGTGAAATAAGATTGCCTTGAAACTATGCAATTGGTGAATTTGGGGTGCTGTTGTTTTCTTTTCATTTCAACACAGCACACTAGTAGGTCCCTTTTGCAGGTATCTGCATATCAGACCTTGCATCTAGGGAGAAGGGAAGAATTGAAACAATTATTTTTTGCCAAGGCATTCCTTTACCACCCCACCCCCATTTTATTCATTTTTTGTTTGCTTGAAATTTAAAGAGTTTTTTATACACATTGCAATTTATCTCATATTTTCATTTAACATTCTAACCATATGAACATATACAACTCTAGATTATTCTTCTTGATGGTTCCATAGTTCATCTTCAATTGTAAGAAAATTAAAAACATATGTTCACACAAAAACTTGTACATGAATATTCATAGCATTACTATTCTTAATAGCTCCAAAGTGGAAATGACACTAATGACCATCAACTAACAAATGTATAACTAAAATGTAGTATATCTATTTGATGCAATGTTATTTAGCAGTGAAAAAAAAAAAACCACAAAAAAAACTAAGCACTGATATCTGCTGCAACTTTATGCTAAATGAAAGAAGCCAGACACAAAAGGCCACATGCTTTATTATCCCATTTATCATAAAATGTATCAATTACATTTATATGAAAAGAGAAAGGAAAGACACATTCTTTCATTGTTAAGTGCTCTCCGTCTTTGGCTTCCCTGTACCACTCTCTCCTGGGGCTCCTTACTGTCTTTCTCACTACTCTTGCTACATGTGTACCACCCCATCTGATCTTTACACACCATGGTCCTCTGTGACCCTCCGCATCTCTAGCTCCACATGCTCCTCGTAGAGTTCATAACTGCAGTGACAAACTTGCTGACACTAGGACTTCCGGATTTATTTTTCCAGCCTTCACCTCTTCCTGAGCTCCAGATCCTTTTGCCATTTACCTACAGAGCTTTGTTTTTGAGACATGTCACAGGTTCAAAAAAGAATCCATCATCTCCTAAACCATTCCAAGTCTCTGTGTTTTTTAAAATGTTACCCCCAACCCCCACATCTGGAATGTGCTTCCCACTTATCCACTATGTGAACTCTTACTCCTTTGTCAGGCTGTGCCTTAAATTTTACTTCTTTCCATGAAGCCCTCATACAGTACTTATTTTAGATAATCTGTTGCTTCTGGGCTCCTAAACCTTTTACATATCTTTCTGCACATTCATCACATAATATTTAATTATTTTTCCAAAGGTTACCATCTTGTTTTACTTGTCTTGTGTCCAGCCCTTAGTGCAGTTGGAGACAAGGAGTGTTCATAACATAAACTACCTGAGGAAGGTAGTTTATGTTACTATGCCAATGTTCATAACATGAACTACCTGAGGAAGGTAGTTTATGTTACTATGCCAATGTTTAAAATAGATAAACTGAGATAGGGAAATTCTGAGTAACTTTCCTGCAGTCAGACAGGTATCAATGACAGAGTTGGGATTATAATTCAGACATTCTTCTAATAAAACCTAGGTTTTTAACCAGTATGGTATATTGATAGTGAGGGGCAACTTGGGTATTCCATTTCCTCCTCCAAAGTCCTCAAAATTCCAGTACTACTGAGGGAATATAAGAGATTTTCTCTTTGATTCTGTCCATAGGAAGTGACCTTCTTCAAGGTAATTGTTAAGTGTTTATTGCTCACTTTCCAAGGGATTACAATCGACTGTACAGCCTAAACCTGACTTTTTACAAAGATAAATGCTACTCTCAAGTGAATTCATTCATTACTGAGAGATCCTTTGTGCCAGACACAGTCGTAGGCATTGCAAATAGATTGGTGAGCCAGAAACGAATCCTACCTTCTTGAGCAGAATTCAGGTATAATGACATTTTCCACTTTCTATACATGGGTATCAATAGATCTAAAGTCTGTCTGCCAGTTAAACTTCTGGTTAAACAAGAGTTGAGATAAATCTGTGGTGTTTCCTGTATTAGGTCAAAGTTCTATAGAAAAATAGAACCAATAGATAGATATAGGTATTTGTATGTATATATACATATATACGTATACATACACGTGTGTATGTATACATCATATACACAGATTTTAAGGAATTGACTCACAATTGTGGGGAGTTGGTACGTCTGAAATTTGTAGGGAAGGTTGGTAGCTAGAAACTCAGCGAGGAGTTGATATTGCAGTCTGTAACACAAAACCCACAGGCTAGACCAGCAGCTGGAAACTTAGGGAAGGTTTTTATATTACTGTCTTGAGACAAAAATTCCTTTTCTTCAGGAAACCTCAGACTTCGCTATTAAGGTTTTCAACTAATTAGATGAGGCTCACCCACACTATGGAGGGCAATCTGCTTTATTAAATTCTGCCAGTTGCAATGTTAATCACAAAGCACCTTCATAACAACATCTAGTGTCTGACCACACAACAGAATAACATTGTCCAGAGAAGTTGACATGTAAAATTAACTATCACACTTGGCCCATTAGCCACAGGTGCCCAATGCTGGGAACGGACGTCTCAGAACCAGCACACATAAGTTACTGCCACCTAAAGAGGTATTTTCTATGCCATGGCTTAAATTTACTGTTTTAGTCAGATTTTTCACTACTGTGACTGAAAGATCCAACCAGAACAATTTTAGAGGAGTAAAAGTTTATTAGAGGGCTCACAGTTTCAGAGGTCTTAGTTCATAGAAGGCTGGCTCCACTCCTCAGGGCTTGACGTAAGGCAGGATATCATGGTGGAAGAGTGTGGCAGAGGGAAACAGCTCACATGATGATCAGGAGAGAGTGATCAGGAGAGAGACCCCACTCTCCAGATACAAAATATATACCTCATAGCCACGATCCCAATGAACTACTTCCTCCAGCCACATCCCACCTGCCTCCAATTACCACTCAGTTAATCCCATCAAGACATTAATTGACCAATTAGGTTAAGGCTATAACACAATCATTTCTCCTCCAAACCTTCTTGTATTGTCTCACATGTGAATTTTAGGGGACAACACATCTATCTAAACCATAACATTTACCAAGAGCAAGCTTAAAGCTGCCTTATTTTATTCTGAAATTTTCAAACAACCCTACCATCTCTTTCCAGTTTCTCCAAATATTCCAATCTTTAATCAAACAATTGCTTCTACCTCCCTACCTCCCTGGATGCCCTTGGTGCCCGTTTTCACATGTCTTCCTCAAGACACATGTCTTACATATTTTTGTGACTCTTCTTATTTACCTTAAGGCTTCCAAGATGGGGTACAACTCACAGAATTATAGAATTTTAGAACTCAGAGGAACACTTAGTGGCCAATCTAGTCAAATGTCCTCAATTTACTATTAAGGAAACTGGATATAGTGATTTTCCTGAATTTGAGATGAAACCAGGACTAGAATTCAGGTCAACCCTGCTAGTCTGAGGAATTTCAGATGTGGTAGCAGAAGAGAGCTATCATATTTTTAAAAATAAGACAGCCTGATAGAGGAAATTAAAGTGGCCTAGATATAGTTAGTAGAACTTGATCCAAAATTTTAACATTCCTGAGCCTTAGTTTCTTAATTTAAGTGGTTTAAATCAGTGTGTCTAGAAATTTGTTATACATACAGATCATCTAGCCATCTTCTCCAACACAGCTTCTGATTCATTAGATCTGGGGTGGGACCTGGGATTCTGAACTTCTGACCAGTTTCCAGATTATACCTTCTACTGGTCTGTGTATGATCTTTTGAGTAAAAGGGAATACATTATCTCTAAGCCCACTTTGAGTTTTACAACTCTATGATCTGGTGATTCTAGGAATAGAATGGCAGCATCAAAGGTGTATAAATGGACAGTACAGGAAAAACCATTCAATTTTACCTATACTTCTCTGTAGACATTTGAACATAGTACTTACTTCTACATAAGGTCACCATATATTCTGGTTTGTCTGAGAAAGTCTTGGTTTATGCCTGCTTTCCATTGTGATGAATTATAGAGATACTTTCACTCTCAAAAGTGCCCCAGTTTGAACAATAAATTATATGGTCGACCACCTTCTATGTTTCTTTTGCTCATTATCTATGTTCACAGAATACAGAATGCATTAGGTTTCCACTGTTTGCATATTTCAAGCTAAGGAATAAAGTATGTCCCAGATAGTTTTCCTGCACAGTATGTCAGAACCCCATGATTTGTGAATTTCTATTTTCTTTCCTTACCAACAGCAGACTCAGTTCAGGGATTTTTGGCAAGAGCCTCTTGCGTTTAGCCCGCCCAAGATGTAGGACCCTGGGAAAAACTGCATGTTGTTTTTTTTGTGGTGACCGACAGCAAAGATCACTCAGAAGATTAAAAGCTAAATGGAAAATACCTCATGGGTGATTTTCCCACTTCCTATTCTCACAGAATCATCATCTGTGTATACAGTTTCCAAGTTCAGGGGCAACCTCAACCAGTGAGATTCTAGGCCCACCTAATGGAAGGAGTTCCTCAGACCACTGGCAGTGGGGTCGCCACCCCTAACTACAAACTCATGCACTGCTGTTCCTCCTATCTACTTTCTGTCTTAGTGTTTCTTCAAAGATCTCCTTCAAGAAAATATGTTTCCAGGGACTTCAATACCTGTTGACAGCTATCACCTTCTGTTTAAGCAAGTGGCCCTTGTTCATTTATTCATTCATTTAATATGTACTTGCTAAAGGCCTACTATGTGCCAAGAGAACACACAGTTGATTATTTAACAGCTGAAATGAAGAAATGGACACAGGTTTAGTCCAGAAGTCTTAGTCCTTGACTGGAACAAGGTAGAAGGTAGTCAGGGGTATTAATGAAATATTGGAATGGCAATAAATGTGACATTCTCTTTTTTCTACAATTGATTCAGAACATAAGAGTTTATGTATGAAGAAGGGAAGAAGAGATGTCTAATGTACATCAATTACAAAAGACTAGCTCACTGCTCACCTGTTTCAAGTCTCTGCTCCTTCATGGAGGATGCTGGGTCCCTGAGACTGCCTTGACTGCCCTACTTAAAATTGCAACTCACATCCTGTGTCAGTGAACTTTTTGCTGTTGTGACAAAATACCTGAGACAACCTTAAAAGAAGGACGGATTTGTTTTAATTAATGATTTCAGAGGTTTTATTCCATAGTCAGTTGACACCACAGTTTGGGGGTGGTAAGACAGAACATCATGGTGGGGAGCATGTGGGGGAGTGAAGCTCCTCTCTCATGGTGGCCAGGAAGCAAAGAGAGAGGGGAAGGGGTTGAGGCTTTCAAGGTCACACACCCAGTGACCTCACTTTCTTCTACTACGTCCTGCCTCTTAAAGCTTCCACAAGTTCCCAATAGAGCCACAGGCTGGTGACTAAGTCTTTTAGCACAAGGGCCTTTGGGGGATATTCAAGATCCAAAATATATAACCCCTAACCTAGATATTCAAATCTCTATGCCCCTCTATTTTCTTACTGTGCTTACCATATAATATATGATATAATTCACCCATTTGTGATGTTTATTGCCTTTCTTCCTCCATGAGAATGTGTGCTCCATAAATTTATTAAATAAATGGCCTAGACTGGTAAAATAATGTTAGACAGGCAACATTCCAGAATGAGTAGAAACTCGCAAACAATGTCAGAACATCAGAAGAGGATTTTTTAAGTGTGAGAGGTAAGAGAATAAGAAACCGATAAGCACACATAGGGTTGGGGAATGCTGAGTACAGTTCAACATATGATAGCAGAATTATTCAACTTCTATTTTGCTTCTGCCTTCTCCAATAAGAAAAACAAAACACCAACTTAAAAGGGTAGGACAAAACCAGGATTTGCAATTCAGGGCACACACCTTGCAATCACTCATATCTCCAGACTCAGTTGACAGGCACCCCAGGTACTAAAGGTACTTTTGATCAACCTCAGAACAACTGCAGGTAGTCTTGAGCAACAGCAAATGTGGCAAGGTTAGAAAAAAGTATCCTGATTTTCAAAAGGGAATAGCAGCGGACTACATATCATTTATTCATCGTGTGTTGCAAGTTTTTGACACAAAGATTAGACAGCACAAAGTGCAGCATTGAGTTGTGGTGTGTACTTACAGAGATATCAGCGAGGTTGATTTCAAGTCACACATCAGTATTTTGGGGATACAGATGTTCAATAAGCTAAGCATTTCCCTAGCACGTGCCATCCTAAAGACCACAGTCCACATTCTTATTCACAGGAACATAATCAGAGATTTTGTTAGGTACAGTTGTATATGGCATTCTTCTGAGTAATGATCCTACAAAAGGAAACGAAGTTAGCATGGTACAATCTGGAGCTGGTGAACTCACGTTGGCTCTGAATGATCATAATCTTTTCTAAATGCTCAAAAACTGCCAGGAAAACCTAGATTTCGCTAAGAATCAATATCGCACACATGAGAGTTTCAGATTATGCAAACATTTGAAAGTAACTAATATAAAAGATAACATAATCCACAATCAAAATTACTTTGGCAGGGTTGAATGCAAGCATAAAATCAATAAGATAAAATGGAGCAGGGGCTATGCACTCAAAATAAACAATGAAATTGACCTTCAAAAAATAAATAAAATAAAATGGAGCGAGCAGGGTTAAACTAGCAAAATATCTCTTTTGCCATTGTAGGATGAGATGATCATTCCTAGAAGGTTCTCTGGTGATTGAAAATTTCATATGATTCAACATGGCTTATCCAGATATGGCTTCTAAGGGAACCAACATGCTCCAAGGCAGTGTAAAAAGGAAAACAGGGTCCAGATCATGAGGAGTTAGAAGGCTCAGGAAAGTCTGCCCTGTCACTCATGTGGTGTGTAACACAGGGTGAAATGTTTTCAGTTTCCAAGAATACAATGAGACTTCGGAGTTTAGAAACCACAGGGAGACTGGCTCTAATTAGCCCTAATCAAGAAACCTGTTTGTGTCTGTTTCTGTCATGTCGGGTGCCAATACTAAATTAGAGGTCTGGAATGACAAAGGCAGTTCCTAGTGAGGTGGGAAGAAGAGGAGACCTGGACACACAAACAAGGCAAGGGGAAGGCTGCACATTGACCTTCTGCATAGGTAGGTGACAAGAGAGCACAAGTGGGCAGATAAGAGAGCAGGAAAACTGACCTCACACAAGGAAAAGTGCATCGGTCTTTTTTGCATTTCCCCCTCTATCAAGATTACATAGGAATGGACAGTAACACCAACACTGAGCTGCAAATACAGAGGCAGCCCAGTAGAGTGGTCAGCAGGGAAAACTCTGGAGCCAGCCAACCTGGGTTTAAATACTGGACTACCTATGTGAATTTGAGTGTGTTTTTAAACCTTTCTGTGTCCCAGATTTTTTCCATGTACCTAATGGAATTAATAGTCGTTGGCTCATGGCATTGACACAGGATTGCATAAGATTATATACACAAAATTCTTAGACTTGTGTTTGAAAGATAAACATTATGCAAACTTACCATGGGTTGAACACTTACTGTATCCTTTTATTATCTCATTTAAGGTTTACAACCATTCTCGTATGTATAGGAATTCTTAAAAGAGACTTCATACAAATAAGACTGCTGAAACTTTGAGAGGTTAAGAACCTGCCTTAGACAACAATCAAGAATATGAGCAATAATAAATGTTGGTGGGGAAAAGGAGACACTCACGCATCGCTGATGGGACTGCAAATTGGTGCAACCACTCTGGAAATCAGTATGGAGATTCCTCAGAAAACTTAGAGTGGAACCACCATTTGATTCTGCTGCGCCCTCTTCAATTCCCCTCAGTGCTTGACAAGGATTCCACTGAGTTACAAAGATGTTTGCAAGGTCTCATCTTCCTGGGAATTGGGGCCACTGTTTCCTATTGTCTTGTTTAATTTGCCTATGCTTGGGAATAATATTATATTGGATTTTGGGGGAATTTTAGGGTCTTAGGGGATTTAGAACACAAGAATCAAACAGCTTATCATACTGGATATAACCAAGAAAGGCCCTTGTTCTGGGGTGATAAAAGTATAACTTGGAAAGAATGCTATGCTCATGTCCAGCAACTTATGCTAAATGTCACTGCGGATGGTGACTACTCCCAGCTGACCTAGGGAAGAAAAACACGTTGTTCCCACCTTA
The DNA here is from genome assembly GCA_020662805.1 of Glaucomys volans. Lineage (NCBI taxonomy): Eukaryota > Metazoa > Chordata > Mammalia > Rodentia > Sciuridae > Glaucomys > Glaucomys volans. The sequence continues at coordinate 37,198 of JAJEJO010002851.1, read as the reverse complement.
ACTCCAGACAAACAAGTCACAAACAAAGTTGTTAAGGCTAGAAAAATAGTCCCAACAATTCAGACATCATTTGGTAATGCTTACTTGGTTAATGGAGAACTATGGTACCCTCCTAGGAAACCAGCTTCTGGTGCCTTAGATTTAGACCCCCTTTATCTCCCACTGGCAGTATATACCTTGATTGGCATCAAGTATATTATAATGAAAAATGTACATGGAAGGCTCATCTCCCCTTTTTAGAATATTTAAAATATGTAAAACACTGGTGTTTGCTTAGCTGCTCTGAACAGCTTTCTTGGGCAGGACAGGCTAATACTTACTGGGCAAAAGTAGGAGGAGTAATGTAGCAAGAGCTATTGTTCCTATTAAACTAATTATTAACCACATAGTGTAAGCTTATATGTTGTTCATAGAAATGACTTCAGTGCACGATGTTACCAGTAAAAGATTATATAGAAGAATACTTAAAAATATTATGAAGAGTTGATGATATTTAATCTGCTATGTTTTGCCTGTTGTCTTGTAATTTGCATCAGTTTCCTTTTGTGTGGCCTCAAGATATTGTACTCATGCTAGAAGCTAACATATAAAAATGGTGTGTGGAAAAAATAAAGCTAGAACACAACTTAGCCTCAGATCACTGGGTCTGTGTTGCCTTGTTCTCCACCTCGCCGACGCCATCTCAATCACCAGAGAGCACCACGACCCTTTGTGCTAGGGCTGGACCCCGGCATGATTCAGTTATCTCACTCAGTATATAGACAAAGGACTTAAAATCAGCATACCACCATGGTGCGCCCACATCAATGTTTTAGCAGCTCAATTCACAATATCTAAGCTATGGAACCAACCAAGGTACCCTTGAACAGATGAATGGATAAAGTAAATGTGGTATATATACATGACGGAGTATTATTCAGCCATATTAAATGAATATATGACTTTTTCTGGTACATGGATGGATCTGGAGACTATCATGCTAAGTGAAATAAGCCAATCCTGAGAAAAACAAAGGCCGAATGTTCTCCCTGATATGTGCCTGCTAACAAACAATGGAAGAGGAAGAAAAGAAGTTCATTGGATTAGACAAAGGAGAATGAAGGGAAGGGAGAGGGATGAGAATAGGAAAGACAGTAGAATGAATTGGACATAACTGTTCTATGTTTCATATATGAATACACAGCTGGAGAAACCTCACATCATGTACAACCACAAGAATGGGATCCTAATTAGAATAAGTCATGTATGTATGAATAAGTTGTGTTTGTATGTTATGTATGTATGATATGTCAAAACACACTCTATAGTCATATGTATCTAAAAAGAACAAATTTTAAAAATTAATAATAATAAAAACAAACCTGCCTAAAACTGCTTAGGTTAAAATACATGGAACCAGACCTCAAATTCAGGAATTTGGACTTAAGTATCTGAGATGTTAACCTCTGGGCTTTACTGTCTCTAACTTAATGTTAAAACACTAGAGAGCCCAACTTAAAATTGTAGACAATCTGCCAGACCAGAGATAGTATTATTACCTGTGGGTTTTAGAAGGGGTAATGGTATCAACCACAAAGTCTAATGTCCAATCTTAGAAAGAATGGGAGGTTGGAATTTTGAAGTCTGTGCCAACAGCTAAGGTGCAGAACCCTGGGTGACAGAGAGGAGGACAACTATAAGAGGCAACATCATAAAGATTTCCAGGTTAGCTGCACAAGGTGAGCTGTTTGGAAATTGACCACTAGATCCAAATGCAATAACACAAGAAGGATAAGCAAGACTAAAAAGTCCTTTCTCATTACTGGAGAGAAAAATAAGACTGCGATGCACTAAGTTACTCTTCTTTGGGTTTCATACTGCATATTGAATAACTGACAAAAGGTTAAAAGACTGAAACAAAGAACACAAAAGCAGAAGGCTTAGCAAATGTGGGAACAAAGGAAAATATGCAACAAGAATGTATGTCCACCAAGCATTCATGTATTGAAATTTAATCTCCATTGCGAGATATTAAGTGGGTAGAAATTTAAGTGAGGGGATTATGATGTTAAGAGGTAGGGCCTTATACTCCAAGTTTTCTAAGGAATCTCCACACTGCTTTCCAGAGTGGCTGCACCCATTTGCAACCCCACCAGCAATGCATGAGCGTACCTTTTCCCCACATGCTTGCCAACACCTATTGTTGCTTGTATTCTTGATGATAGACATTCTAATTGAGGTGAGATGAAATCTTAGAGTAGTTTTGATTTGCATTTCTCTTATAACTAGAGATGTTGAACATTTTTTCATATATCTATTGACTGCTTGTAGAACTTCTTCTGTGAAGTGTCTGTTCAGTTCCTTCGCCCATTTATTGATTGGGTTATTTGTATTCTGGGTGTAAAGTTTTTTGAGTTCTTTCTAGATTCTGGAGATTAGTGCTCTATCTGTAGTGTGTGTGGCAAAGACTTTCTCCCACTCTGTAGGCTCTCTCTTCACATTGTTAATTGTAGAAAACATGGAATAGAACCACCATTTGACCCAGCTATCCCACTCCTTGGCCTATACCCAAAGGACTTAAAATCAGCATACAACAGTGACACAGCTACAGCCATGTTTATAGCAGCTCAATTCACAATAACTAGATTGTGGAACCAACCTATATACCCTTCAATAGATGAATGGATAAAGAAACTGTGGTATATACACACAATGGAATATTATATACACAGTGGAATAAAATGAATAAAATTATGGCATTTGCAGGTAAATAAATGGAGTTGGAGAATATCATGTTAAGTGAAATAAGCCAAGCCCCAAAAGCCCAAGGCTGAATGATTTCTCTGATAAGTGGGTGATGATACATAATGGGGGGGTGGTAGAAAGGCAAGAATGGAGGAAAGATGGATTGTACAGAGGAAAATGAGGGGTGGGAAGGGGATGGAGGAAGGAAAAATAATAGGATGAGACAAACATCATTACCCCATGTACATATATGATTACGCAAACGGTGTGACTCTACTTCATGTACAATCAGAGAAACAATAGTTGTATCCCATTCGCGTACAATGAATCAAAATTTTAAAAAGAGGTGGGGCCTTTTGGTGGTGATTAGGATTAAATAAAATCATTAGGGGAGAGTCCCACACTTGAATCCTCATAGCTCTATAGGAAGAGGGAGAGAGGCCAGAAGAGACACACCTGTGTACTTCCTGTCTCTTGCCATGGGATGCTCTGCACCACCTTGGGACTCTGTCAGCAGGAAGGTCACTATAGATGTGGCCCCTCCACCATGCACTTCCAGAACCACTAGCTAAAATCAACTTTTGCTCTTTCAAACTTACCCAGTCTGTGGTATTTTGTTATTAGCAACAGCAAATGCACTAAGACCAAAATCGATGGGAAATTTAACCACAGAATGGATTTCAATCCACTACATCTGCAATTTGGGCTGCAAGGGACTTTCCTTAGGTCATTGATGATGATTCCAGTAAACATATGTTAGTGAAATCTCTCTGAACCAATCTGAGTTTTGTGGAATCTCCTGGTTAACTAATGGTTTTCCCAGTTGCATTGGGTACTTACCAAGGTGGGTGTTCTCCCAAACCTGTTTATGTTACTGCACTTGTTATTGTAAGTACATGCTTTAACTGAATGCTACAAAATGTGATTACAAGAGTAGTTTCAATAAAAATTAAGTCAGATGACAAGGAAGAATTAGTGAATGAGTCAGGAAGGACTGTGTGGCCCAGTTTTATGTGGGTAAGATAATTGCAAAAGATGAAAAAATAATTAAAAGCTGTGATGACCCTGTATCCCATTTGTTTCACAAGTGTTCTCCAAGATCTGCCTTCTTTTTAAAAGAAACAAAACTGGAATTCATAAATAATGCATTAAGAGGATGTTTTATGTTTGTTAATGTGAAATTCCACTAGCTAAATGGCCCAAGTCTTCTCAATGGTAGTCTCATTGACATGTTGGATTTGAGGGTGCATTTATCAGGACTGCCCAGCATTAAGACAGCCTCTCTGATCTATATTTGATAGACACTATGTGGCTCCCAGTCATTGAGAAAAAGAGCTCTCCTTACACAGTGCCAAATGCTCCTAATAAGCATGATTATTTTAGTACTCCCTGCCAAAAATTACAGATTGTACTCAAATAAAAGGCCTTGGCCCTACCTCCAAAGATTAGACAATAGGTTTATACTTAAACCTTTTAAATAAAAATATTAAGTTTAAGACATATGAGCTTTATTTTTTTTTTTAATGATTCCTTCTTCATTTGCCCTTCTGTGATTCACCAGTACGTTATTAGTCCTGATTGTTCTGGTTAAAGGGTTTTCTTCTATGTCTGACTACCTGCAAGGCAGCATCACAGAGCCTTTCGCAGATGATACAAGGACTTGTCAAAGAAACCATTATTAACCTGGAGAGGCAGTAGCTTAGAAAAACAAGATAATTGATCTGACATACATGAAGAACTGTCCTGTTTGAGGGGAATTAAGAGTCTTCCATGAGACTCTACATAGAATATTCTAGAAATAACTGTTAAACAAATTGAACAAAACGTAATAAAGACAACATGGTTTAATAGAAAGAGTAAAAGCATTAGTGCCATACAAACTTGCACATAAATCTTGGCTCTGCCTTGTATGATATATAAAAATTGTCAAGTTACTTCCCAAAGTCTCCATTTTTCCCCTCATAAAACTGGATTAATAATATTTATCTCAAAGGGCTAGGAAGAATAAATACGATAGTCCATCTTAAGTTCCTAGCACAGTTTCTGGCATATCCTGAACACATAATAAATGGTAGTTCTTTCCTCATCTTCTTCTCTGTCCCTTGAGGTGCAAAACAGGGAAAAAAGACAATTATTTGCTTAAACACTACATCCTAGTGCTTTTATATTTTAAGGTGCAGCTGGAACTATAAAAATTCTTTCTGGATCACTGGTGACATTGTTCCTTGCTTGTCTGAAAGCCTTCTCCCTCTCTCTTCTCTGTTAGTACCCCTCCCAGGATTTGCTGTGGGTTGGAAAACATCCTTTGGTTTCCTTGGAGGTCATCTGGCCTCTGGTCTAGGACTTGGTCTGATCCAGTCTTTTTGAGACAGATTAGAGTGTCCTTTAGCACATACTCACACTCTGCTTACAGTCTCGCCAAGAAGTAGATACTTTTATGCTCCATTGATTTTGGACTCAGAATGTGGGTGGAAGTAAGAATGAACCAATTTCAAGCCTAGGCTTGCCTCTGAGGGAGCTACTGATCTGCACCACAACAAAGACTTGCCCTGGGTAACCCAGGTCTCAAGACTGAGATACCCAGGGAACTGCTTTCCTGACTGACCTGACAACCAGAAGCTAAAGGAGAACTATCTCAGCTGGCCTCCAGACACCTGAGAAATCAAGGTGTGTCATCTTAAGGCCCTGAAACAACGTTTTGGTGAGTTGTTCTGCAACAATAGCAGTGAATGACTGACACATCTGACTATGAGATATTAGGTAAAACTGGCTGGGAAGCTTCTGGGAAATCATTTTCCTCTTTGGTAAGAGAAAGGTACATGAAGGCCAAAGGGAATCACAGGTACCAGCCCAAAATCAATGAATTAATACCACACACCATCTTCCTTCATTTCTGTAAATTGACAAACAACAGCAACAAAATCTGTATTAGTTTAAACCATGATTTGTTTGGCACAAACAAATGTGGTTCAATGTTTCCAAACTCATACATGGGAATATTGAAATCTTGAGCTACTTAAGTCTAACATTTGTTCTGTTTTTATGACATAAGCTGCCATAGTTTGGATCTTTAGTGTTCTCCAAAGTCCCATGTGTTGAAGGGCTTGGTCCCCAGCCTGTGGCACTATTGGGAGATGGTGGAACTTTTAGGAGGTAGCTGGGGTATGATAGAAGCAAGTAGATCATTGGAGTCCTGCCTTTGGAGGAGATTTTGGGACCCCAGCCTCTTTCTGTCTCTTTTTGCTTCCTGGATGCCATGAAATGAACAAGCCAATTATGTCATATTCTCCTGACATGATACACTGTGCCACTATAGGTCCTAAGAAACAAAGCCACGTGACCATAGACTGAGATCTCTGAAGCCGTGAGCCAAAATAAAACTTTTCTCCTTATGATCTTGATTTTCTCCTGTATTTCATTACAGTAATGGAAAGCTGACTGATACATAAGTTAACATTTGACAATTCTAAGAATTATTTCTGGTTTGTGGTCACATATTATATCTTACGTTTTATTTGTGACTTCACACTGCTGATCCAGTCAACATTGCCTCCAAATTCAGTAGATATTCAAGCATTTAGAATATTCCTCCAGGGAACCATCTTCCCCATAAGCACTGAATAGGTACATAGCTTACAGAGCTTCGTTTCCTTCAGAAAATTCTTATTCACTGTCAGGTGCATCTTCTCCTCACATTGTAAAATCCCCTCCTTATCACTTCTGGGCCAATGAAATATAAAAGTGAGATTCCTGTGCAAAAGTTAAGAAAAGTTGAGATAAGCACCTCTCCATTGAATTCTCATTTCAGAGCTAAACTCTTATCATTAAGAAAGCACACATGCTGGAGGGAGCGACTGCATGAGTTCAGTTTCCAGTTCTACAACTTACAAGCTGTGAGAATAACAAAACATCATAGACTATGTGGCTTACCTATCTACTTCTTATAGTTCTGGAGGCCAAGAAGATCAACATGAAGGTACTAGATCGGCTTGCTGGTGAGGACCTTCTTGGCTTGCAGATAGCTGTCTTCTTACTGTGCTTTTATTTGGTGGAGAGAGAAGGAGCTCTGATCCCTTTTCCTCTTCTTGTAAGGACACTAATCCTATCATGGGACCCCACCCTCATGAACTCATCTAAATTTATCTCTCAAAGGCCCTGTGTTGGCTACCTTTCCATAACTGTGATGAAATACCTGAGCAAAACAACTTAAAGAAGGAGAGATTTATATTGGTTCATGACTTCAGAGATTTCTGTCCATGGTCAGCAGGCTCCTTGTTTGAGGCTGTGGTAGGGCAGAAACATTATGGTGGAAGGGTAGGGCAGAAGAAAGCTACTCACTTCATGGCAGCCAGAAAACACACACACACACACACACACAGAGAGAGAGAGAGAGAGAGAGAGAGAGAGAGAGAGAAACAAGGACGGGACTGGGTACAAGATACACCCTTCCAGACATGTCCTCAGTGACATACCTCTTCCAACTAGGCCTCTATAGTTTCTACCACTCCAAATAGTCAATTCAATTATGATCTTATCAATAAATTAATCAATTAACCCATTAAAATCCTTACAATCTAATCACTACCCCAAAGCCCCATCTCTTGTATATTAGAGTGCATTAGAGACCAAGTCTTCAACTCATGAAGCTTTGGGGAACATTCCAGATCCTAACTACAACAGACTCCTACCTCCAAGTACCATTAAATTGGGGGTTAGGGTTTCAGGATATGAATTTGAGGAGGACACAAACATTAAGTCCATATATGCATGTTATTTAAGTTTTATTTACCTCCATTTCTTCAGGGTAAGAATGGAGATGTCAATAGTACACACCTCATAGTATTGTAGGAGGTTTAAATGTGTAACATGTGAAGTGCCAAGAACAGTGCAGAGTAAGAAACAGTCATATGAGAGTGGACAGATTTTGTTGTTTCTACCAACTCTTGGATTGCTAAAGCTTTTGGGGAAAAAGATTAACAGGATAAAGAAGAGACACGATGATTCAGTAGCACTGTTAGTGAGATGGGACACTGACTAGTAGATGGATTTTGGAATGACAGAATTTATAGGGCCAGTGCCCAAATGCAATGCTTGAACACCCTGTTGCTTGGTATTCTCATTGTAATGGTTTAGATATGAGGTGTCCCCAAAAAACTCATCTGTGAGACAATGCAAGGAAGTTTAGATATAAAATTATTGGGTTACAAGTGCTATAACAAAATCAGTGCATTAATCCATTTATAGGGATTAACTGGGTGGTAGCGGTAGGCAGGTAAGGATGTGGGTGGAAGAGGTGGGTCATTGGGGTACGACTTTTGGGAATATGTTTTGTCCCTAGTAAGTGGAGCAGGCTCTCTCTGCTTCCTGGTGGCCATGTCCTCAGCTGCTTTCCTCCACCTTACCTTTCTGCCATGATGTTCTGCCTCACCGAAGGCCCAAAGCAACAAAGTCAGTCATCTATGGACTGAGACCTCTGAAACTGTAAGCAATGAATAAACTTTTTTTCTTCTGAAATTGTTTTTGTCAGGTCTTTTGGTCACAGTGGCAAAAGAGCTGACTGAAACAATCATCAAACGAGCCTAAGTTTTTTAAGACTTCTGGAAATGGGTGTCCATTCCCTCCTGAGGTTGTTCATCCCATCAGAAATTTGAATCTCTGTAGCTTTCACGTATTGATCTTAAGTTTTAATTTTAGTGATATTCAAAGTAAGTCTAACGTCTCTTGAAAATGTTAGTCCTCTATTTTTTCCAACATTTCGCCCACCCACACCTGCTTCTCTATAGTTCTTTCCCAGGGTTGTTAACTCTAAGACATGTGTCAGTTTATCCTTTGACTTTGCACCTCTATTTCAGCCACAGAGCTCAGTTTTTTCTCATGTCTCTTGTGTGACCACAACACTGCAGACAAATCATACCAGGGCAGTCCCAGGTTCTCCCTTGTTTTACCAACTATGCTTCTGTCGATGCAGCTTACCTACTCATGAATCCCTCTGGCAGCTTCATTAGCTTATTCTGCACTTATTTTCCCTCATAAGGTCATTCTGCACTTATTTTCCCTGTGCCTGAACTGCTCTTAAATCCCCAGTCCTCTTTTTGTATTTATCCAACTAGCAGTGAAGTTTTATGCAGAATCTTGGTTTTATTTTTATAAAATTTCATCCCATTAGATACAGCCCATCACAGTAACCTGTCCAGGTATTTTTGTGTCCTGATTCTGTCTCTCACCATACTTCCAATTCCACCTAGATGACTGGTCATCTGAAAACTCCATACATTGCTTACCATGTTTTCATTCAAATCCTTGATAAACTGTAGAATAGATCAGAGTGTGCCAAAAAAATCTGTTGTCATTAATCTGTTCCTCAACACTTTTATCATAAATTTAAACAAGTTTCAAATTTTATTTCTCTATCCACGAGGACTTTACAAGAAAACTTGTCAAGTACAGAAACACTAGGTCTACAGCATCTAGAAGTCCCAGAACCCTATTAACAACACAACAACATCACAAAGAAAGGAGATTGTTTGAATACATAGCTGTCAATATTGATTTTGTAAAAATGTTTGTAAATTTGTAACCTCATGCACTGTAGAGTATAAGATGGTATTCTTACCCAATATGAAGACTTCCCAAGAGCTTTATTAGGTCAAAGACTTGACATAACAGGATTAATATCCTGCTCCATAATTATGAGAGTTATGGTTTGGACATGAGGTATCCACCTCCAAAAGCTCCTGTGTTAAAGTAGAAATATTCAGAGGTGAAATTATTAGATTATGAGAGCTATAACCTAATCAGTCCATCCTAGTTTGAGTGAACTAACTAGGTGCTAACTGTAGCCAGGTGGGGCATGGCTGGAAGAGGTGAGTCACTGGGGGGCAGGCCCTTGAAGAGCTCATTTTCCCTGTGGTCTCATTCCCCTTTCCTCCTTCTTTGTGTCTCTGCTTCCTGGCTGCCACGAATGGAACAGAGCTTCTCTACCACACCCTTCCACCACTGTGTGCTGCCTTACCTTAGGCCCAGAGCAATGGAGTCAGCCATTTTTGGACAAACCTCTGATTCCATGAGCCAAAATAAACTTTTCCTCCTCTAAGTTGTTCTTGTCAGGTATTTTGGTCACAGTGATGAAAAGCTTACTAACACAATGACTTTTAAGTCTTTATGAAACTTAAACCTCCTCTTATTCAACCAAGCACTCTTCCAGCTAGGAACAGAATGCATGCAAGGACAGAAAAAAAAAATATCAAGATTCATGAATTTTGTCTGCAGGTAATGGCTATAGAGTATGAGGACTCACAGAGGCTGCCTTTGCTAAAAAGCACTGACTCTTCACTTGGGCCTGGAGACATCCAATGGGTAACTAAAAACAGGATAAAATTTGGCATTTCTGTCTTCATTTTGTATATGTCTAATTTATTACCTTAAACTTGGGATCAGATTCTTTCTCAGCTCTGCAGATAAGCATGCTAATGCAGGGTTTATTAGCCCTAAATTGACCTAACCTATCTTCTTATTCTTATCACCAAGATAAGAGTAGCTAAGGTATTTTCAAGATTTGCAGGGGCATTCAACTGCCCACTTTTACAACATCCTACTTCACACACCTAGAGTGGCAACTAGAAATCCCCAGTCAGTGCCTAACACCTTCCAGGGAACAGTGGAACCTCGCACGCACTCTGGTAAGATTGCCCCCTTAATCAGAAGTGATCATCTCATGGAACCAAATTGCCCCCTTCTGATTTGTAAAGCAAATGAAGACTGGCCTCTGGGTGGCAGCAATTTCCTTGACAGTGATAAGACTATGTGACTAGAGCTGAGATAATTAATGATCAACAAGATCAGTTTGACCAAAACTGTTTAATCATGCATAGCTCTTGCCTCCTCTGACATTTCTTCCTCTGTTTAAACCAAAAGTCGTACCCCAAGGCAGGGACAAGACTTGCTCTCACTCATCCTCCCAATATAACCATATTGATTAAACTTCCTTTCCTGCTTTTTGCCATTACTTTTTGCATTTGATTTTGGTTTGTTGGGACCTCCATAGTTGGGACTAGAACTTGGTAACAATAGGAGGGGTAATTTTCTATTATAATATGGTACATATTGCTTGAATTTCTCCTTAGTTCCAGAGATCATAAGGAGAAGTCATAGATTTCAGGCAGTCATGAATTTGAGTCCTTCCTCTACCACTTAATAGCCATGCCATAGAATTTGTTTTTAGAGAAGCATTGCTAGTCCCTAATGAAAAATATGTTTTGCTGAATTCTCATAATATTTTTAAATAATCTGGCTTCAAGTTTAGAATTGTCTGAAAGCTCTCAGTGCAACTATGCTAGTTTCTCTTGCTATCTTACCTCTTTCTTCCTTTGAGTTTATTTGAGATTATAGGGTCAAAATTAAATTTCTGGACATTTCACCTCTTGAGTTGTATTCCATTTTAGATTTTTTCTGAACTTTTTGAAATTTATTTTCCCAAACTCCTTAGCACATACTTGACCACAATCAGCTTTTCTTTTGGTGATAATCACTTCTATGTCTAAAGTAGTTATCATTCACTAAATGTAGTTCTTATAGTCCAAAAAAGTGAATCTTAGAGTACAAATAAGTTTTCTTATTTGAAGGACCAATGCCCCCTATGGAGATTGTATGTGTGAAACCTTTTGTTTTGGGATCCTGGAAAAGTAGTTTCTATGAAGAAGTTAGAAAAAAAGATAATAGAGGAATAATCTACTCTTTCCCCTCTGCCAAACAAGATTGAGTTCAAGGGATAATAGAGCAGATTCCAGCAGAGACTCTGTTAGACTCTGAGTGGCGTGCAGGAGAAAACAGTGGTGCAGAATGAAAATGGGACCCTGCTACACTTTATTATGGCCCTCTGAGTACTTGGGTGCTCAGGGGAGCCAAGGGGAGATGTTTGTGCTTGGTAATTATCCCTGGGTAGACTTGCAGCTGAGAGGATTCTGGAGAAGATGTTGGGACAGAAGGACATGTATTATAAAATACTCTGCATTCACATTCTTGAGTGTAGGTTCATGGACTCTGGGAAAAGCCATTTTATTTCTTGTCTTCCAGCTCTAGGTGTAATAGTAGTTCAGTGTAATAGCCAGTCCCTGGATAATCTAAACTTCCTCATTTCACTCTCATAGCCAATTCCAATATATCTATAATGAATTGCCTATAATAAATGCCCTACCTACCAAACACCTAGATTTGTTACCGTTTTCCTGATTGGGTAGAAACTAAATATCATTGTTTTTCAGGGAATCACATCTGCATGATATATAAAGACACTCTGCCTTTTATTCTAACAGTCTGGGTTCTATGAATTAGGGTTAAACCTCATCTTGGATTCCAACCATAGGTCTTTCTTCCTCACTTGGTATTGCTTTTGAAGTCTCATTCGACTTGCTCTTCCTGGAAAACACATTTTACCCATGTTCTAAGAATTGGTATGGAGGCTAAAAATACTTTAGGCATTATGCCTGTTTCAGTCAGCTATGACCAAAAGACCTGACAAGATCAATTTTAGAGGAGGAAAAGTTAATTTGGTGCTTATCGTTTCAGCACTCTCAGTCCATAGATAGCTACTCCACTGTTCTAGGCCCAAGGTGAGGCAGAACATCAAGACAGAAGGATGTGGCAGAGGAAAGCAGCTTAGGACATCTCAGTCACAGAGAGACTTACCAGTGACCATATATACCCCCAAAGGTACACCCCTAGGGACCTACTTCCTCCAGCCACAACCTACTTGCCTACAATTACCACCCAGTTAATTCATGCAAGTGGATTAACACACTGATTAGGTTAAGGCTCTCATAATCCAATCACTTTACCTCTGAATTTTCTTGCATTGTCTCACATATGAGTTTTTGGGGGACACTTCATATCCAAACTATAACAATGTCACATTGCCATACCAAGTTTTAACCATGGAAAAGTATGCATCTGATAGGAGAAAAGTTCTGAGTTGCTCTCAATTTACTGCTTACAAAAGACGAGAGGAGGCTGCAGCTCCTGGTGAGATCTGGCCTGGAGCGGAGGCAGCACCAGCTCCAGCGGGGAGTTTAGGCCTTTCGGCACCATTTTACAGCTTCCCTGGCAGAGAGTGACCACCTGCCACCGACTGAGCCCCCAGTGAGGAGCTCAGACCTGCCTGGGCTCTCAAGCCCAGTGTCTCCATCACTGAGCACAGTTTTGTGACTCCACCCCAACTTGGTCTAGTGCCCAGGTCCACACCCTGGCCCAGGGTCAGGCACCTTGCTGTATCTGATTGTCTATCAACACCAGGCTGCATCTGCCCAGAAGCACTGATCATTCCCAACCTGGAGGTAGTGGGACAGCAGCTTTCTTGGGTCACTGCTTGATCAAGCACCTCTCAAACATCGGGTGAGTTACTGGAAATCTGCAGGGACACTTTAAGTCTTTACAGGGAAATTGCAATCCCTCTGATTTGCACTACTAGAGGGGAAGATACACGAGCAACATGAGAAAACACAGGAAGAAAGTGTCCCAAACAAACCTAGATGATATAGCAAGAGAACCCAAAGACAGCACGGTAGAAGGAATGACAGAAAGGGAGTTCAGAATGTTCATAATTAAAATGATCCGAGAAGAGAATGATGTGACGAGAGAGCAGATTCAGGCTATGAATAATCAGCTAATAGACCAATTGCAGGAAGCAAAAAATCATTTCAATAAAGAGATAGAAGTTCTGAGAAAGAAACACAAAGAAATCCTTGAAGGAAACAAGGAAATGAAGGAAACAATAAACCAAGTTAAAAACTCAATAGAAAGCATAATTAACAGAATAGATCACTTGGAAGACAGAACCTCAGACAATGAAGACAAAATATTTAATCTTGAAAACAAAGTTGAACAAACAGAAAAGATGGTTAGGAATCATGAACAAAACCACCAAGAAATATGGGACATCATGAAAAGACCAAATTTAAGAGTTATTAGGATTGAGGAAGGCACAGAGATACAAACCAAGGGTACGAATAATCTGTTCAAGGAAATAATATTAGAAAATTTCCCAAATATGAAGAATGAGATGGAAAATCAATTACAAGAGGCTTACAGGACACCAAACACACAGAATTACAACAGATCCACACCAAGGCACATTATAATGAAAATACCTAAAATACAAAACAAAGATAGAATTTCAAAGGCTGCGAGAGAAAAGCATCAGATTACCTACAGGGGGAAACCAATACAGATATCAGCAGGTTTTTTCAGCCCTAAAAGCAAGAAGGGCCTGGAACAACATATTTCAAGCTCTGAAAGAAAATGGATGCCAACCAAGAATCTTATACCCAGCAAAACTTACCTTCAGATTTGATGATGAAATAAAATCCTTCCATGATAAACAAAAGCTTAAAGAATTCACAAAGAGAAAGCCTGCCCTACAGAATATTCTCAACAATATATTCGAAGAGGAAGAAACGAAAAACAACAACCTCAGTCAACATAGGGAGGAATTACCCTAAAGAAAGAGTCAATCAAAGGAGAAACAAAGTTAAGCTAAAAACCCCAAAAAAGCTAAAATGAAAGGAAATACAAGTCATATCTCAATAATAACCCTGAATGTAAATGGCCTAAACTCATCAATCAAAAGACATAGACTGGCAGATTGGATTAAAAAGAAAGACCCAACAATATGCTGCCTTCAAGAGACTCATCTCATGGAAAAACATGCCCACAGACTAAAGGTGAAAGGGGAGTCAAATAGACCAAAACACAATAATACTGGGGGACTTTAACACTCCTCTCTCATCATTGGACAGATCTTCCAAGCAAAAATTGAACAAAGAAACCATAGGACTCAATGACACAATCACTAATGTGGACTTAACAGACATATAGAATATTCCATCCATCAAAAAGTGAATACACTTTCTTCTCAGAAGCTCATGGTTCCTTCTCTAAAATAGACCATATGTTATGCCACAAAGCTACTCTTAGCAAATACAAAAACATAGAGATACTACCTTGTATACTATCAGATCATAATGGAATGAAATTAGAAATCAATGATAAAGTTAAAAACAGAAACTACTCCAAGACCTGGAGATTAAATAATATGCTATTGAATGATACATGGATAACAGAAGATATTAGGGGGGAAATTAAAAGATTCTTAGAGGTCAACAAGAACAAAGATACAACATATCAAAATCTCTGGGATACTACGAAAGCAGTGCTAAGAGGAAAATTCATTGCTTGGAGTGCATTTAATAAAAGAATGAAAAGTCAACAAATCAATGACCTCACATTACAGCTCAAAGCCCTAGAAAAAGAGGAACAGATCATCACCAAAAGTAGTAGAAGACAGGAAATAATCAAAATCAGAGGTGAAATCAATGAAATAGAAACAAAAGAAATAATTCAAAAAATTGACAAAACAAAAAGTTGGTTCTTTGAAAAAATAAACAAAATTGATAAACCCTTAGCCTCGCTAATGAAGAGAAGGAGAGAGAAACTCCAAATTACTAAAATCTGTGATGGAAATGGAAATATTACAACAGACACAATTGAAATACAAAACATAATAAGAAGGTACTTTGAAAATTTATACTCCAACAAAATAGAAAACCTGGAAGACATCAACAGGTTCCTAGAGGCATATGAGCCACCCAAACTGAATCTGGAGGACCTACACAACTTAAGTAGATCAATTTCAAGCAATGAAATAGAAGAAGTCATCAAAAGCCTACAAACAAAGAAAAGTCCAGGACCGGATGGATTCACAGCCAAGTTCTACAAGACCTTCAAAGAAGAGCTCATTCCGATACTCCTCAAAGTATTTCATGAAATAGAGGAGGAGGGAACCCTTCCAAACTCATTCTATGAAGCTAATATCACCCTGATACCAAAACCAGAGAAGGACACATCGAGGAAAGAAAATTTCAGACCAATATCCCTAATGAACATAGATGCAAAAATTCTTAACAAAATTTTAGTGAATCACATACTAAAACATATTAAAAAAAATAGTGCACCATGATCAAGTGGGTTTCATCCTGGGGATGCAAGGTTGGTCCAACATCCGGAAATCAATCAATGTAATTCACCACATCAACAGACTTAAAGTCAAGAACCACATGATTATTTCAATAGATGCAGAGAAAGCATTTGATAAAATACAGCATCCCTTCATGCTCAAAATACTAGAAAAAATAGGGATAGTGGGGACATTCCTTAACATTGTAAAGGCTATCTATGCTAAGCCCACAGCTAACATCATTTTAAATGGAGAAAAATTGAAAGCATTCCCCCTGAGAACTGGAACAAGGCAGGGATGCCCTCTTTTGCCACTACTATTCAACATTGTTCTTGAAACTCTAGCCAGAGCAATTAGACAGACCAAAGAAATTAGAGGAATACAAATAGGAAAAGAAGAGCTCAAACTATCCCTATTTGCTGATGATATGATTCTCTATTTAGAAGACCCTAAGAATTCCACCAGAAAACTTCTGGAACTCATTAATGAATTCAGTAAAGTAGCAGGATATAAAATTAATGCTCATAAATCCAATGCATTTTTATTCGTAAGTGATGCATCCTCTGAGAGAGAAATTAGGAAAACTACCCCATTCACAATAACCTAAAAAAAATAAAATACTTGGGAATCAATCTAACAAAAGAAGTGAAAGACCTCTACAATGAGAACTAGAGAACACTAAGGAAAGAAGTTAAAGAGAATCTGAGAAGATGGAAAGATCTCCCATGTTCTTGGATAGGCAGAATTAATATTGTCAAAATGGCCATACTTCCAAAAGTGCTATACAAATTCAATGCAATTCCAATTAAAATCCCAATGACGGACCTCATAGAAGTAGAGCAAGCAATCATGAAATTCATTTGGAGGAATAAGAGACCCAGAATTGCTAAAGCAATCCTTAGCAAGAAGAGCGAAGCAAGGGGTATCACAATACCAGACCTTCCACTATACTACAGAGCAATAGTAACAAAAACAGCATGGTATTGGCACCAAAACAGACAGGTAGATCAATGGTACAGAATAGAGGACACAGAGACAAACCCACATAAGTACAGGTATCTCATACTTGACAATGGAGGCCAAAACATGCAATGGAGAAAAGACAGCCTCTTCAACAAATGGTGCTGGGAAAACTGGAAATCCATATGCAGCAAAATAAAACTAAACCCATATCTCTCACCCTGTACAAAACTCAACTCAAAGTGGATCAAGGACCTAGAAATTAGACCAGAGACTCTGCACCTAATAGAAGAGAAAATAGGTCCAAATCTTCATCATGTTGGCCTAGGACCAGATTTCCTTAACATGACTCCCAAAGAGCAAGAAATAAAAGCAGGAATCAATGATTGGGCTAGAGTCACACTAAAATGCTTTTTCTCAGCAAAGGAAACAATCAGCAATGTGAAGAGAGAGCCTTTAGAGTGAGAGAAAATCTTTGCCACACACACTTCAGATAGAGCACTAATCTCCAGAATCTACAAAGTGCTCAAAAATCTTTACACCAAGAATACTAATAACCCAATCAATAAATGGGCCAACAAAATGAACAGACACTTTACAGAGGAAGATCTAGAAGCAATCAACAGATTTATGAAAAAATGTTCAACATCCCTTGTTATAAGAGAAATGCAAATAAAGACCACCTTAATATTTCATCTTACCCCAATTAGAATGTCTTTTATTAAGAATACAGGCAACAACAGGTGTTGGCGAGGATGTGGGGAAAAGGGTATACTCAAACATTGCTGGTGGGAGTGCAAGTTGGTGCAGCCACTCTGGAAAGCAGTGTGGAGATTCCTTAGAAAACTTGGAATGGATCCACCATTTGACCCTGCTATCCCACTCCTTGGCCTATACCCAAAGGACTTAAAATCAGATTACTATAGTGATGCAGCTACATCAATGTTCATAGCTGCTCAATTCACTATAGCTAGATTGTGGAACCAACCTAGATGCCCTTCAATAGATGAATGGCTAAAGAAACTGTGGTATATATACACAATGGAATATTACTCAGCCATAAAGAAGAATAAAATTATGGCATTTGTAGGTAAATGGATGATGTTGGAGACTAGTATGCTAATGAGATTAGCCAATCCCAAAAATCCAAAGGCTGAATGGTCTCTCTGATAAGTGAATGATGATGCATAATGTGGGGTGGAATGATGGTAAGAATGGAGAAAGGATAGAGAGCATAGAGGGAAGGGAGGGGTTGGGTTGAGGTTGAGGGGTAAGAATAATAACAGTATGTGTTACAGACATCATTGCCCTGTGTACATGTATGAATGCACAATGGGGTGACTCTACTTTGTGTACAACCAGAAAAACAATTGCTGTACTCCATTTGTGTTCAATGAATCAAAAAATTTAAAAAAAAAAGACCAGAGGATGGAAGGAAGGACAGATGGGAGAGGTTAGTTAGCAATAAGCAACAGGCCACAATGAACAAAAAACCATTTCATATCCCCATACATGTGATGAAACCTTAATCCAAAATCTATCATGACCCAGTAGGTGCTACTGTGTCCTGCATGTAGCTCCAGCCAATTGGAGGCAGCATTTGTTTCTTCTATCCCAAAGCTTTCCTTGTTTCCTATAATCCCACCCATGTTATCTATAGCCAAAGTAGCTTTGACATAAACAACATCTGCCTACCTTCCTCAAATTTTCTTTATAAAACACTCTGACTTTATGGATTCAGTAAACATTTTTTTCCAGCTGCTACCTTAGGTTTGTTCCTGGAGGCTGTAGGAACTTGTCCCAGAATCAGTCCTTTCTTTCTGACTGGCAACTGTAATGGCTCAATAAACCCTTTTATTTCAAGATTTTTGTCTCAGGAGTTTTGGGTTAACATAGCCTTTCTCCTGGTGTTCTTTCTTTCTTTCTTTCCTTTTTTTTTCTTTTTTTTTTTTTTTTTTTTTTTTTGTACTGAGGATTAAGTCCAGGGGTGTTGACTACTGAGCCATATCTCCAGCCCTTTTTTATACTTTATTTAGAGACAGGATCTCACTGAGTTGCTTAGCGCCTTGCTAAGTTGCTGAGGCTGGCTTTGAGCTTACGATCATCTTGCCTCAACCTCATGAGCTGCTAGGATTACAGGCGTGGCTACTGCACCTGGCTCTACTGGTATTTTTGATAATAATTACATTTGGAGGTTTGCGTTGATTTAGTGTCAGTTTTAATCCCTTTTGAAATGTCAAGACAGTCTTTGGAAAAATGTTCTTTTTGTTTGTTTTGTTTTGGTCTAAAAATGGAGCTATACACTGTTTCCTCATTCCTAAATCTTAAGGTATTGTCTAAAAAATGTATGTCTCATTCTTTGATACCATCTATATAGCTAGGCTGTTATTTCACTTTTTCTTATAAAATTCCAACCTTTAGTGATATAGGCAAACATTGACCATATTTCTAAGTCCCTTAGCCTCCTGTCTGACTTCAGAAATTCCAGAGGTACTACTTAAATTTTTGTTGATATGCTAGAGTGTCCATTATCTCTTTTTCATGCTTATCCTTCTACATCCTTCTCTTCACCACCGTAGTAGGAGAATGCAGAAAGCACTTTCCAGAACCTCCTGCCTATTGGCATTCAATGGGACACAGAAGGTGGACAGTTGGAAGAAAGGAGACATTTTTTTAATGCTTCTGCTTGCATCTGTGTTAGGTGCCGAAGCAGAAGCCATATCAGTGACAACAGCAGCAAGGACAGGAACAGTAGTGACAGTAACACTAAAATCAGCTGTTTGGAAAGAGCATAGAAGCCAGGGAACTTGGTGAATGCAGGTTCATGGACTCTGAGAAAAAACAAATTTTTTTTTTTTTGGTCTTCCAGTTCTCTAGATAGTAGTTTAGTGTAATAACCAGTCCTTGGATAACCTAATCTTCCTCATTTTATACCTATAGGCAATTCTAATATTTCTATAATGGATTGTTTATAATTCTAGAGTATATGTCCTGCTTACCAAACCCTTAGATTTGTTACTGTCCTGAAGGGACAGAAACTTAAAAAAAAATGTGGTTATAAATCAGCATGTGTGTGCAGCATCAGCTGATGAGGCGTACCTTGAAAAGTATTCAAGGAATACTCCATTAATGTCAATTCTGCCCACAACTCTTCTTTATCTCTTGGTAGAGATAAACCTGGAACCTCTTGAGTCTGGTTTGAAGTTTTTTGGTATTTGCTGGCAGTTACAGACTCTTGTCTGTGCTATGTTTATTTCCCAGAAGGTCTTCATTCAGATTATTGAGAAACATTGCAAACCTTGGTTTGTTGAGCTCTTTCTTCTTTAAGGCATATAATTCACCACTGTTATCTCCCTGTGTTTTTTCTTCCCCTCAGACTCCTAAGAATTTTGAATTCATGGTTTTCCTTTGGGGTTTCTGCTTCTGTTTTCTCTAGGAACTCTTCTTCTTTGCAGATAAGCTGGTATTCAGAAGGAGAATTCTTGAGAAAGGAAGTCTGTACTAATAATGCTATTACAGAGGAAAAATCGAGTTCGATGTCCGTAATATCTTGTGCCATAGGTTCATTATTATCATATGTAGCTTCTAACCAAGAACAAATACAGAGAATCTCTTACCCACCGTCCTCTCCCTCCGCAAAATGAAAAAGGAGCGTTGTATCTAAACTATGGATAATTCCATAGGTTACCACAGTCAAATCTATGCACATACTTCTACATTTAGGAGCTATTCCTTCATCAATCTGAGCAATGGTAACTGACCCCAAATTTGGAAACTATTCATGAAATGGCCTGTGGAACTGATAGAGTCCTTGACCTTTAATACTCAGCATCTGTGTCTACACACTTTCCTCCCCCTGTTGCATGTAATGCAGATATGGTAGATTTTGAAGTTGACCCTTAATTAGACACAAAATGTGGAAGAAAAATTTTAACTGCATATTTAAATGTCATCCAGAAGCAGGGAAAGGCATGCAGCCAAGCTTTCCCAGTTCTTTATTTCATCACATGACATTGCTTGGATATCAGTTTATCAACAGATTGAATTTCCACCACCACTTTATGAATAGAGAGACTTGCAAGAAAACTACATGAATGTGAGCTTTTAAAAAGCGGGGGAACTACAACACAAGGTAGGTTACTTTTAAACAAATGTATAATTTTGTTTCAGATTTAAATTATTCTGTAGATTTTTTCCTCCCTGAATTCCCCAAGCATTTTAATCAAACTTTATCAAGTATAGACCCCTTGAGTAGAGTAGGTAGGTGGATTTCTTCGGCAAAAGCCAAGAAAAGCATACATGTACTGCAGTCACAAAAAAGATCATCAGTCATTTCCTTATGCTGTTTGAAGACAGAAGAAATCTTTCCTAGTTTGAAGACATTTATTCTTTGCTTTGTAGAGTTTGAAAATGGGAGGAGGGATATTGAGATGATTTGAGTGCAGGTTAGAGCATAGGTTTCAATCACAGAAATTATTAATAGAGTGTATCTTGACTGGTATGGGGTATGGTTTCTAGACTGCTTATAGAAGGAAAATAGTATTAAGTAAAATATTTATAGTTTAATGTTTAAGTTTATGTCATGGAAATAATACACACACATATGCTGATGGATCTTTTTCTAAGTTCTCTCCTGCAAGATCTGAGCTTTAAGATCTGGGAACTAAGACTAATCAGAATCTTCACACATTTTAAAAAGATTGTGTGTGTGTGTGTGTACAGCTGTATGTGTGCACACAAGCATTCACCAAAGTAGGACAGAGAGAGAAGAAACTGGTATAAAGTGAGATCATTCTATATATGTGATCTCAGTGAAGCAACTAATGAGATGAGCATTATAACCATCATCAAGAAGATGAGGGGCTGGGCACAGTGGCACACATCTATAATCTCAGCGACTCAGGAGACTAAGGCAGGAGGATCACAAATTCAAAGCCAGCCTCAGCAAAACCAAAATGCTAAGCAGTAAGTACTCAGTGAGACCCTGTCTCTAAGCAAAACACAAAATAGGGCTGAAGATGTGGCTCAGTGGTCCAGTGCCCCTTAGTTCAAGCCCTGGTACCTCCCTCACCCTCCAAGTCCCCCCGCCCCAAAACAAGATGATGAGAGGACTGGGGATGACAGAAGGGAAGAAACCTAAGTCTGTCCAGTTCTTAAGGCCACCTGATATCTGTTAGGCTTCTTCAGTTAGCCTGTCATACAGGTATTGATAATAGTATAATACACTCAGAGCATCTGTTACTCTGCTTGATTTGTGTTCTTACTTTCTGTCATCCTGTAGTTTGTACTTCTAATAAGTGCAAAGGAATGTGCAGAGAGGAAAATGCTCAGCATTTCTACATTTTGCCTTGGAAACTCTATTCCAGTATGTCTACTTTTCCCAGATTAATTTTTTGTTATTATATAAACTTCAGATTCAAGGCCCTAAATCATGTGGAAAGGAGACTTAGAACAGGCACAACTCCTTCATTCTGTATCTTTGTCAGGCAAGTGGAAAGAAACATGACTAAGTTTAATAGTTTATTTTATAGTAACAGTGCTATAAAATTGCAGATCTAAATGTGCAAGCAGTGGAGAATGATGTAATGATACACTAAACTGCTACTAAAAATCATATTTTAAGGAATATTTCAGACCAGGGAAGGTTCACAACACATAGATATTGTGATCTCCTCTTTCTAAAATTAAACAATGTACATTGCAAAAATAAATAAAAGGAAACCAGATACCAACAACATTTAGCTATAGGAAATCTTAATTTCTTCTCCCTTTTTAACATTTTTTCAAATTTTCCAAAAAGATATATATATTTTCTAGAAATAACTACTGTAGATAAAATTTCTAGAAATAACTACTGTAGATATGGTATGGCTCTGCGAGTCACTTGTTCCAAGCTTAGAATTGTGCCTTCCAGGATGAGGAGTGAAAACAGGACAAGATGCAGAACTAAGTAGTCTGGTGAGATCCTGTTACTTGGAAACGTAAGAAAAGATTCTTATTTCTGGGAACAAATAACATTTATTTATTTACTTACTTATTTACTTAGGTACATTCCAAAAATTGGTTGCACTAAGTGAACTTTTATGCTGCGCTTTGTTTTTCCTTGGAGCTACAGAAAAAGAAATGGGAGAAAACAGGAAAAGAACAAAAAAGTCTCGGCATGTTGCACAAATTCCTTGCATTCGAGTCCCTCCCTCTGCTTCTGATTCTTCATTACTGAAGGTACAACAGTGTATTCACAGATGGAAAGACCTTGTCTGTCTCTCTTAGAGGTTGTAGAAATTTTTTCTGATATCTGTTTATCCAGCCTTAGGAAGAATGTTTGACCCAACATAAGTGCAATGAAGAATGAGCACTCACGTAACCTAATCTTAAACCCGTCCAATTGCAGGAGCTCTGTGTTTTAGTCAACTATTTCGCTGCTGTGACTAAATGATCTGACCAGCACAATTATAGAGGAGGAAGGGTTTATTTGAGGGCTCACAGTTTCAGAGGTCTTAGTCCATACAAAGCTGGCTCTATTCCTCAGGGCTCGAGGTGAGGCTGAACATCATGGCAGGAGAGGGAAGTAGCTCACATCATGGTGATCATGAAGCAGACAGAAAGTCTCCACATTCCAGATACAAAATATACACCCCAAAGCCATATCCCAGTTCCAATCTCCTCCAGCCACACCCTAGCACTTCAATTAATCCCATCAGGGATTAATTCACTGATTGGGTTAAGACTCTTACAACCCAGTCATTTCTCCTCTGAACCTTCCTCTGAACCTATCTCTTACAATATACACTCTGGTATACTGTAACCTGTTCGTGGCTGATCCCCACCAGTGGTAGGAAACTCATTGATTGACAACATGGTGGCTTCCTATTAAGGAATCCTCAGTCCCTTTTGGTCAAAGTTGTTATAGCTATTCTCTCCATCTCTTCAAGGAATGATAGGCAACAGGTTAAAATGTTAGGAATGTTAACCTCTCATTTAAACTGTTTTAATTAATTTAAATTACATTTAATTTGAATTTAATTGAAATTTTATTTAAAATTTATTTAAATTTAATTTAAATTAAAATACATTTAAAATAATAATAAAAATATTAGGTACATTACTTCTGGTTTAGGATGTTTGGAATTTTACTAAGGAAAAGAAGTAGGCTTTCTTTTTCTTTGTAGAAGAAAACTGTAACTTTAAAGATTTTCTCATATAATGAAAATTCCCATTGTACTTTGGAGCTTTACTCTTAAAATTGGCTTGCAATTCTCATATCATCTTGTTCTCAATCATTTGAAAGGCTTAATTAGTTTCGCAGGGATGGAATCCTTTCTCTTTCTTAAATATGTTATCTTTTAAAATATCTAATTCAGAAACTTTAAGACTGAAATGAGGCACTTGGCTTTGCTACTTTTACTCTGGGTTTATTTTCAATATCACGTTTAAGGTCTCTAGACCTCAAAAAAAATTAAATTTAATTTAAAAACTGCCTTGTGGATTTCAGCTCCACACAAAATTTATAACGGTTAAAGTCATCTTGCCTTACTTTTATGCAAATATATATATACATGTACATATGTATGTAAGTAGATTTCATTATATAGTTATATATATATATTGTGTGTGTGTGTGTGTGTAATTACCTGGTAATTAAGTTTTTTAAAACTCTATCATTGCTTTGAATTTTTTTTCACCTAGGACAAATTTATTTCATCTTGATTTTTCTAGAATATTGATGTCA
>JAJEJO010002851.1:0-12379 GCA_020662805.1 Glaucomys volans | reverse complement strand
GGTCTCAGTTTCCTCACTTATAAAATGAGTACAATAGATTGACCATCTCACAGGATTGTTATAACTTGGGTTGATGTAGGCAAAATGCTTAGTATGGCATATAATATGTACTTAAGTATGTCATATAATATGCACTTAAGGTATGTTAAGTACATAATAGTAATTGAAGACCTGGCCCTTTTATCCTTTCTGATGGATTACGGCCTAACCAATGATCTATCCTTCCCTCAAGCTTATTGTCTATAGAAAGACTAAAGTGATCTTTTTAAAGTGAAAGTCTGGTCAGTGTAAAGGATGACATTTTGGGTTGAATAATTAGTTTTGGCAAAGGAGCGGGAATGGCTATGCTTGCAGGATTCTGAGCAGCATGCCTGGCCTCTACACACTAATGCCAGTAGCACCCTTTCCCCTCACACTGACTGAGATGATCAAAAAATTTCTCCAAATGTCTATTGGGAGTCAAAATCATCCCTGTTGAGTATCACAGCCTCAAAGAATTGTAAAGGCTTCTCATGAAAGCTAATCTTTAAACCTAACATGGGATAAAATGCTTCCATCATCATCCCCTGCATAATTCTACAGCATTTTTTAAATCAATCTCTATGCTCCATTTGAACTTAAAAAAAAAAAAAAAAAAAGAAAGAAAATGTCTGGTTCCCTACATATCCAGATATTTCATACCCCATGTGTGAATTTGTACCACTTTCTCCCTCTGTCTATTAACTAGCTTTTCTTTTTCTTCTAGTACAGTGATTTTCAAATTTTAGCTTGTACGAATGAGAATCACCCAGAGGGTGTGTAAAAACAGAGTGCTGGGCCTCAGTCATACAGTCTCTGATTCAGCAGGTTGGGGCCTGAGGAATGTGCTTTCTTTTTTTTCCCAGCGGTGCTAGGAATTTACCCCAGAACATCTGGGATGGTAGGCAAGTGCCCTATCATTTAGCTATATCCCCAGCCCTGAGGATTTGCATTTCTAAGGGATGCCCAGGTGCTACCCATGCCCTTCGTGCACCAATATTCTAGCCCTTCAGGGACTCCTCCTCACCCTTGAGACTCGGGTCATCTCATTTAAGAAGCTGGCCGTGACTGCCACAGGCAGTTTGCTCTCCTCTGTTTTCATAGTGCCTTTTAAGTACAGATGTTGGCCTCTGTCACACTCCCCCTCTATTCATCTGTCTATGGCCCTTGCTTACCGGGAACTTTCCACTGAAAGTTTCACTCACCCTGAAGCCTGGCACACTTCAAGCCCTGTGCAGATTCTCACAACCTACTTTCCTCAATAAGGATCAATCAGATCCTAAGAGCCTGGAAATCCTTAGATCTCCTTCAGCAAAACATCATGACCTACTTACCTGGGGAGCTGTTGACTTCCCATTTTCATCATCACACACACCAGTAGACAACTGTATAAGCAAACTAAGGCTGAAAGCGACCCAACTATTCTTTCCAATTGTTGTTCATTAAAAATATATATGTTAAGTTTAGCAAGAAAAAGCTTCTTATTCCTAGGGAAGTTAGCTTTGAATGCATCACATTTTCAATTATGTAGAGACTCATCAGAATCACCTGCTATGCTCTGGCAGGACCTGACCCAAGGGCAACAGCGCTACTTCTACAGCATCATGAGGATTTATGACTCCAGGCCCCAGTGGGAGGCCCTGCAGTCCCGCTACATCCAGAGCCTTTGGCACCAGCAGCGGCTGGGTGAGTTTAACTACCTGACCTGAACCAGGCACCTCAGGAAGGGATGTGCTGCAGCCGGAAGTCAAGTTTACGGATAAATGATTCAGAAAGAATAGCCTCTGCCAGACTATTTTATCAACACGGTTGGCTAGCCAAGTTTAAAAATTATTATCTCCAAAGGTAAAGAGCAAAGTTTTATGGGTAAGAGGATTTAAAGAAATTAGAGAATAGATTCTTATCAAATGTGAACAACTCTCTGAGATTTACAGGAATTTGATCTAGTAGATCAAGGGCGCTGATCTTAGGAAGCCAGTCTAACCTCAAACCATGGATCCACTCCTTGCTGTCCATGCAAACACAGAGGTTTGGCTTACTTACGATAATGGCTACATTTGTTGACTATTTATCATGTTCAGACCTTGTGCTGAGATTTACATATAGCATCTCATTTTCTCCCTGCTTTACAGTTGTGGAAAACATAAGAGTAGGCAGGTTTATAAATGGCAAAGATCTCATGGATTGTAAATGTCTGTGAGGACTTCATGTCAGAGCTGACACCTCCAAAGGCCATGGGTTACCCACCATGTTCTGCTCTCTCTCTTTTTCTACCAACTCCTTCAGATTATATGAAGCACAGACAAAATCAGGGTGTGAAAGACATGTTTGAAGCACCAATCAACTGAAAGGCATCATTGTCTTTTTTTCTTATAGAAATGTTTTCAATGACTAGCCTTCTATATTATGCTCTTTTCCTAGTTCTTCTAGAGCATTTTTTAAAACCCACCCACTGGGCTTTAGCACAGCTACTTTAAATTGTTGTTATATACTTAACAAACAGAAAACATCATTTTTGCAAACGATTTACTAAAAATAACAACAATGGAAGAGCTATCTTTCATTGAGGGCTTCCTATGTGGCAGACACTTTCTAAGAACTTAGCATGCATTGTCTTATTTAAAACTCAAACACCCTGTGTAGTGGTTGTCTTTGTAACTGGTATTTTATAGAAGAGTAAACCAAAACATGCATAAGTTAAATGTTTTGACCAGGGTCTTGAATCTAGGAAATAGAGGGGCCAGGATTCCAT
Organism: Glaucomys volans; assembly: GCA_020662805.1. NCBI lineage: Eukaryota > Metazoa > Chordata > Mammalia > Rodentia > Sciuridae > Glaucomys > Glaucomys volans. The sequence goes on along the minus strand of JAJEJO010002851.1, from coordinate 9,609 downwards.
GAGGCCTCCATGATTATCTAAATCATTGCAGTCATCATCTGGTAGCTTTGTTTTTAGAACAAAATTGCATAGAAGACAAAAAAAAAAAAATTCAGAAGCAGAATCATTCAATATTTAGTGCACATAAATTCCCTGTCACCTTATTAAAATCCAGATGTCTAGGCCTAGCCCTCTGAGTTTCTGATTCAGAAGGTCTTTGGAACAGAGTCAGAAATCTACATTTTAATAATCAGTTTTAAAAAGCACATTGTTTCAGTGAGGTGACTCTCAAGCATGTTATCTGCAGATTGTACTTTGAGAGACACTGAGAGAGATCAAATATTACTTTTTCTGAGTTGAAGAAACTTTTGATATCAAAGACAAGTTATTCGTGTGAAGATTCCTCAAGACTCTAGTCCCTTTCCAAATGATTTGACATGCTAATCAATGACTAAATATTTATTAATTTATTGAGTGAAAAAATGCAAAAGAAGAAAACTATACTTACTGTCTTCAAAGGAGTATGGTCAGGGAATGCTAACCATAAAAGTAGAACTCATGTACACTCACATGAATATTTGCAGGGTTTTTTTTTCTGTAAAATATAGGTTTTGAAGTTTCTCTCATTTCTTTCACCCAGGCTATATCACTCAGCGGGAAGCCTTGTCTTATGCTGCAGTACTTAGAGATTCTGCCAAGAGAGCCTCAGTCAAGGCAGCTCCTCAAAGGACCATTCCCAGGAAGTCTACAGCCATGACAAGAAAAGGTGTATCAGCAAGACCCCAGTCTGTGGTTCCATCCAGGGTCCAACGCACAGGGCATTGAGCCCTCAGGAACTGGGAGTCTGCACAATCTCTGTACAGGCAGTTTGCCTGTGTGTCTCTGGCATCTGGCGGGTGTTGGGTGCATGGTTGTTGAATGACAATGAATAAAAGAATAACTTCCAATACAAACCTCAGACTTCGAAATAATCTCATTCACAAACAGTTTACCAGCAAGAACAAGGTTGAAAGGTTTTAAAAGCAATAGAACTGAAAGCAAGCTTTTCCATGTTTAGTCTAGAGAATAAGGTGACTTTCAAACCTTTCGAAAGAAAAGCTTCCTTGGAATTTGGACCTCCCAGAGAAATCCCCCAAACAATGAAAGATACAAGTGGCCACAAGGTGCCAGGCCTCCTGTCCCTGGGTGACCATTCCCTACAAGCCATCTACTACATATACTGAAAAATACAAACCAGCACGGAGTAAGCAGGGATCAGGAGGGGCTTCCAGAGCCATGTCCAGAGCAACACCTGGTGTGTCCATCTCCTTCCTCTCCTCTTCCCCATCAAGCAATAACATTCGAGTTGGTTCCAAAGTCTCTGGTTCTTGCCAGGCTCAATCACTGTGCCATCTTGAAACTTGCATTTATCAGCCTGTCACTGCTAGGCTGACTCTAAGCAGCTGTGATTGGCCTTGACATGGGGTAGAGAATCCGTCCACGCACCCTCCCTGGCAGCCAAACAAACAGTCTAAGCAAATCATGAAGCAGCCCCAAACAACTAATCCAAGTCCAACCTTCCCATGGTCTCAGAGGTTGGAAGCAAAGCACACAAGGCCATGTGAGTGAATCAGATCATTGCACAACTGAGATTGTATTATATTAGTTATATTTAATAGCTATTTTCATCACCAACAATTTTGTGTGTGTTAAAAATTAGTCATCAGGTACTTGCAAATAAAAAATACCTCTTCATCTTTGCTTTTAAAAATTCTTCACTGTTCAGATCAGACAATGACTTTGTCATGTGCACAAAGGAATTGGTTGAAATGGAAAATAAACTATTTGACAGGGGATGTGTTACACTGATCTGAAAGAAAGATATTGGAATATTATCACAAGGAAAAAAAACTCATCAATGATTATTACCTTCTTTCTACAACCATTAACATAAAAGATATGAAAACTGCCAAAAGATTCTGAGAACTCCCACCACTGGTTCTGACTTTTCCTTAGAAGGGACAAGGGGCATGTTTGGCTCACCACTGTGTTAGGAAGTCTTGGGAAGTCAATCTGGCCTCTCTGGGGTCAGGTAATCATAGAGAAGCTTCTCAGCAAATCTGGGTCCTGACTCTCTAAGTCATTTTAAGGGTTTTTTTTACATATATTTTTTAGTTTTAGATGAACGCGATCTTTTTTTTTTTTAAATTTATGTATGGTGCTGAGGATTGAACCCAGTGCCTCACCCATGCTAGGCAAGAGCTCTACCACTGAGCTACAACTCCAGCCCAATTTTAAGTTTTAAGTCAGGAACTGTTAGGTAGCCTTAAAAGAAGAAAAAATTCAAATGAAATTGAGGTGAACTCTAGGGTAACCCTCTTAAGGATAATGGTTTGTGGGAGCCCTAACTTAAACCAGCTTACCTTCCCATTTATCCACCATGAGCCTTTCATCCCTTCGAACAGCTTACATGCACTTTTATCTCAGGCCAGTTTTTTCATGGGCACAGATATTTGCTGTGTAAGCTTTAGCTAGTGATGCAGAATATCAAGGAGGTCACTTAGGATTCAGAACTTCAACCCTGCATCAAAAATCTCAGAAGAATTTTATTTCCAGTACAGGATTTTACAAGCTGATGGGCAGGTGAATGTCACTGGTACTTAAGAAGAACTAATTGGTACAGCTGATGCAGGAGGTTGGCTTGTTGGCTTTCCTTTCTGAGATGATAATGTTCCTCCACCCCACGAGCCTCACACTTGAAGCTTATGAGGAATGTGGTATGTTCTGATGCTGGAAGAAAGATGCTTATCTGGGAGAACACTGAGGAAGATGATGAAAGGGAAGAGAGGACCTCTGAAACATTTAACCAAGTCTACACCTTTGACCCAATGGAAACTTTATTACATGCTCTCATGATATCAATGAACCTCACTGAAAGTCCTGGAGGTCAATGATCATTTCGCTTCAAGTGGATAGCCCCTAGAATAGACCCTGCTCTGTGATAGGCAATCAACAACACTTTTAAAATAACATGAAGTTTTCAAATATGCTACAAGTCAGACTGGAATGTGACTGCTATGTTGTTCTAGGGTACCAGGAAGCCACAACTACTGATGGGTCTGGCAATGGTTTTTCAAGGACAGGTGATGGGAACAGTCCATTCCACATGGAGGCAACAGCGGGTGCAGTGTCCTCACCTCAAATCCTTTTTTGGTTTAAGTTCTAAACAATTATTGAGTTTTAATAATAAATATGTAAACTTCAAAGTAGCACATTTTCAATGTTTTTCTTCAGTCATTGTACTCTACTTGAAAAGTACTCCCAAGAACTCCCCATGCTGTGGACATGGCTTAAATGTGTCTTTCCCCATGAACTTATGTGTCGGGAGCTTGGTCCTCGGTGTGGTGGTATTGGGAGGTGGCTGTGGAGCCTAGAAGTGGAACCTAGTTGGAAGTCACAGGGGGCATTATTTCTGGAATTAATTGACACAGTTCTCATGGGATACTGGTTAGTTTTCATGAAAGCATTGTTATAAAAGAATGAACCCAACTCCTGAACGACTCTTGGGCTTCCTGTCTTGACATGAGAGCACTCTATCTAACACATGTTCCTGCCATGAAGCCATCTGCCATGATGTGATGTAGCCAGGTGAGTCCCCACCAGAGCTAGTACCACACTATTTGGTCTTTCAGAATCCAAACAATGACCTAAATAAATCTTTCTTTCTAAAGTTTTCAGTCTTGAGTATTTTATTATAGCAACAGAAAACAGACAATGCATCTTGCTATATGGCTGGCCTACAACCCACAAAGTATTAACTCACAAGCAGCCAACCAGGATGGACTATATGGTACCATTCTAATGTTTTAAAAATATTTTTAAAATATTGATTCTTTTTAGTTGTACATGACAGTAGAATCCATTTTTACATAATTGTAAAAGCAGGGAATATATCTTGTTCTAATTCAGTTCCAGTACCTTTCCTTCACTTCTGTCCCCCAACACCTTCTCCTTTCCCTCTATTGATTTTTATGCCATTTACCCATAGTTTTTCTTTAAATTAATTTCTTGTGGATGTACAAGATAGTGAGATTCACTGTGTTATATACATATATTACATAGGAAAGTTATTTTGGATCCATTCCAAAGTCTAGTCTTTATTTAAATGATAGGTTTGAAATGAAAAATAAGTGTAAAGATAAGAAACAGAACTCACATGACTTAAATACTTTACTCCACAGCCATTTACAATTCTTCTTTTTGAAAAAATTTTAATCAAGATATAATTTATATGCAATAAATGTACTAAAAGTTTGATGAATCTTGACAAATGTGTGGTGACATAACCACCATCACAATCATGATATAGAACATTTGTACTCCCCCCAAATTTCCCTCACACATTTTTGTATTCAACCTCCTTCCCCAAACTCTGACCTATGGTAACCACTAATTTGCTTTTATCACTATAGACTTATCTTCTAGAAATTTACTTAAGTAGAATTGATATATAAACTCACTAAGACTGTATCATTCATGCTTGCCTTCTCTCACCCAGCATGATGCTATTGAGGATCATCATGTTACATATATCAGTAGTTTATTCCTTTACATTCCTTGGGAGAATTCTTTTGTATAAATATACCACAATTTGATTATCCATTCACTGGTTGATGAATATTTGGATTGGTTTGGGACTATTATTAATAAAACTGCTACAAATGTTTGAATTTAAGCCTTTGCATGAACACTGCATTTCTGCTTATTTTGAATAGACACCTAGTAGTAAAATTACTGCAATATATAGTACATTTAAGTTTAACCTTGTAAGAATTGTTTTCCAAAGTGGTATCCCATTTTGCATTCCCACTAGCAATATGTAAGAATTCTGCTTGTTTTGTATTCTTGCAATGTCAGATATCTTAATTTTTGTATTCTAGTGACTGTTTCTGTGAGGTGGAGGAGAACAAGGGTTTGTGAAGAATGCTGCCACTATGATTATACTATGATCACCTTCTTCCTGTGAACTATGGAAAATTTCATGAAAGAGGGTGGTGGCAGATATGGAGGTGGTGATGGTGATAATACTGGAGATTTGACAGAAGAAAGTTTAAGGGTTACCACTGGGTTAACAAATGGTTACATTTACCTGATAAGGCAACACTCCAGCTTATGTTTTCTGCAAGGCGGGGTTGAAGCAGGTGAGAAAGAGGGAAAAGAAGGAGCCCCCACATGAAGGACAGTTCCTGGACAAAACTGTAGTGTATGTTCAGTGTGCTCTTATTAACTTCTCACCTCCTTGCTTACCTTGTTCTTCAGGTTCAACAACCAATATTCCTCCACCATCACCAAAATCTTTATTGCAGTGAAGGGTTATCTACCGCTGCATGTTAAATTACTCAAAACTTAGTGACTTAAAATGGTAGAGTGCTTGCCTAGCACTCTAGTGAGGCACTGGGTTCGATCCTCAGCATCACATAAAAATAAATAAATAAAATAAAGGTATTGTGTCCATATACAATTTACAAATGTTTTTTTAAAAAATAGTAATACTGTCTCATAATTTTTGTGGTCAGGAGCCTGGGCATGGCTTAACCAGGGCTTCTGGCTCAGAGATCCATATTAAGCTGCAATAAAGGTAACAGGCCGAGAACTCAACCAACCAGGGAAGGAACATTGCCAAGCTCACTCATGTGATTTTTAGCAGAATTTAGTCCCTGGGAACCTGGTCGTTTTTTTTTAATGCCTGGCATCTGCCCTCAGTTCCCATCACATAGGTTTCTCAATATGGTATCTCACAAGTGGTGGTTTGCTTCATCAGAATCAAGAGTGCTGTGTAAGGGGGAAGTCACAGTCCTTTATAACCTAATCCATCACTTGTATAAGTGATGTTCTATTCATTAGAAACAAGTAACTGGGTCCAGCTCCCACACAAGGATGAGGGTTAGAAGGTGGGGTTCTTTGGGAGCCATTTTGGAAGATGTCCACTGAAGTCAAGAGTAGGGTGAAGTGAAGTAAGCAACATGCCTAGGGACACAAAATTGAAGGAAAGACTTGTTCTTGCACAACCTTGAGAGTGAATCCCTCCTGACACCTCACGCACTTAACTAGTCCTAGCCCCATTGCCTGCCTCCTGTAACCAAGGCACTCATGGTGACTTCTGACACTCAGGAGGGGCTCCCCGCTGAGACACCCAGCCTAAGCCTGTCTTTGCAGGCAAGGGTCTCACTGTTCCCACTGGATGCCCTCTTGAAACCTGGATACTTTGTGTTCTAATCCTTCAACATGCTGTTGGGAAAAAAATATCAAATAAGTCTAAGACATTTAATAATTAGTACGTTATTCATTTGTAATCAATATATTTAGAGTAGTATTTACCAGAATATAAACCATATGCCAGACTCACTGAGGATGCTTTTAGAAATTCCTGTCTCTCCTAAACTCCAAGAATCAGAAGGTGAAAGATAGCATCGCAGGTGACAGTAAGCTTACTAAAGTGAAATCGCCCTTTGCCTTTAAGTAGTAGCTTCAACAGACATATTCTTTAAACCTAAACATCTGAATTTCTGTTTGGCAAATTTGTCAAAAATTTAGGGACAAGCTGCATAATGATAGCAGCTTTTTGGGTAAGGGAAATATCTCCCTGATAACTCTCAATATCCCATGTAAATAAACTGCTTATTACTTTCACTCAAAAGTTAGGTAGAACCAACTGTATTGTGATCACACAGTTCTTAAATCTACTGGACTGATTTTTTTCCCCTCAAGTTGGCATTGCTAAATAGGAATTACAATTCCACAAAATGAACGCTGCCTGAGTTTTCACTACCAGTTCCTGTTTTGTGATGAAGGCCAAAGGAACATGCCCAAGAGTTCCCACACCTTTTCAATTAAAATGAGTTGCTAATTGCGTCAGTGCTTGTAGAGGAAACCATTATGTCAGCCTCATTGACTCTGCTTTCCCCCCTAAATTGCAGTCAGTTGCCTGAAATGTAATCAATCTCTATTTTGGGCATCAATCTCTCGTCTGCCTCTGGAAAATTGTTACTTATTTTTCTCCATGGCAGAGCTGTCATACCGCACCAGGTACACCCTGGACTCAGGTCAGAGGGAGAAGCACTTCTTGTAGCTATTGAAAACCACAGCTTAGGTGCGGAGTTGGAGGCAAATTACCAAACTGTAACGGGGCCAAACACTCAGATGCTGCATGGTGTGATTTCCTGAGCATCCTCTTGGCTCATGGAGCATGGCAGACCTGAGGGCAACTGAGTACCTGTTTATAAATAGAAAGTCCTAAAGAAGCGAATTCCCTACTTTATAAATAGTGTAATGAGTCCAGAAGGACAAATGTCATCAAAATGACTTCACAGATACCATTGAAAAGCAGTGATGTTTCAGAAGTCCAGTTTTTATACAAAAACAAAATCACCACTATAAATATATTATTCATTTAAATTCAATAAGCTTGTGCATTGTGTTGCATGTGATTCACTGTGCACTTATGTAAGAAAGCAAAGATCAGAAGGCACAGTTCCATAGTTCAGAGGTCTGTTTGAAGCACATTTAAGACCAGAGAGACTAAGAGGTGTTGGTGGGGTGTGGCTGGGAGGGCCCCTGAGAGTTCAGGTGATGGGAATATGCCCAGAGTGTGTAGTACATGGCTCCATTTCCTGACTAAAGAATCAGAAGGCTGAAAAAGTTGAGAGATATGACAAATGGGTTGTGACCAGGATGATAGAAATGTTAGGAAATGCACTAAGGTAGACATGAGTTGAGATTAAAAGAATATGTATTTCATATATATATATACATATATATACATATACATATATATACATATACACATATGTATGTATATGTATATGTATATACATATATATATATGAAATCCATTTAAGTTAAATAACCCATAATGTTTGGAAGAGAAGGTCAGGTATAAGTTTCAAGCTGGAATGTTCTTTTCTACAAAAGGTTTGTGAGAATGCACAAAACAGGAAGTCAATTTTAGAGTGTAGTCATACTTCTTAAGGGACTCTATCTATACCAAAGTACAGAAATTTAAAAATATTTACATGTGTTTTCAAATTTATAAGCTTATGATTAAGTATCTCATGGGGAGATGGTTACATTAAATGAGTTCTTCTCGCCCTGTTTCATCACATGGCACATATTTGCAATACCTGAAGGCTGTTAAGTCATGTTTACAAGCACTTAGGTGCAACTAAGGTACAGAGAACCTGTAGACACAAATAGTAAGAGATAAGTCTAGGAAGAAATTATGGCTTGGTCATGAAGAAACATTAATAAGCTTTAGTGAGCACATAGTAGGGAGTCATTGCACCTATTTTTAGCAGGAGCTTGTCCCCAAAACAGGCTGGAAAAATCGTTCTCTGATATTGATGGAATAAGTCAGAGAAGGAAGGAGGGAATCAGAGAAGCACTGGGGTCTGACCTAACATTGCAGGAGCAGGAATGAGGCAGACTGAACTTGGGAAGGAAATGTAGGGAGGAAAAGCAAAGGATTGGGTGACAAAAGTCCATGACTCCAGGTAGGGGGATGTGCATGATAGAGCAGACCAATCACAGGGAGACCAGGATGAAAGCGCAGGGAAGTTGGCCATCAGAACAGCTGATTTGGGGGACAGTGAAGAAATGTCTGGTGTATGACAAGTTGAGTTGGAGGTCCTAGCATTTCACAGTCATTGACATGGGTACTAAAGCTCAGGAAAGGGCAGCTATGGGGGTGGTAGAGATGAGAGAAGGGAGTAACCAGGGGAGACCGAACAGCCAGGGACAGGACCTGGGGGTCAGTATAGAGCTCTGGAGGAGCTGGGAGTGGTTGTGCAGAAGTAGGAGGACAGCCAGCCTCACAGAGGTCCAAAGAAGAGGGAAATTGAAAAAAAGAAGGGCTAATGACTTCATTGGAAGTTAAGGAGTAAGATGAGGTTATGGGGGTTGTTGGTGAGCTTGAAAAAGCAGCTCCTTTCAAGTGGGAAGGAACAATTCAACTCTCAGGGCGGTGGTTGAGTTGGGGTAGAAATGCAGAGGACACTCCAGAGAATGACAAAAAATCACTCAGCACCCATTCAAGTCTCTGTGTTGTTTCCATTCTACTCAGTCTTCCTAGACAATCTTATTTAATCCCACTTCTCCATCCACTTCTACAGAGCATCTTCTGCCACCACAACGTGAGACGCTTTCAAAAACTCATACCAGCTAAACGTGTTAATGGAGTCTCATGATGAAATTCTATCAGGCAGAGCATATTGTTATTGCAATATATTTTATTACTCTATTAGTACATGTTATAAAATATGTACTTATGAACAATTACCACTACAATTTCATATATCCAATCCATTGATGCAGGAATGTGTAGCAACAGTCATTTTCTAGTAAAGAAATTGAGATGAGTAAAGGTGAAATTCAAGATTCTATAGCATGTGTGAAATGAAATGATCCATTTTAAAGACCAGATATAACTACGTCACCATAGATACACTTCGATTTAAGACAACCCATTCCATGTATAACTGCTAAGAATACATTAAAGGTAGGGAATTAAAGTCAGATAAAATTCTCTTAACAAAATGTCAACTGTTTCACCCACAAGAACAGCAGGAAGCCTTTTTTTTTTAATGTCTCTTCTTT
>JAJEJO010002850.1:86217-124422 GCA_020662805.1 Glaucomys volans | reverse complement strand
TAACCAAATAGGAATTTTCATTTTTTCCTTTCCTTTCTTTCTTTTTTGGGGATTGAGCCCAGGGGTACTAAGCCACAGCCCAGACCTTTGTATTTTTTAATTATTTTCTATTTTATTTTATTTTTTGGTACCAGAGATTGAACTCAGGGATGCTTAACCACTGAGCCACATCCCCAGTGCTTTTTATATTTTATTTAGAGATGGGTCTGCTACATTGCTTAGGGCCTTGCTGAGTTTCTGAGGCTGGCTCTGAACTTGAGATCCTCCTGCCTCAATCTAGCCTCCTGAACCACCAGGATTACAGGCAGGCACCCCCTTGCCCTGACCAAATAAGAAATTTTCTTAAGGACTCAGGGTCTGATTGCAAATACATAACTGAAAAATATTAAATTCTGAGGGGTTATTTTGTTTATTATGAATCTTATTACTTGTCTTGAGTCAGCAAACCCCAATACTGCTATAAATAAAGCACTAGAATTAATTTTAGTTCTATATGTTATCATCTTATTGTTTATATAATGCTACAATGTTTGCTAGACCAAAGATTATGAGGATCATCTTAAATTGATTGCATTGTTGTGAATGCTTGGACCCTTTTTAAAATTCATTTTTAGGTGCCATTGGAGCCTCAGGTTGCCCCAAGGTCAGGGACTGTTCCCTGTGCAGTGTCCACAGGGTTGGCTGGGGTCTGCATCGGATCTAGCAGTTAGTCTGTGACTGCCCAGGGCGGCAGCTTCCTTCTCTGTCAGCGGGTGATTTGCTCCCATTGCTCAGAGCTCCTCATCTCTGTGAGGAGAGGAGCCATGGTGACAGGGTGCTCTCTGCAACTGTCACTCACTTCAAGGGTGGTAGGGAAAAAGACTTGCCCAATTGCTATGCCCAGCACCACCAGTGAGGTTGAGGATTCCAGTAAACTAGCCAACTTTCCCTACTTTCCCCCTATTCTGATGTATTTCATAGATGTCAGAACACACCTAGTGATACTGTGAGGGCAGGATTCCTGTCCCTTTGTGGATGCCACACACCCTGTGGCACCCCCTGCCCCCCACCCTCCTGCCCAGCTGTTTGAATGGGAAGCCAGAATCTGCATAAGGGGGTGGTGGTGGGTCTCAGGTTCAGGTGTGGGGCTGCTGCAGGTTGGTAGAGGGTTTGTGTATTTTTCAGATTCTCCTCCCAAACATCAAGAGGAAGAGAAACTTCCTGTGTATTTCAGAGAGTTGAACAGAGCTACCTGAAAAGGAATTACTTAATGCCTTGAGTGTGGTGCGGGGTGGCTTTTGAACCCAAGGCCATCTGACCCCAGAGCATCATTACCCTGTTGGGGACTCTCAGCACCCCCAGGACTGAGGCCAGCTGCCCTCCCACCAGCTCAACCTCGGACTCCCTGCCCTGTCTTGATCTCCCTCCCCTTCCCACCCTGGGGCGGTCTTGGGGTCTCCTAGGGTCTTGGACCTCTGGTGACAGGAGCTTGTTAACAGAAGGTTTGTCATGGAGGGCGAGGTTCTTCACAGAAGTGAAAGTGAAAGTGGGTTGCTGGAAAACCTCAGCTATTTGTTTTGCCAATCTAAATCCGGCAAGGATTCCAGGTAGTGGCATTGGGGCCGGGGACCAACTGCTACTCCTGGAGGAGCCTCCTCGGTTCATTGCCGGTGAGCGCCAGGGTGGTGAGGGGACCAGCCATGCTTGCGTCCGTGTGGTGGGTGCCCTGAGAGCCTGAGGGATGCCAAAGTGTGTGTAGGGTGGTGGCGGTGAACAGCTGAAGCATGTCCGGTTTTTGCGTATTTGGGAACCTCGGGAGAGGCTTTGACCTAGAGGGTCTGGCGGCTGTTCCCGCCAGGCGGCGCAGGGGAACCTTGGGCCTAGGTGTTGCGGGATAATGCCTGAGTGCCTGGGGTGTGGCAGTGGCGGCCGGAGTCGCCAGTCTGCAAGTGTCTGCAGGGAGGGATGCGAGCGGGACGACGGGGTGGCGGGGACCTGGAGGCTGTGATGATAGAGAGGGTCCCTGAGGGTGGCGGGGAGGCCTTGTGCAAGCGGTTGGGGTGAGAGGGGATGAGGGGGCAGCTAGCAGTGGGGGACATAGAGGGAGCGTGGGCAGGTGAAGGGCGGTGGCTGCGGGGAGGGGTCTGGGGGCAGGTGCGGGCGAGACGCAGGTGGGGACCCAGGTTTATGCTGGTCTTTCCAGCTGTGCTTTAGATATTCCTTCATGGCCCATTTTCTGCCAGAATTTGTGAAGTGTTGTTTTATTCTTAGAAATGTTTGGAAGAGTCAGCCAACTCACCCTGGAAACTAGGGAAGCTAGGCATGGAAATGTTGCTTCATGGTTAATTTCCTGAGTTAAACTGATTAAATTAATTTCTCAAATTCTAGATTAGGTTAATTTTGTAATTTCTCTTAATTCGTAAGAGATGGTTGACAATTTTCTCTTTTTATGTCAGCTTTGGTAAGATGATTTTCTTTGTAGACAGTTATCCATTTTTATCAGATGTAATTTTTTGATGTTATTTTCTATCTTGATCTTTTTCATTTGGTTCTTTCAGCTGTTATATATTTTATGTTTTTTCTACTTTCTTGACACAGAAAAGGATAACACTCATCATTTAGCCTCTCTTCTTTTCTAAGGTATATATTTATGGGTAATAACTTCTCATTCTGCTTTAACTGAACCCCCTAAGTTTTGTTAGGCATTATTTTCATTCTCCTTCAATTAAAAATATTTTCTAGCTTCTGTTGTGATTTCTTCTTTGGCCCAGGGATTTTATCAAGTGTGCTTGCTGTTTAACTTCCAAGCAATTGATGGCTTTTTGGATACCTTTTTGTTCTTCTTTAAAAAATTGACTTTTACCTTGCTATCACAGTGGTCGAATAACATATTGTGAATGATTTTAATTGTTTGAAACTTGTTGATCTTTTAAAAAATTCTTTTGAAGCAGCTTTGAGTTCACAGCAAAATTAGGAGGAGGGTACAGAGTTTCCCCAGACCCCCACCACAGGTAGCTTCCCCATGATTGATGTTGCCCCTCAGAATGGGACACTTGCTACAACCAACAAAACTAGATTGAGGGGTTGGGGCTGTAGCTCAGGGACCGAACGCTTGCCTAGCACGTGGGAGGCACTGGCTTTGATTCTCAGCACCACATGAAAATAAATAAATAAAGGAATTGTGTCCATCTACAACTAGAAAAATAAAAACAAAAAACAAAACCTATTTTGATGCATCACCATCACCCAAAGTCTCTAATGTGCATCAGATGTACTCCACCTGTTCAACACTCCCCCTTAAACCCAGTCATTCTTTATGTATCAGCATATGCTTGAGTTTGGCACATTTTGGTGATGTTCCATGTGTATCAGAGAATAATGTGAATTGTATCCATTCCATGTTAACTCTGTCAAGTTAATTCTGCATTTCTGGATTTTATGTATACTTATATTATGGTTTTTCAGAGAGTTGTACTAAGAGATTTTGCAGTGTTTTGGATTTATCCTTGTAATTCTGTTAATTTTGTTTTATTGATTTTAAGGACATGTTATTGGGAGCATACATAGTAATAGTTTTCTGTTTTATTTATTTATTTATTTATTTATTTACTTATGAATGATGCTGGGGATTGAACCCAGGGCCTTGTACTTGCAAGGCAAACACGCTACCAGCTGAGCTATATCACCAGCCCTAGTTTTCTGTTTTGTTGACTCTTCTTCACCTCTAATAAGACTTCTTGTCTTAAAGTCTTCCCTGATATTAGTAGAGCTACATCATTTTTTTTCTACTTATAGTTTGGATTCCTATAATTTTTTTCCATCCTGTTTTCAGTCTTTTTATTTTTGTATTAAAAGCATGATGCCATGGGGCTGGGATTGTGACTCCGTGGTAGATTGCCTGCCTAGCATGTGTGAGGCACTGGGTTCAATTCTCAGCACCACATATAAATTAATTAATTAAATGAAAGTCTATTAACATCTAAACAATTTTTTTAAAAAAAGCATGACTCCAATAAATGACCCAGTTCATACTTTTTTCATACTTTTTTCTTTTAAACATTTCTGATAACCTTCGTCTTTTACCTGCCCTAATCTCCTTACCTGACCTTCTCTTTCTCATCTCCCATCACAAAACCTCTGAGACAAGTCCACACAGAACAGTTGGATTTAAATAATTCAAGGGAGAAAAGGCTGTTGGAGACCTTGAACCTGACAGGGTGTGTCACCTGCTTCTCTTTCTCCCTCAGGAATCTGTGCTGTGACCTCATGACCTTGTTTCTGGGTGGGCCTGGGAAGCCCCAATTCCTGGTCCTGGGGTACTTTGATCATGAACTCCTCTTGGTCTATGATGGGGAGAGCCAAAGGGAAAACCTCTGGGTTCTCGGGAACAAGAAATATGCTGGAGCTGAAGCCTGAGAAAGAGAGACTGAAGACCTTCTTGAGAAGGAGAAACAGCTCAGGAAGACTGGCAGAGATCATGGGCCAGAAGGTCCACGAGCTGGGGCCATGGCAAATCCAGAGCATGTGGGTTCAAGCTCTGGTCCCTGGAGCACAACGAGGCTGGTCTGCACAGAGAAATGAGGCCTCTCTGTGCTGCACCAGGTACACCATACTTGGGCAGAGCAGAAGACATGACCCTTTTGGATGACGTCCTATGGAGAGCAGAGTCCAGCGATGGTGAGGTTACAAGTCACTGCCTGGGGTGGGCCAGGCCTCTAGGCCACATGGGCCTGTGAGCTAGGAGAACTGCAGCACTGGGGGGCTTCTGGTGCCTGGGCTACAATGGGCAGGACTTCTTCACCTTTAACCTGGAGACCCCTACATGGGCAATGACTGTGCCCTCAGCCCAGCAGACCTAGAAGTTCTGGGAGATGCCCGTCTCCAGGGCTGCCCTGGTTAGAATTTTCCGGCATGAGATATGTCCTTCCCAACTCTCAGACACCTGGTTTCCATGTGGCACCTCCTGGTGAATACAGGTTTTGACTCTGGGCAGCAGGGTGAGCTCACCTGTGGACCCTGGTGCCCTACAAGGGAACTTCGCTATTTCTCTGAAGGGCTGTTGTCATGGCCTTTGTTAGGTGCTGGGTTCTCAGTGAATTGTCTGAGGATTTCACAGCCTAAGGTGACACCCCTGTGTGTGGATCCTCTAGATCCATTGCTGGGTCCTTCACCTGGGAGATCAAGGGTCCCCAACCTGGTCCTGGATCTCAGACCTGAGGCCCAGGCAGGAAGGCAGGGAAGACTTTTCTTCAATAGACTCATTCTCTGGGATGTTGAGTCTGGGGAAGAAAACTAGATTTGAACTCCTGGGGAGAGACCCTAGGATGGGGCCACCCTGGCTGCGACCAAAATAAGGCAGAATGTTCTAGTGGTGGAGCTGGGTCATATATTCAAACCCAAACTTCCCCACAACAGCTGACTGATCTTGGGTCATTCCAGTCCTTTTCTGCTCTTGTTTTTAAGAAAGGTCAAGCTTGGGACTGTGGTTGTGGCTGGGTGGTAGAGCATTTACCTAGCACATGTGAAGCACTGGGTTCAATTCTCAGCACCACATAGAACTAAACAAACAAAGCAAAGGTATTGTTTCCATCTGCCACTAAAATTTAAAAAAACAGAAAGAAAGAAAGGTCAAGGTTGAAGCCTCCTCCTTGGCTGAGTCTTGTGGCAGAAAATGAAAGTGTCCTGAGAAACCAGCGTGTGGGGGAGGGGCTGCAGGATGGCTACTGACTATCCTGCCTCACATGTCAGATCCCACCTTGTGGTGCAGGTAGTTGAGGATAAATGTTCCAAACACCACAGGCAGAAAGGTGGAATCACATCAGCACCAGGTCTGCTTGGGTAAAATGCAGTATTGCTAGAATCTAACACATCTGCCTTTATACTTTAAATCATTTCCAGACTACTTATATATGTAATACAATGTAAAAGCTATGTAAATAGCTGTCATACTTGTATTGTTTAAGGACTAAAAATGTAAATGTTTAATACAGATGTCAATGTTTTTCAAAACAATTTGTTCTGTGGCTGATTGATCTATGGATGCAGAACTGACAGATACAGGGGGCTGACTACTGCTTCAAGAAGAGACAGAATGATCAAGGGAACAAAGACCATCTGGGAACAGACTCCCACACACCCTTACCTGATAAATGATGCAATAACACTGTAGCTCAGCTGGGAAATAGTGTTGGGTCACCTGGATTCTTATGGGGAAAAAAGTGTCTGTGGATCCCACCCTCATGCCCTGTGCAAAACAAGTTTCAGAGGAATTGCATCTGCGAGTACATGATGAAATAACAAAGTTTTAAGGAAAAAAATAGTAGAACATCTTTGTGATTTTGGTATAGAACAAGATTTCTTAGATAGGATATGAAAATGAAAATCATTAGCCATGAAGGGGAAACAAATATTAAATTATACTAAAATGACAAATCTACACTCATGAAAAGTCACTATGGCAAAAATGTAGAGAAAAACAGCATAGTGGAAAAATATTCACCCAGTCTGGGCTCTTCATCTGAGTGTCCCCACCCCGTGTCCTTGGAGTGTCAGTGACCTGCCACAGGAGATACCCTGACCCTGCTGGGGGATAAAAGAAATGCCCCCTTCATCTTGTAGGTACACTTGGGGTCATGCTTCCTAATCTGCCTGGTTCTCCATGATGTATTTATTAATATAAAAACCAATTTATAACTAAACTGTGGTCTCAAATAGAAATTTCTCCCAAGTGGATACACAAATGGCCATTTAGCAAATGAAAAGACGCTTGATATAAGCAGTCATTAAGGGAATAAAAATCACAAACACAATGAAATACTACTCTACAGAGACCACACAACTGGAAAACTGGCGTGTGCTGCTGAGGCTCTGGAGCAGCGGCACCCCATGCCGTGTGAAGTGGGGCCTCCAAGGAGAACATGAGGGCAGTTAACAGGCTAAAGGCAGAACTGGCACATGGCTGAGCCATCACACTCCAGGTCTATGGTCCAAAGAAACAAAAGCAGGGACCAGCAGCAGTGTGCACACTTGCACATTTAAGTTCATGTAGCCATGGTCCAGAGCAGTCAGAAGGTGGAAGCACCCCACGTGGCTGCTCAGGGAGCAGGTCTTAAAAGTTGATCCAGCTCCTGGATCCCTTGGTTGGGCCCAAGAACATATTTGGAGAGAGAAAGAACATTTTGATAGGTGGATGAAGATTACCAGTGAAAGAGAAATTTGTGGAGAGTTCTCCATGATTAAATCCCAACTGTAGGGCTTGTCCAGATTGTGTTGGTTTATTATTTAAGAAAAAACAAGCCTGTGCAGGGACAGTGGTGCATGGTTGTAATCCCAGCATCTTGGGTGGTTGAGGCAGGAGGATTGAAAGTTCAAAGGCAGCCTCAGCAACTTAGCGAGGTCCTCAGCAACTTAGAGGCTTTCTCAAAATTAAAAAAAAAAAAAGGCTGGGGATGGAGCTCAGTGGTTGAGTGCCCCTGGATTCAGTCCCTGGTATAAAAATAAAAATAAATTTTAAAATAAGATTCTACAATAATTGGATGCAGAAAACTCAAGGACAATATGCCCAGCTCTCTTGATCTGCAACCTTAACCTGACACACATCTCAAATATATTAACTATGCCTTAGCTAATGGAGTAACTCAGAGGTGAAGGGCACCAGCCTCCATACTTGTGGTGTCCTATAGAGGTGCAGGGAGGAAGGACCACTCTTGCTTTAGTTGGGTTCCTCACAGAACTCACAATTCTGCATAGAACTTTCTAGTACTTTCCAGTACTCTGATTAGTATAACTTGGTTCTTTTAGTTTAAAGTCAGATATTGCTATGGTGGCTGCAGCCAGCTGGAATCCAGTGGCAAAAGTTAATCAATTAAACCTGAAGTGTATTCTCTGGGTCAAAAGTGGTGCTAACCAGGAAATGTTCCTGTGAACAGTTCCCCTCTTTAGTTCCACCCTGTATGGGAGGAAAAGTAGGCTGATTTGACCCAGGTATGGATGAGGGGGCAGGCAGAGGGCTGTCCACTGCAGAGGAAATTCACATCACAGTCAGAATCAGAAGGCCTGGTGCTGGGAATTTGGCGATGCAGACAGCGGTTAGCAACATTGAGAGGCTGTGGGGCCAGCAAACTACACAGGAGAGAGAAGACCCATCATCATTCTGGCCTGAGCTGCACAGCCAGTGTGATGCTCATGGTCCTGACCAGCAGACAGGAGGTTCTGGCTCCCCCATGTGG
The DNA here is from genome assembly GCA_020662805.1 of Glaucomys volans. Taxonomy (NCBI): domain Eukaryota; kingdom Metazoa; phylum Chordata; class Mammalia; order Rodentia; family Sciuridae; genus Glaucomys; species Glaucomys volans. Next base: position 116,215 of record JAJEJO010002850.1, on the reverse strand, counting down.
TGGAGGGTGGCAGCACCATTCTCCAGGTGAAGTGTTTTGTTTTGTTTTGTGGTGTTGGGAATTGAACCCAGGGCTTTGTGCTTGTGAGGCAAGCACTCTACAAACTGAATTATATCTCCAGCCCCCATGTGAAGTTTTGATGCCCATTTCATTGTTTGATGCTGGAGTGATGCCTCTGGAATCCTGAGGTTTGCAAATGATTCGCCAGTGAAAGATCCACTCCCAGCTTTGGTAACTCCCATCTCTGTGCTGTTGTAATTGTAAACTTAGGAGCTGGTGGCACCACGTGCAGGACCACGTGGGTTATCAGCATGAAGCACCCTTTATATCAAAGTGATCAGAAGCCAACGTGTGCCTCTCCTCAGTTCTCCCAGTGTCACAATGGACTCCTGGTTCTTCACAAGCCAGTGTGTTCCATGTGACCAAGACTGATGGATCTCAAATGCCCACAGAGCCCCTTCTTGGCTGGGGACCCACAACCTGGCTGCCCCTGTGGCCTTCTGACACAACCTCAGTTTCTCTGACACACATTCTTTCCATGTTGCATCTACACATAGAAAGTCCTGTTTTAATGTTTGTCCACAAAGAGCTCTGGTCACATGCAGTGTGGTGGGAAGACCACAGAAGGACCTATACATGTTGAGGCTCAAGAAACAATACACAAAATGTGCTGCTTTGGACATCAAACTGAGATCTCCTTGGAGGCAGCATGCAGAGGGAAGGGCTGTCTTGGAAGTTCTTTAAGGTTGAATCTTCCAGAAGATGTTCAGTTGTGAATCTCTTCACCAGGGATCTCATCAACCATGGGAAGTGATATACATTCCAGGAAGGAAGACCAGCACTGATGCCACACCCAAATGAACTTGGTCCCAGGCTACTGTCTGTTCTTTCCTTTTATTTCCCCTAAAAACTTCTTTGTTCTCCTCTAACATTGCCTACAGTATTAGTCAGTATTGCATGACTGTAATGACAGGTCTGAGGCAGACCTACTTTGTAAAGAAAAAAGGTTTATTTAGCTTATATTTCTGGATGTTCAAAGTGAATGAAAGTCAGTGAAAGCTCTCAAGAGCATCAGGAGAAACACACCTCATCTTCTATAAAATTGAAGTAACTGAAACCTCAGACCAAAAACCAGGCAGGAGGGGGCAACATGGGGATGTAAATAAAGAAACAGAGAAGGTACTGGGTGGGGGGCAAAGGTCAGCAGGCACTGACAGTCTGTTTCCCAGGGGAGTCTCATTTTTAGGACTGGACTTAAACCCTGCAGAATTGGGAGGACAGAGTACAGTATGGTCCCTGGACTTGGCCTGGGTCTGGGGTACGAGAAAGCAAGGCTCGGCAAATGGCTTGCTCCTCAACTGCCTGGGTGTTGTCAAGACTAACACACACACAGCCCCCATGGTCTGAGCCATGCCCTTCCTTTGTTGTGTGAACAGTCTATGAATAGCAGGCCCAGAGAAACCTCACTTTAGGCTAAGATGACATTAGAAATGAGTGAGTAGAGAATATGTACAAAGACATGGGGCAGGGAGGAGACAAGGAAAAAGAAGATAAGCAAGAGCACTTTTTTGTTGTTGTTGTAGATGGATAGAATACTTTAATTCATTTATTTGTATGTGGTGATGAGGATCAAAACCCAGTGCTTCACACATGCTAGGCAAGCTCGCTGCTGTTGTTACTGTTTTGTTGGGTATTGACCTATTGTCACTGTTTGGCTAGGCCTCAACCTGTGGTTCTTTGTCCTTTCTGGAGGGGGTAAGGCCGATGAGGTAACCTACACCTTGGGAGAGCATGTTTTAGACCAATCTCAAATTTATTAAAGAATTACAGCACTTTTATAGAAGAGGGGAGTCCGAGAACAAAGAACAGGTAGTGTACAGTGATAGTCTGTAAGGATGGTCCAATTAGGAGTCACACAGTTTACCAAAGGGAGGAGGGAGAGAGGAGGAGGAGGGAAGCTGACCTGGCCCAATGGCCTTCGGTGGGTCAGGTCACTTGGGAGTTTTCTACACAAGCACGAACAATCCTTAGTGTGTAGTAAAGGATTTTACCTTTCCACAGGCTAGGAACATACACCTCAGTGGCTTCTTTCTACATCCTCACATGCTGCCACTGAGCTACAGCCCCAGCCCCAAGTGTGAGTTCATGAGAATCACAAACCACCACAAACCAAAGTGAAAGGGAGGAAAGGTCCTTTAATGAGCAAGCCAGGCAGGCAGTGGCTGGGAGCAGGCTAACACCTCAAAGAACTCCCAGCACCTGAACTTGGGAAGCACAGAGTTTATAAAGGCCGAACCACAAGAACAACTGAGGCACGTGTAGGTCAGAAAGACCCTGTGGAGACTGGTATTTTGATTACATGAGAGAATAGTTTTGATGACACATTTCAGAGTCATTGTGTTTCATGTCAAGGCCATAGTGGGGGTGCAGAAGGTCCTACTGTACTGTCAGCATAGATGCAGCTTCAGGAGCTGAAAGGAAACATTATAAGCAGGCATACAGTGGAGTCAGGGCAGAGCAACATGGCATTACTTTGGTTCTTTTCCATTTCATTCCCACATTCCTTTTTAGGGGCCTTCAAATCCTTGGTTTTAGCTTAGGGGCAGATGCTGGGTCCTGAGGATTACTATTTAGTTGGCACTTTTACACAAAAACACTTTTTTTAGTAGACTTTAGCTTTATTTACTTTTGGTAGGGCTGACATAAGTGTACATCTTGTTTGTTTGTTTGTTTGTTTGTTTGTTTGTTTTTGGTAAATATTGTTTTTCTTTCTTTCTTTCTTTCTTTCTTTCTTTCTTTCTTTCTTTCTTTTTCTTTTATTTTTTTTTTGTAGTGTCCATGAAAGATTGTGCTCAGGCTATACCATTCTGCCAGGTGTTTAAGACCTCTTGGTCAAAACTGACCTCGTTTCTATCTATTTTAAGAGTCAGCTGAGATTTGTCAGGAATTGCTCTTGGGGACTTGTGAGAAGCCTCCTGGCTCCTTAAGCTTTCCTCTACCAGTGGTGCCACCTGCCAGGATGGGTAGGGTCTGGCTGAGCACAGTGGCTTCTCTTGGAAGCATCAGGGATGTTTCCATCTCCAATGACCCTCCTCCTTGCAGAATGTAAGCTGATTGACTTCCTGTCCTCTAGGGTCTCCTCTCAATCTCCCTGATCAGCAGATCAGGGGACTTACCAGAGTTGCAGGGTCCAGAGAAGTCCTGTTATTCCCTGACCTTAGAGGACAAGGGCCAAAATATGGGCTGAGGTTTTCCTCAGCCCTTTGATTTCCTTGACTTTGGTCTCCAAGTTTTTGGTTTTAAACATCCAGCAAGCCAGTGTCACCAGTCTTAAAGAGGGAGGAACATGTTATAACTTTAATATCTGTAATGCTACAGTTATCCTTTTTATTTAATTGGGGTCAGCATTAGTACTAGAAGTCAGCAATGCATCCTATCTGTCCTGTAGGTGATGACTTATTATCTCAGATTAACCCAGGTTGCTTTTCAGAAGCAGCACCTCTGCAAAACACTGACAGGCAACAGTTATAAAGTTTGCAAGGAAAATATAAAATGAAATTAACAGAGCAAGAATATATTCAGTCTGTGTAATATCCATGAATCCAGAAAAATGAATTTTATGATCTTGAACCTTTACTTAGTTATACATTATATCTCTTGTTTGAGATCACAGTCATATTAATACCAAAAATCAAGTCTTTGAACACAAGTTTAAATGAGCTGAAGTCTAGCCTATTTTGGAGCCTTTTAAACAAGGAGCAAGGTGGGAGGGAGAGCCTTATCTCAGGTAAGGTGGGGCTCTTTACAAATACTGAAATACAGCATTACAGCTGAAACATGAATCAAAGAAAGGCTAAGACAGCTTTTAACTTTTTTTGTGTGTGGAAGAAGTGGCAGAATGCTTCCATGTTTTACAATGTCACCTTAAACAGATCAGGATCTCCTTATTATCTTTAAAAAATGCATTTAAATTCCAATTCCATTGGGAAGAGTAACACAAAACTGTATATATAACTTATTGACAACAGGTTACTTTATCCAGTTATAAAACATTAAAAGACATGAATAAATACAAACCAAATTTGCTATTTTTATATAAATCTAAGGCTTCTGTTACACATAATTTTAGTTTGTAAGGCAGAATGTGGGGGTCCTTGAGGTGGTGAGGTGACAGAGCAATGGAATCAGCTCTAGGAGACAGGTTCTGTAATGCAATTTCAACTTTATTCAGGAAGCATACATATTTTATAGAGGTAGGGAGCCAATGAGCAGAGAAGCAATGTTCAAGAGCCTATCAGAGGAAGCCAGCCAGAAACTGCACAATGCGGAAGGAGGAAGATGGGGGAATGGGGTGAGACTCTCCTGAGACACTGCCCCATTGGCTGGGGGGGTCTCTTGGGGATGTGCCTCCCAAGCATGATAATCCTAGGTGTTCCATATGATCTTACTCACTCCTCAGCAACAAGGATACATGTGCCTCGATGGCTTTTCCTGCATTTCCCACAAGTTTGGAGAACACAAAATTGGCAGCATGTTTTTCTAAGCTGTACATTTAAGTTTAGATTTTTAAAGTGCAAATTAGAATCCAAAGTGTACAACAACAATGATCACAGGTCCTTATAGGGTTCTCGTATACATTTAGGAAACAGTGTTAATGATCAGGAATTGACTTAGTCACAGTAAACAGATATAAGACAGGTCTTTAAACTTTACATGTCAATTAGACAAGACTTAGATATAGTTTTCAGATGCATTGTATACCTAGTCACATGTATTCTGGGTGTCAACAATATTGTTATAACCTAAATAACAATTGTTTGTTTAACCAGTAACAAAGTAATCATTTAAGATTTAGAACAGGAACACATCTTAGTTTCTTTAAGACTCAATTTCCGCAAGTAATAAAACCTGACAAATACAAGGAACTATCTTGATAGGAGCGTATCAATGCTTTAGATTTTGTTTCATCTCACATTAAATTTTGAGTAAGTGTAACTGACTGTGCTAATTAAAGCCAATTTCATCACTAAACAAACTTTTTGAAATTTACCCTTTATTTACTCAGACCCTCTTTCGCTTACTCAGAACTTTTTTGTCACAAGCCTTCTTATATCGCTCTCCTTTTAAATTCACAATTTGAAAACAATCTCTATAAATTTTAAATTTAGACAATTTTCTTCACCTTAATAAGATGGAATACTTTATGTAACTGACTAATTGAAGTGCAGTTAAAACTTTTGGACCCTTTCTTAAATTCATATTCTGAAACAGACCTTATGAATTATCTGTGCATTTAATTTACTCAACAAATTTCATCCCAGGCGAAGGCTGGACAGAGATGGGATGCTATTCAGCAAGAACTATCTTTGCCCCAGTGATGAATATCCTCTGGCCAGATGGGGTGTCCTGTCAGATCTTAAAAGGGGAAATTACTCCTGTGCCCAGGTCACAAACTGACAGTGCTGGAAACTACTGCCAATCCTTTGTGGCCAGCAGCCTCCACCTCCCAGGGGCAACATGGGCTGGAAGGCAGGGCAGAGGCCAGGTTTTCTTTGTCCATTTTTCTACAGCCCAGGCAGCTTCGGTCTGGTGGCCTGTTGAGCATTTGTCCCTGTCCACTTGTCCTGCCTGACTCAGGGCCTGGGACTCCAACCTTCAGTCCCACTGCTGCCAGGCCAGGTGCTTCCTGTGGAGGAGCAGCTGCAGCTTTGCCACCCCTCATGCCCAGGGTGCTTGGCCCTCAGTTGCCATCAGCACTCCCTGAACTGACAGGTGGGGGGCACTGCAAGGGAGCATCCTTGGTGCCAACCCCCCGGGGCCCTGTGCCATGCCCCAGACACGGGGCACTCATCACAAGTCAGTGGGCAGTGCATGTGACCTTAGCATCTGATCTAGAGGAGGCAGAACCAGGGGTTGGAAATTTCCCATCCCAGCAGCCACTTGTGCCTCCTCTGCCCAGGCACCAGCAGCCAGGGGAAGGAGGGACATTTGGGACATCTGCAGACAAGGGACAGGAAAAGACAAGACTTAGAGAAAGAGTTTACTGGGAATGTCAATATAACCCCAGAAGGGGTCAGTGCACACATGTAGTATGAGCAACAGGACAGGGGGACCACTCCTCCCAGGGAGAGGCCAGGACCCTGGGCCGGCTTCCTGTGGCCACTGAACCAAAGTGAGCTCCTCGGACAGTCCAGCTCTCCTTTCCTCAGAACAAATAACAGAGAGACCAGACAGGACAAAGACATTGATAAGGAGACATTTTTAAGCAAAGTACCCACCCAGAACATTTCAGTCATTCCTGCAACAATACAGCGAGTCAAGCAGTTAGACAAATCCAAAAGCAAGCAGCCAGGCAAAACAAAACCAAAGCCAGATTTCCCAAGAGAGTCAGAAAACCAAAATCCCCCACAATTGGCATCCCAGTAGAACATGAGAGGACTGGGAAAGGTTCGTCATCAGCAGTTCCCGTCCCAACCCAAACCAGATCTGACTTACCCCCCATGATGGTTAGAAGGACCTGATCCCTTTGGTGTCCAGGAATGCAGCAGACCTCCCCAGACTCAGTGGGAGGTATGGGGTCCTGGGATGTCATCAGAGGGCACCTCCCTGGCATCTTCCTCACTGATCAGGAAGGTCCTGAGTGATGCTGAGTCCCAAGGCATGGGGCCTTGCAACCCCCCAATCTTTCTGGGGCCTCCAAATGTTACACAGTGCATGAGAATTACAAATCCCATGCATGCTGAGCCAAAGTGAAAGGGAAAAAGTGTTCTCTAATGAGCAAACCAGGCAGCAGCTGGGAGCGGGCTAATGCCTCAAAGATCTCTCAGCACCTGAACTTGGGAAGCACAGAGTTTATAAAGGCAGAAACCACAAAAACAGTTGAGGCATGTGTAGGTCAGAAAGACCCTGTTGAGACAGATATTTTGATTACATGAGAGGATTGTTTTGATGACACATTTCAGAGTCATTTTGTTTGAACATCAAGGCCATAGTCAGGAATGCAGAAGGTCCTACTGTACTGTCAGCATAGATGCAGCTTCAGGAGGCTGAACGGAAAACTTTATAAGCAAGGATACAATGGAGTCAGGTCAGAACAAAATGGCATTACTTTGGTTCTTTTCTATTTCATGTTTTTGACAATTGTCTGTTGCTGTGATCTGACACTGAGTGATTTATGAAGAATAAAGGTTTATTGAAGAGGCTGACCTTAGCATCTATGCAGCTTCTGGTGAGGACCTCATGTGGCTTCCACTCATGGGAAAGCAGAAGGGCACTCTGGCAGGGGTGAAAGGGGCAAGACCCAAGGGGCAGCCTTGCTATATAACAGCCAGCTCCTATTGACTAATCCAGACCTGCAAGAGCAAGTATGCACTCCTGCAAAATAGACAGTAATCCAGGGTAGGATCATGGCTCAGTAGTAGAGTGTTTGCCTGGCATGAATGAGGCAATGGGTTTGATTTTCAGCACCACATGAAAATGAATGAATGAATGAATGAATAAATAAATGGAAAAAATAGACAGTAGTCCCCCCTAACCCCTCTACAGTACTGGGCATTGAACCCCCGGGGTGCTCTACCATGGAGCTGTATACCCAGCCCTTTTAATTTTTTTTTTAATTTTGAGACAGATTTCACTAAGTTTTCCAGGCTGGCCTCAAATTGCAATCCTCCTGCCTCAGCCTCCCAAATCCCTGGGATTACAGCCATGCGTCATGTACCTTGTTCACACATACATTAATCCCTCTTAACCATCCACTCACCTCTTAAAGGACTCACCTCCTGATGTCCCCACAACTGCAGTTTAATTTCAACATGAGTCTCTACCAACATCATATATCTGGAAAAGAAGAAAACCATACCAAATGTTTGTTGAGGATGACAAAGACTTCGTAACTAACAGTAGTCAATAATCCAAAGTCACAGGCAGTAGACTCTCAGGGAAGAGATGGAGAGAGCGAGACAGGATGAAGGAATAGGTGGCTGGAGAAGAACAGAAATGTGTAAAATGCATTTGTGAAACTGAAGGTGGACTCAGAAGCTGCACTGTATGTGATCCCACGCCAACCCCACACGGGATCTCTGGGAGTGCCATGCTCCCATTTTGGGTGGACTGAAGCTCTGGGAGTGGTTACTGAATTCCTGCCCTCTGGGGTTCTGAGGGATGAGAAAGGGAAATTCCAAGGCACCTACAGCTTTCCCAGCCTACAAACTGACCCTCGGTCACCAGGGCCTGGGTGTGTGGCCAGATGATGTCCCATGCACATGCCAGAGGTGCCACATTCTTCTGCAGGGGAACTGAGCTCATGCCTGACCCTCCTGCATGGGAAGATGTTGGGTCTCCGCTGTGCAGGGTTCAGAGAGACCCAGAGGATACACACTCCTGATCAGCCACTGGTAACATTCATAATGTCCAAGAGGAAGAAGGAGTTGGACATGGGAACAGGATGGGAACCAGAGAGGTGCCCAGATGGCCTCAGAGTCCAAGGGATGCAGGTCCAGGGCTGCTGTCTCCTCTAGGACAGCAGCTTCGTGTTTGACTTGTTACCTTGACCACTGCAGCAGTGCAGGGTTGACTGTTCTCCTGTTTGTTCAAATGAAACAGCAGGACTAGTTAGCACACCAGTCCCCAGTACGCTGCTCTGGCACGTTGACTATTTGGAATCAAAAGCACTTCAGATGCAGCAGGTACAAGAGGATCATTTAGACCCTCATTCTGTTTTTCTAAAATTGGGAAAGAAAATCTCTCATGAAAGATTCCTCCAGTAAAGTAACATTCTCAGAATCAAGGATGGGAAGCAGAAGCTGAGGAAAATCTGACCAAACCAAACATGGTAACCCAACCCTGATCTTCCCAGTCACTCCTCTACACAACCACAGCCTTTACCCAAGTCCCCCGGCCTGATCACAGTCTACTACTTCTGATTAATACAGTGTGTGTGTGTGTGTGTGTGTGTGTGTATGTGTGAGTGTGTGTGTGGTTCTGGGGGTTAAACTTGGGACCTCATGCATGCTAGGCAAACACTCTACCACTGAGCTACATCCCCAGCCCCAGAAATGATTGATTGACTGACAGCTTCATGGGGACTTCATGTCCTTTTTAAAATTTTTATTTCAATGTGGTACTGATGATTTAACCCAGGCTGCTCTACCACTGAGCTGCATCCCCAATCCTTTTGATTTCATTTTGAGACAGGGTCTTGTTAAGTTGCCTAGACTGGTCTCCAACTGTGACCTTTCTGCCTCAGCCTCCTGAATTGCTGGGATTTACACATGCACCATGGTGTCCAGTGGGTCTTCATTTCCTTAGGAAGGTGCCCATGCCATGTAAGATTTTGGATTAAATGAATTTGTGGTTTTCTCCTGTTGGTCTGTCTTGTGGCATTTTAATTCTCAGGCCAGCAGGGACCCTGAGAGGAGGGAGGTGGAGCTTTCCCTCCCCTTCCCTGCTTATTTTTATTTCTGCACTAACTACATGATTCTGTTTTTGGAAATTACCTCCAAAGTTCCAGATGCTCTGGAGGGCAGATAAGCCCTAGTCAAGTCAGTGTGATTTATGATTAAGAAGACTGAATTGGGGGGTGAGAGACTGGGGTTTTATGAATAAATGTAATTCTGGACTCGAAAATACCCAACCTGACCCCTTGCCTTTAAACTGGATATGTTGAGACACTTTCTGTTTATTGCATATAATAACACCTCCTTCATGGATGTTAAATAAGCCAGTTATAATGCATCACAATGCCAGCCAGCACTTCTAGGATTATGACTTAGATCTGGAAATGGAAAAGATTAACTAACAGTGGCCCAGGAGGAGGCATGAACATGAACATCTGCCAGGGCTCTTGGTCTTCAGATGAGTCTTTGTGTGTGGTCAGCACAGGGCACAGCAGGTAGCTAGGTGAACACCACTCTTACTGCTAAGGACAGGGGGTTGCTGAGCTGCCTCCTCTAATTATGACCTGGGCCCATTCCCCAGATGGCTGGACAGGGATCTCAGCCCCAAGAAATGGTGCTGAGGGGAGGGAGGCTCAGACCTTGGCCAAAGGCCCAGTCTGACAACAATTTCCAGGAGGGACAGAGGCCACATGTCACTGGAGGACTTTAATGAGACCCAGCTTTTTGGCTGAGCTCCACAGGCAGCCTGAATATCCTTGCTGTCCTTCAAATTAAGAGCAAAAGGTTTCTGGCTCTGCCTTTCCCATGAAGGACAGAACCCAGATGCTTCATGGAAACATCAACATTTGTCTTAAGCAACAGTAAGGAGAATTCAGAAATGAATTTGCCAGTTACAAGCAACTTAGTACAAACCACCATGTGAGGCTTCTGCTGATCGTCCCAGATGTTCTCAGAGGAACATTCATCAAACTGGTTGATCTGCACCTTCAGATCCAGAAGCAAACAGAATGGACTTGGTCAGGGAATCCTGTCAGAACCCTCGCCAGGCCTTCGTGCCAGGTGCCCTGTGGGCACCATCCTCACCAGACTGAGAGACCAGAAAGCAAGAACAGGATGATTCTGGTTTGTTATTTGATCTCCATCACCAAGCTAGATTTTGACAAATCCTAGTCAGTAAGGACATATCTGAAGAGTTATTTCAATAAGTGACTTGACAGTCTTTCTAATCTTGCTTTATTTGACATAGAATTCACATACCAAATGGTTATTCTTTCCTTTATCTGGTTTGTTATTTTATCTGAATTGTCAACTCAGTGTTAACAAATGCCACTCAGTAAGGATTTGTTTGAGTTATTTCAATAAGTGACTTAGTCTTTCCAATACTGCTTCATTGAGATATCATTTACATACCATAAGCTACCCATTTAATGTGAGAATTTAATGGTTTCTTAATTTATTCAGAGATTTGTGCAATCATTTTCATTACCCCTTATCCTTGGCAATCACTAATATATTTACCATCCCTACTATGGCTTTGTTTATTCTGGTACATCATGTGAATGAAGTCATACGTGACCATTTTGAATCTGTGTCTTTTATTTACCATAAGGTTTCAAAAAGTTCATCAATGTCTCACGTGTCTGGATTTCCTTGTGTTTTGTTGCCAAGTAACATTTCATGTTTAGATAAACCAAATATTGTTCATAGATTGAAGAGCTAATGGACATTTTGGGGGGTTGTCTCCCTGGGGGACGGATAGGACTCATCTGCTGTGACTAGATCTGTCACCTGTCACCTTAGATGTGTCCCTTTGCATGCAATTGCTGGGTCACATGGTAACTCTGTAAATTCCTGAGGAACTGCAGGGCGCAGCCTAGGGTGACATCAGATCCTGGCACACTCACTGGGCGACCTTCGTCACACCTTCTCCCACTATGCTGGGTGTTATTCCTCAATTCTTCCCCACATTCTTGTGGTCCTATTGCATAAACTCTTCTGTCTTATGACAAGGTTTTCATCTGCTGTCATGTTATTTCTCTTCCAAACTTCCTTTCAAATACAAAAATGTTTTGCTTGACATGGGGATAGGTTCTGGGGAAAGTATCCTTAGGCAATTAGGTCATTGTGCCAATGTGTTAGAGTACACTCACACAAACTGAAATGTTTACACTGTCACAAGGTGATATAATCTTAGTGTACCAAACTACTGTACTTATTCTGTTGTTGACAGAAATGTATTCTTTTGCCAGGTGCCATGGTGCAGGCCCGTAATCCCAGCCAAGGCAGGAGGATGCAAGTTCAAGGCCAACCGGGGCAACTGGGGAGACACTGTCTCAAAAAAGGCAGGGGCACCTGGGAAGCACTCAGTGGTAGAGGCTTACCTAGCACGCCCCAGGCCCCAGGTAGGTGATATTCCAAACACAAGATGGACTTCCTTCCTGGTAGGCTCCACCTGCACCTGGCCTGTGGAGGACCTCTGGAGGAAAACCCACACCATACAGCCTGTTAGTGCAAGGCCTGACCAATCACCATCCCTGATGAGAAGGGCAGGACAGACCAGGAACTTCCCCTGGGGCAGTGTCTTCTCATAGTGCACAGTATCTTGAACTTTCACCTGTGTTCAGAATTTGCCCATTCCCCATTACCCCTCTGACTGTGAAGCAGCCCCATTGGCTCTTTTGAGCCAACTGAAAATCCAGAAAGAGCGGGAGAAACGGCTGCTTCCCAGGTCAGACCCAGCTCCTGAACAGGTTCCCCAACCTCAGTAAACAGCTCAACTACCCAGGTCCCCTCCCCCACCCCTCAACATCTGAACATCAGCACAGGTGCAGAAAGGGCTCTAGCTCAGCCCTGCCCCTCTCTAGCCTGGGATCCTTGGGCTAGCCTGGGATTCTTGGGTTGACCTGGCCCTGCCCAACTCTGATTTTCTCTACCTGTCCTTTGCCCAGATCTCATTGTCCCCACCATAGCACCCAAAAAGGAAGGAGGAGGGGAATTCAGGGCTAGACTTGATCCCACCCACACCTTGCTTCTCTGTATCCCAACCAGGAGAGATAACTTCAGTGAAATTGGAAAGTTATAGTGAAGTTTAATGCCAAGTCCAGCATGGCCTCCAAACTTGCAGCTTCCTGCCAGGGGCAATGGGGGTATAGAAAATAAAAACTCAAAGACTCGCTAATTCAGAATTTGAAAATAAATAGCTTGAATCAGGTGGAGTGCTGCTCTCTGATGGAGAGCAGATTTACAATCTTTATACATGTCTTATTATCAAGTTAAGACTATGCAAGCATTATTCTTTGTATTCGGGAAAGTCACAGAAACTAGGACATCTATGTAGCTTTTCCACAGTTGCAAACCACAGTTCCAAATTGCAATGTTAGGAACATTCTGTAACTCTCAAGGAGGTACACACACACACACACACACACACACACGTCCATGCAGTTCTGTGGGAGAAACTCCAGAACCTTCCTGAGGTTCTCATAGGCGTGGTCCCTCCCATGTGTGTTGAGAGGGGGATGCTGTGTGCTCTCTGAGAAGAGCCATCTGTGACCAGGATATAGGGAGAGGGCAAAGGGGTTGCATTTGGGAGGGTTCCGGTGGTCAGTTCTCAGTTACTGTGTGCTGGGAGGATGGGTGTGAGGGGCCTTCCAGCTTCTGTGGGAACTTGTCATCTCAGGCTCAGAGACTAGATCTGGCATGAACAAGGCTGTGAAAGATGGCTTGTCACTCTAAGAGCAGCCAGGCACCTCTCCACACCCTTCCTACCTTTGGAAAGTCTCCACCTTCATTTCTCTGCTTCCTCTCAGGACCCCCAACACTGGCTCCCAGCTCCCATCCATCTGAGCCAGACCTGCTTCCCCTTGCTCCATGATCTGTTCCCACTGCAGATGCCCAACAGTGTAAGTGGTCAGGGAGGCAGGATGGGTATGGTCATCCTGTTAGGGGATCCACATCAGTGTCCAGACCCAGTGGGGACCAGGATTCAAGTCAACATCATGGGTTGGTTCTAGGGGCTCCTATGGTGTGAGCTCTGGTGTGTCCTAGTTTGGGACAGAGGTGCTGTCACCAGCACTGGTTGTGACTGGTCCCATTGGCAGATGCCTGCTCTTTGTACCATGCTTGAGTTCTGCAGTCCTGCCTGTCCCTTTGGCCTCTCCTGCACCTGACCACACTCCCTAGACTGCATAGACTAAATAGCAGAGTTGCCCAGCTGCCCAGCTCTGCTTTGTGGGGCTTTTTGAGAGTCCAGTTGTGGACTTAGACAGGCCTAGGATAGAGCCAGGCTCTTCCAGGTGATGCTGGGGATGCTGGGCACATTATTTTGCCTCTCTGAGCATCAGTTTTCTTCCTTGGTGAAGTAGAAACCAGGCCCAGCTGATCCATGGTCTATAGGAATAACAAATTACTCATTTAAAGGTCTGGCTATAAATATTCATGGAGGAATACCTGTGAGCTCAGAAGTCTGATAGGGGCTGCCAAAGACACTGAGGTGGCCCAGCAGCAGGCCCTGTCCCGAGAGTGGGGGACAGGTACCCAGCCTATGCTGTGATGACTAAGGTCAGGGCTGGTTGTGGGAACCCAGGCTGAGAAGGCCTGGGGGTTCCTGAGCCACCTGGATTTGAGAGCTGTTGACCTGGGGCAGAGGACATCTGAGTTAAGCTCTGTGACTGTTTCAGCAGATCTGTGTCCCTAAGAGCAGAGAGCAGGCCAGGGAGAAGAGGCAGGAGGGGGTGGCAGGGCTGAGCTTTATGGGGTTCAGAAGACTCAGAGTTCATTCCGAGCATCCTGGGCCATGCAGCCGGGTCCCATCTTGGGACAGAAATGGTCAGATGTGTGTGCAGAAGGCGAGCCTCAATGTGCTCACTGCCACGTTCCCTGCATGGAGGTGACAGGCAGCCCACCTGTCCCACAGCACTGTTTCTCCACCTGCTTTTCTGGTCTTGATCCTGCAGCTCAGGGAGAAGCAGAGTTTCCAGGCCACAGATGAGGGCACTCCAGGTGTCGTAAGGCCATCCAGCAGGGCTTCAAGGATGCATATTGTTTCAGTTGGAAAGAAAGTAGATTAGAAAGCTCAGTTGTGATCACTATATTTTGAAAATTTGTTCTAAATAGGTATACATGGCAGTAGAATGCACTTTGACACATCTTACATAAATGAAGCATAACTTTTCATTCTTGTGGTTGTACAAGATGTAGGATCACAGCAGTCAGGCAGTTACGTATGCAAATAGGCTTATAATGTCTGATTCATTCTATTATCCTTCCTATCCCTCATCCCCTCCCCTCAATTCACTCCCCTCTGTTCCAAAGAACCTCTATTCTTCCCTAGCATCCCACCCCCTTACTGTGAATTAATATCTGCTTATCAGATAAAACATTTGGCCTTTGTTTTTGGGGGATTGGCTTATTTTACTTAGCATGATATTTTTCAGTTCTAACCATTTAAAGGGCAAATGCCATCATTTCATTCTTCTTTAAAGCTGAGTAATGCTCCATTGTGTATACATACCCCATTTTCTTTATCCATTCATCTGTTGAAGGGCACCTAAATTGGTTCCATAGTTTAGCTATTGTGGATTGAGTTGCTATAAACATTGATGTGGCTGCATCACTGTAGTATGCTGATCTTATGTGTTTGGGTATAAACCAAGGAGTTGGGTAGCTGGGTCAAATGGTGACTCCATCCAAGTTTTCTGAGGAATCTCATTACTGCTTTCCAAACTGGTTGCACCAATCTGCAGTCCCACCATAAATGTTTGAGTGTCCCCTTTTCCCAACATCCTTGCCAACATTTATTGTTACTTGCATTCTTGATAATTGCCATTCTCACTGGAATAAGATGGAATCTTAGAGTAGTTTTGATTTGCATTTCTCTATTTGCAGGGAGATGCTGATCATTTTTCATATATTTATTGATCAATTGTATTTCTTCTGAGAAATGCCTTAGCCCATTCAGTTCCTTAGCCCATTTATTGATTGGGTTATTTATTTGTTTGGTGTTAGGTTTTTGAGTTCTTTATATATCCTGGAGATAAGTGCTCTATCTGAGGTGCATGTAGTAAAGATTTTCTCCTATTCTGTAGGCTCTCTCTTATATTCTTCATTGTTTCCTTTGCTGTGAAGAAGTTTTTAAGTTTCAATCTATCCCATTTACTTATTCTTGATTTTACCTCTTGTGCTTTAGGAGTCTTGTTAAGGAAGTCAGATCCTAAGCTGCCATGGTGAAGATTTGGGCCTACATTCCTACTTCTTCTATGAGGTGCAGGGTCTCTGTTCTAGTGCCTGTTTTTGATCCACTTAGAATTAAATTTTATGTAGGGTGAGAGGTAGGGTTTAATTTCATTTTGTTACATATGGATTTCCAGTTTTCCCAGCACCATTTTTTTAATAGGCTATCTTTTGTCCAATGTATGTTTGCAGCACCTTTGTCTAGTATGAGATAACCATATATATGTGGGTTTGTCCCTGTGTCTTCTATTCTGCTCCATGTCTCTTTTGGCCCCAATACCATGTTGCTTTGTTACTATATCTCTGTAGTATAATTTAAGGCCTGGTATGGTGATGCCTCCTGCTTTGCTTTTCTTGCTAAGGATTGCTTTGGATCCTCTGGGTCTCTTATTTTTCCAAATGAATTTCATGACCACTTTTTCTATTTCTATGAATAATGTCTTTGGAATTTTAATAGAAATTGCATTAAATCTGTATAGTGCTTTTGGTAGTATGAGCATTTTGACAATATTAACTCTGCCTATCTAGGAGCATCTTTCCATCTTGTAAGGTCTTTAATTTTTTTCTTTAGTGTTCTGTAGTTTTTAATGTAGAGGTCTTTCAACTATTTTGTTGATTCCCAAGTATTTTATTTTTTTAAGCCTATTGTGAATAGGGTAGATTTCCTAACTTCTCTTTCAGTAGATTCATCACTGATATATAGGAAAATGTTTGCTTTATGGGTGTTGATTTTATATCCTTCCACTTTGCTGAATTCATGTATTAGTTCTAGAAATTCTCTGGTGGAATTTTTTGGATCTTGTAAATATAGAATAATGTTATTGGCAAATAATGATGATTTGAGTTCTTTATTATTCATATTTCCTTAATATCTTTCTTTTTTCTAATTTCTCTGGCTAGAGTTTCAAGGATGATATTGAATAGAAGTGGTGATAGAGGGCATCTTTTTAGAGGAACTACTTTCAATATTTCTCCATTTAGAATGATGTGGGCCTTGGGCTTAGCATAGATATCTTAAAATGTTTAGGTATGTTCCTACTATTCCTAGTTTTTCTAGTGTTTTGAACATGAAGTGGTGCCATATTTTGTGAAATGCTTTTCTGCATCTATTGAGATGATCATACGATTCTTGTTTTTTTATTTATTTATTTTCTTTTTTTTTATTTGCTTATTGATTTGTTGAGCACAAATAGAGTATAGATATTGTTTCTCTGGTTGTACACAAATTAGACTCACACCATCTGTGCATTCATACATGTACACAGGGCAATGATGTCTGTCACACATTCTGTTATATTCTTACCCCCCACCAAGACCCCACCCCTCTCTTCCCTCTATGCTATCTATCCTTCCTCCATTCTTGCCACCTTCCCGCCCCCCGCATTATGCATCATCATTTGTTTATCAGAGACACCATTCGACCTTTGGATTTTGAGGATTGGCTGATCTCACTTAACATAACAGTCTCCAACATCATCCATTTACCTACAAATGCCAAAATTTTATTCTCTTTATGGCTGAATAATACTCCATTGTGTATATATACCACAGCATTTTTAGCCATTCATCTATTGAAGGGCATCTAGGTTGGTTCCACAATCTAGCTATTGTGAATTGAGCAGCTATGAATATTGATGTGGCTGCATCACTGTAGTAATCTGATTTTAAGTCCTTTGGGTATAGGACAAGGAGTGGGATAGCGGGGTCAAATGGTGGATACATTCCAAGTTCTCTAAGGAATCTCCACACTGCTCTCCAGAGTGGCTGCACCAAATTGCACTCCCACCAGCAATGTATGAGTGTACCCTTTTCCCCACATCCTCGCCAACACCTGTTGTTGCCTGTATTCTTAATAAAAGACATTCTAATTGGGGTAAGATGAAATCTGAAGGTGGTTTTGATTTGCATTTCTCTTATAACAAGGGATGTTGAACATTTTTTCATAAATCTGTTGATTGCTTGTAGATCTTCCTCTGTAAAGTGTCTGTTCATTTCCTTGGCCCATTTATTGATTGGGTTATTAGTGTTCTTGGTGTAAAGATTTTTGAGTACTTGGTAGATTCTGGAGATTAGTGCTCTGTCTGAAGTGTGTGTGGCAAAGATTTTCTCCCACTCTGAAGGCTCTCTCTTCACATTGCTGATTGTTTCCTTTGCTGAGAAGAAGCTTTTTAGTTTGACTCTATCCCAATCATTGATTCGTGCTTTTATTTCTTGCGCTTTGGGAGTCATGTTAAGGAAATCTGGTCCTAGGCCAACATGATGAAGATTTGGACCTATTTTCTCTTCTATTAGGTGCAGAGTCTCTGGTCTAATTTCTAGGTCTTTATCCACTTTGAGTTGAGTTTTATACAGTGTGAGAGATATGGGTTTAGTTTCATTTTGCTGCATATGGATTTCCAATTTTCCCAGCACCATTTGTTGAAGAGGCTGTCTTTTCTCCACTGTATGTTTTTGGCTCCTTTGTCAAGTATGAGGTACCTGTATTTATGTGGGTTTGTCTCTGTGTCTTCTATTCTGTACCATTGATCTACCTGTCTATTTTGGTGCCAATACCAAGCTGTTTTTGTTACTATTGCTCTGTAGTATAGTTGAAGATCTGGTATTGTGATACCACTGCTTCAATCTTCTTGCTAAGGATTGCTTTAGCTATTGTGGGTCTCATTCCTCCAAATGAAATTCACGATTGCTTGCTCTATTTCTACTATGGTCTGCCATTGGGATTTTAATTGGAATTGCATTGAATTTATATAGCACTTTTGGAAGTATGGCCATTTTGACAATATTAATTCTGCCTATCCAAGAACATGGGAGATCTTTCCATCTTCTCAGATTCTCTTTAACTTCTTTCTTTAGTGTTTTATAGTTCTCAGTGTAGAGGTCTTTCACATCTTTTGTTAGATTGATTCCCAAGTATTTTATTTTATTTGAGGTTATTGTGAATGTGGTAGTTTTCCAAATTTCTCTCTCAGAGGATGCATCACTTACAAATAAAAATGCATTGGATTTATGTGTATTAATTTTATATCCTGCTACTTTACTGAATTCATTTATGAGTTCCAGAAGTTTTCTGGTGGAATTCTTGGGGTCTTCTAAATAGAGAATCATGTCATCAGCAAATAGGGATAGTTTGAGCTCTTCTTTTCCTATTTCTATTCCTCTAATTTCTTTGGTCTGTCTAATTGCTCTGGCTAGAGTTTCAAGAACAATGTTAAATAGTAGTGGCAAAAGAGGGCATCCCTGCCTTGTTCCAGTTCTCAGGGGGAATGCTTTCAATTTTTTCTCCGTTTAGAATGATGTTAGTTGTGGGCTTAGCATAGATAGCCTTTACAATGTTAAGGAATATCCCCACTATCCCTATGTTTTCTAGTGTTTTGAGTTTGAAGAGGTGCTGTATTTTATCAAATGCTTTCTCTGCATCTATTGAAATAATCATGTGGTTCTTGACTTTAAGTCTGCTGATGTGGTGAATTACATTGATTGATTTCCGGATGTTGAACCAACCTTGCATCCCCGGGATGAAACCCACTTGATCATGGTGCACTATCTTTTTAATATGCTTTTGTTTGCGATTCGCTAAAATTTTGTTAAGAATTTTTGCATCTATATTCATTAGAGATATGGGTCTGAAATTTTCTTTCCTCGATGTGTCCTTCTCTGGTTTTGGTATCAGGGTGATATTAGCTTCATAGAATGAGTTTGGAAGGATTCCCTCCTCCTCTATTTCATGAAAAACTTTGAGGAGTATTGGAATGAGCTCTTCTTTGAAGGTCTTGTAGAAGTCAGCTGTGAATCCATCCAGTCCTGGACTTTTCTTTATTGGTAGGCTTTTGATGACTTCTTCACTTTCATTGCTTGAAATTGATCTATTTAAGTAGTGTATGTCCTCCAGATTCAGTTTGGGTGGCTCATATGCCTCTAGGAACCTGTTGATGTCTTCCAGGTTTTCTATTTTGTTGGAGTATAAATTTTCAAAGTAGCTTCTTATTATGTTTTGTATTTCAATTGTGTCTGCTGTAATATTTCCATTCCCATCACGAATTTTAGTAGTTTGGAGTTAATCTCTCCTTCTCTTCGTTAGTGTGGCTAATGGTTTATCAATTTTGTTTATTTTTTCAAAGAACCAACTTTTTGTTTTGTCAAGTTTTTGAATTGTTTCTTTTGTTTCAATTTCATTTATTTCAGCTCTGATTTTGATTATTTCCTGTCTTCTGCTACTTTTGGTGATGACCTGTTCCTCTTTTTCTAGGGCTTTGAGCTGTACTGTGAGATCATTAATTTGTTGACTTTTCATTCTTTTATTAAAAGCACTCCATGCAATGAATTTTCCTCTTAGCACTGCTTTCATAGTATCCCAGAGATTTTGATATGTTGTATCTTTGTTCTCATTGACCTCTAAGAATCTTTTAATTTCCCCCCTAATGTCTTCTGTTATCCATGCATCATTCAATAGCATATTATTTAATCTCCAGGTCTTGGAGTAGTTTCTGTTTCTAACTTTTTCATTGATATCTAATTTCATTCCATTATGATCTGATAGTATAGAAGGTAGTAGCTCTATGTTTTTGTATTTGCTAAGAGTAGCTTTGTGGCATAACATATGGTCTATTTTAGAGAAGGAACCATGAGCTGCTGAGAAGAAAGTGTATTCACTTTTTGATGGATGAAATATTCTATATATGTCTGTTAAGTCCAAATTAGCGATGTGTCATTGAGTCCTATGGTTTCTTTGTTCAATTTTTGCTTGGAAGATCTGTCCAACGGTGAGAGAGGAGTGTTAAAGTCCCCCAATATTATTGTGTTTTGGTCTATTTGGTTCCTGAAATTGAGAAGGGTCTGATTGATGTATGTGGATTCACCATTGTTTGGTGCATAAATATTTATGATTGTTATGTCTTGCTGATTCATGCTTCCTTTAAGCAGTATGAAATGTCCTTATTTATCCCTTCTGACTAACTTTGGCTTGAAGTCTACTTTATCTGAAATGAGAATGGAAACCCCAGCTTTTTTACTCAGTCCATGTGCATGGTATGTTTTCTCTCAACCTTTCACCTTTAGTCTGTGGGCATGTTTTTCTATGAGATGAGTCTCTTGAAGGCAGCATATTGTTGGGTCTTTCTTTTTAATCCAGTCTGCCAGTCTATGTCTTTTGATTGATGAGTTTAGGCCATTTACATTCAGGGTTATTATTGAGGTGTGACTTGTATTTCCTGTCATTTTAGCTTTTTGGGGGTTTTTAGCTTAACTTTATTTCTCCTTTGTTTGACTCCTTCTTTAGGGTAATTCCTCCCCATGTTGGCTGCGATTGTTGTTTTTCATTTCTTCCTCTTCGAATATTTTGTTGAGGATATTATGTAGGGCAGGCTTTCTCTTTGTGAATTCTTTAAGTTTTTGTTTATCATGGAAGGATTTTATTTCGTCATCAAATCTGAAGGTAAGGTTTGCTGGGTATAAGATTCTTGGTTGGCATCCGCTTTCTTTCAGAGCTTGAAATATGTTGTTCCAGACCCTTCTTGCTTTTAGGGTCTGGGCTGAGAAATCTGCTCATATCCTTATTGGTTTCCCCCTGTAGGTAATCTGATGTTTTTCTCTCACTGCCTTTAAAATTCTATCTTTGTTTTGTATGTTAGGTATTTTCATTTTAATGTGCCTTGGTGTGGATCTGTTTTAATTCTGTGTGTTTGGTGTCCTTTAAGCCTCTTGTAATTGATTTTCCATCTCATTCATCATATTTGGGAAATTTTCTGACATTATTTCATTGAACAGAATATTCATACCCTTGGTTTGTATCTCTGTGCCTTCCTCAATCCCAATAACTCTTAAATTTGGTCTTTTCATGATGTCCCATATTTCTTGGAGGTTTCGTTCATGATTCCTAACCATCTTCTCTGTTTGTTCAACTTTGTTTTCAAGATTAAATATTTTGTCTTCATTGTCTGAGGTTCTGTCTTCCAAGTGATCTATTCTGTTATTTATGCTTTCTATTGAGTTTTTCACTTGGCTGATTGTTTCCTTCATTTCCTTGTTTCCTTCAAGGATTTCTGTTTGTTTTTTTCTCAGAACTTCTATCTCTTTATTGAAATGATTTTTTGCTTCCTGCAATTGCTCTATTAGCTGATTATTCATAGCCTGAATCTGCTCTCTAGTCACATCATTCTCTTCTCGGATCATTTTAATAATGAACATTCTGAACTATCTTTCTGTCATTCCTTCTACCATGCTGTCTTTGGGTTCTCTTGATATATCATCTAGATTTGCTTGGGACACTTTCTTCCCGTGTTTTCTCATGTTGCTCATGTATCTTCCCCTCTGATGTTTGAGAGGTGCTTGATCAAGCGGTAACCCAAGAAAGCTGCTGTTCCACTTCCTCCAGTTTGGGAATGATCAATGCTTCTGTCAGAGGCAGCTGCCAGAGCCAGAGACTCGAGCCCCTCCAGGCCAGACTGCCCAGGAAACGCTGTGCAGTGTCCGGGAAGACAGGAGCTCAGTTCTGCAGGTTCAGGAAGTCCCAGATGGTCGCTCACTGCCAGGGAAGCTGCAAAATGGCACCAAAGGGTCCAAACTCACCACCGGAGCTGGAGACTCCATCCCCTCCAGGCCAGACTGCCCAGGAGAGGTCATGCAGTGGCGGGGAAGACCGGAGCTCACGATTCTTGTTTTTAAGTCTATTGGTGTGATGAAGGACATGTATTGATTTCTGTATGTGGAACCAACCTTGCATCCTTGGGCTGAACCCCACTTGATTGGGTTGCACTATTTTTAAGTATATTTTTGTTTGTGATTTGCCAGAATTTTATTGAGAATTTTTGCATCTATGTTCATCAGGAATATTGGTCTGAAGTTTTCTTTCCCTGGTGTATTTTTGTCTGGTTTTGGTATCAGGGTGATACTAGCCTCATAAAATGAGTTTGGAAGGGTTCCATCCTTTTCTATTTCATGAAATATCTGGAAGAGTATTGGTATTAATTCTTCTTTGAAGATCTTGTAGAACTCCGCTGAGAATCCATGTGGTTGTGGGCTTTTCTTGGTTGGTAGGCTTTTGATGGCATCTTTTATTTCATTGCTTGTAATTGACATGTTTAAATTGTGTGTATCATCCTGTTTCAGTTTGGGTATGTCTCTAGAAAATTGTCTTTAAGGTTTTCTATTTTCTTGCAGTATAAATTATCCAAGTAGGTTGTGATTTTTGTCTGTATTTCAGTAGTGTCTGTCATGATATTTCCTTTTCCATCATGAATTTTAAAAATTTGATTTTTCTTTCTCTTTCTCTTCATTAGTGTGGCTAGGGGTTTATCAATTTTATTTATTTTTTCAAAGAACCAACTTTTTGTTTTGTCAATTTTTTGAATTGTTTCTTTTGTTTCAATTTCTTTGATTTCAGCTCTGATTTCAATTATTACCTGTCTTCTATTGCTTTTGGTGTTGATTTGTTTCTCTTTCTCTAGGGCTTTGAGATGTAATGTTAGGTCATTTATTCATTGACTTCCTGTTCTTTTAATGTGTGAGCTCAATTCAATGAGCTTTCCTCTTAGCACTGCCTTCATAGTGTCCCAGAGATTTTGACATGTTGTATTGGTGTTCCCATTTACCTCTAAGCACTTCTTATTTCATCCCTGATTTTTTCTGCTATCCATTTGTCACTCAATAGCGTATTGTTTAGTCTCCATGTGTTAGAGTGGCTTCTATTTTTTATTTTATCATTGTTATCTAATTTCATTCTATTATGATTATCTCTTTGCTTTTGTATTCACTAAGAGTTGCTTTGTGGCATAAGATATGGTTTATTTTAGAGATGGATCTGTGTGCTGCAGAGAAGAAATTGTATTCATTGTTGATGGATGAAAAGTTCTAGATATGTACATTAAGTCTAAATTATGGAATGTGTTATTTAGATTTATAGTTTCTTTGTTTAGTTTTGTTTGGAAGATCTATTCTGTAGTGAGAGAGCTGTATTGAAGTCACTCAGTATTATTGTGTTGTGATCTATTTGTTTCTTGAAATTGAGAAGTGCTGGTTTGATTTACACATATGCTCCAATGTATATAATTTTTTGTGATTGTTATTCTTGCTGATGCATAATTCCCTTGAGCAGTATGAAATGTCCTTCTTTCTCCCTTCTCATTAACTTTTTCCATACTCGATGAGATAGATGAATGCTATATTTTTAATGAGCTTTTGTGGCTTTATGTATGCCACATGCTAATCTGTTTTGTTTTTCCAGTGAGGCACAGGCCTGTGGTTAATCACTTGTGAATACAGAAGTTGTCTTGTTAAATTTCAAATTAATGATTCAGTTCTCACATCTTGTTTCCACTTGGTTTCTTGGGGTCATTCCTCAGATATGTTTTTTTGTTGGGGAAGGGTTGTTTTCTACCAAAATAAAGGGTGATGTAGGGCTTGAACCTGAGCCAGAGTGTATTACAGAAGCACATACTGAGGGCAGGGTTGGGACCCCAAGGACGGAAGAACACAGACCACTCTCCTTGGCCTGCATCCTGATCTTTCAGCTGAGACAGGATCTGGGGCAAGAGAGTGAAGGGAGGTCAGAGCACAGGGGTCTAACAGGTTGGAATGGTCCCTGCAAATTCTGACACCCTAATCAAGGTGTCAAAGACTTTTGGACACAATGCTGCCCAATCCCACCAGCAGGCCCTCCAAGTCCCCAACCCTGTTCTGCCCACACTGTGGTGTCAATGTCCAGGGTCTCTCATCTGCATGGATGTTCAGCTCTGTGAAGCTGGACCAGGGCTATCCTGGTGGAAGCTGGTCCTCGGGTGTTGGGACGTTGCCTCTGCCATGGTTAACAAAGTCTCTGGATTTCTAAAGTCAGTGCGAACTCCTGACCTCTAAAGACCATTTGTTTAATTCTCTTGTTTCACTCCCTGGATCCAGGCAAGGCTCCTGCTTCCCACCTCCCACCGCAGGTCAGTGACACAGGCTGGACTGGGACCCAGGTTCTCTGACCTACAGTCCAGGAACTCCAAACATCACTGACCCAGCCCCTGTGGGAAGGGCAGGCAGGGCTTGCTCACAGACACCCCTGGGTAGGACCGGGTGGGAAGTCCCCAGGGCTCCTGGGAGGGGCTAGCAGAGCTGGGCTCCTGGAATGTGAAACCCAGGGGGATTGTGAGCACTTCTTGTTCTCAGAGGGTTCCTTAGGGCTTGCCCTTTTTCACAGGAGTAGACACAAATCTGTGTCCTGGCAGGCTTGGGTTGTTATTTCCATCTGGCCTCAGGAAGCTCCTCCTAGGAACTGGCAGGAATGTGGGGAGAATGCCAGGTGTGTAGAAGGAGGGGTGGGTGCTTCCCAGAGCATGGAGGCCCCTCCTCTGCTGACTGAGCAGGAAGAGGCTCTTAGTCCTGTGCTCCAACCACCTCACCAGGACTTCAGGGACTGACCTAGCTCTCTGCAAAGGGGCTTCTGTTGACCAAAGCCTGATGTTCAGGCCTGACTCCTGCCCTGCTTGGGTCCCCCACATAATACAGTGAATTAAGTGCCTGGATATCAGAGGCTGGGGCTGGAGGGACCTCAGGAAGGAAAGTAGAGACATCTGCTGAGCTGTGACCCAGGATCCTGGTGCCACTTCTGCAGCTCCTATGGCTCTTCAGCAACTCAGATCTATTTCCTGTCAAGAGATGCTGCAGTACCTCCTGCTGATCCCACACCTCTGCTGCCCAGAGCTTCACATGCATCCACAACCCCAGCTGCAAGAAAGGGTGGTCTGAGGCTTCCAGCTTCTTCAGATGGGAAGGCTCTGAGGAGGTGGGAATGGTGCAGGTGTCTACCCACCAAGGCCTGCACACTGTCCATGTCTCCCTACCAGTCTCCTTTACAGAGCTCCATATTGACAGCCACATGCCTCCTTTGTCTCGACCCCCTTCACCTCCAGTGGCAGACCTCATCAATCTCTCCCCGTTGTCAGTGCCTCCAGCTCTTTTCTTGTCCTGTGTACATGCACATGCTCCTGGGTTCAGGTACCAGAACTCTTGTATGATCCTCTCCACGCTCTGTGTGGATCATCTTCATCTTCCAGCTTTAAGTTTAGATGACACCCTCTGGAAACTTCCTGTACCCCAAGGCTGTAGTTGGCTACCCTGTTAGATCCTGAGAGCATCCTGTAAGTCTTTATCCAAAAATGAAATGTTTAAGTTCTTTCTAAAATTTTTAAGGAATCCCAAGAGAATCCTGATTTCTTTTTTACATTTTGAGAGTGGAAAGGGGTGGGATTCAGACACAGGGTTGACCTCAAAGTCTTGTTACTGTTCAGTCATGGGCTCATTGCATCATAGAGCCCTGGACTAACCACCCCTGCTTTCCCACCAGCAAAGTCTCTGAGATCCTCCTTACCTGTCTGATCTTCCTCTACTTTCCCACCATGGTATGACTCAGCCCCCCTAAGAGACTGGGATTCAGACCAAGGAAAGCTGAGTGGATATGCCTCTGATGAAAGTTGCTTTGGATTTTGCTTTTAAGGCAGGCACTGAGAGTTAGGTCCCTGTTGTGGTTTTTGATTGTCTGCAAGGAGGGAATGAACAATTTTGGTCCCTGAGTTTATCAGGGACTGTGTATCTGGTTAAACTAGACCAGTCTCCACTCCACACAAGCAGTTGGGCACCACAATCCCACTATAAGGTGAAGACCCTCAGAGCCAGCATCATTTCAGCTGCAGAAATAATCAAAGCAATTGAACTTGCCAGCACCGATGATGTGGACAGCTCCTCATGGTCTTTTAAACTCCCCCCAGTCATGTTTTACTTTTTTTTTTAACTTGGCAAAGTACTCATAACAAACTCAAAATTTACTACTGTAATTGTATTAATGTGTACATACAATTCAGCAACAGTTAGCACATGTTTTTCCTTTCTTTTTTTTTCTTATGGGTACATATCCAGGAGTGAGATTGCTTGTTCATATGATGATTCCATGTCTAATTTACTCGAGAACAGAGAAGCTGCTTTCTGCCTAATTTGTCACATGTCCATCACATTCTATTATTACCTTCTTTGTTTTTGTAAGGGCAATTCTAATATATCTATATTTGCTTCTGCTTCTCATTCTTTTAAATTTGAATCCCCCACTTCAATCTTTCTAGAGATTTGTTGATTTTCTTGACATTCCCAAAGACTCAACTTTTGGGTCTATTGCTTTTTCTCTTTTTCACTTATCTCTTTATTCTATAATATTTCCTTCTAGCTATGGTGACTGGAGTTTTGAGGTGAGACTGGATTCCCTGCTTTGCCAATTTACTTCTGGGTTCTTGTCTCATAAATTTGAAAAATAAAATTCATGGACAAGAATGGAAGGGAAGAGTAAATGGAGTAACACTTACTTGAGAAGAGAGAGAACTCCTGAGTTAGGGGAGGAGGCCAGATAGCAGGTTAAACCATTTTGGTGTGCTAGCTTAGGGGCTTATATGGTTTGGGGTAGAGCATGAGCAAAGCTCTGTTAAGCAGGTATTGAAAAAGCATCAAGCTGGGCACAGTGGTGCATGCCTGTAATACCAGCACTTGGGAGGCTGAGGCAGGAGGATCATGAGTCCAAAGCCAGCCTCAGCAACTTAGCGAGGTCCTAAGCAACTCAGTGAGACTCTGTCTCTAAATAAAACACAAAATAGGGCTGGGGATGTGACTCAGTGGTGGAGTGCCCCTGGGTTTAATCCCCAGTACCAAAAAAAAAAAAAGAAAAAGAAAAAGAAAAAGAAAAGGCATCAAGACTATTGGCTGTGTCCTTGACCTGAGTTTTAATCCTTCCTGTAATTCCCACTTGAGTACACTCCCACCTTCCATTTTCCCTGCCTCTCTGGGACAAAGGAGTTGGCTGGAGTCTTCCCAAGGTGAGCCTCATGATCTTTTATATTTGAAGTAGGCCTTGATGGTGCCCATTAGTACTTCTGGTGTGGTCTCTGCCTTTGAATCAGGCCTTAGTTGGGGCCCACTGCCTGCTTTCCTGACCATCTTGTTCTAATTAATGGGTTTAGTTTGATTTTCCTTTACTGGTTCATGAAACTGTAAATTTAGGGCAATGATCTGAAATCTTTCTTTTTTAAAAAATATTTTAAATTTACAGCTACAATTTTCCCTCAAAGTACTGTTATTCTGCATCCCTGAAGCTTTGTTACACTGTGTTTTCCTCTTCACATATAGTATTTTACAATTTCTCTTTTGAAATCTTCTTTGACCTTTGGTTGTTTCATTTCCAAGAACTTTTACTTTTCTTTATTTTTTTCTTTTATTGATTTCTGGTTTTATTCTATTGCAGTCAGAGGAGATTTTTGGTATAACTTCAAATTTTTTAACTTATCAAGATCATGTGGTAGATCTTGAAGAATGTTTCATGTGTACCTAGGAGAACCTGTATCTGCTATTGCTGAGTGGAGTGTTCTGTATATGACTGTTAGGTCTAATGTTTTCAAATCCTCTGTTGATCTTCCATCTAGATAGTCTGTCTATTATTGAAAGTGTTGGTTTGCATTCTCCAATAACTAACTATACATCTCTACCTTCACTTATGTCTATTTTTCTTCATTTACTGAATGGTCCTATTGCTCATATATGTTTTCAATTGCTATGTTCTCTTAAATATATTCCCTTGTTGTCATTTGATTATTATTTATATGTAATATGTTTTCCTCCACAGAGAAACGTTGGTGCTTCCTCCTGTCAGGGGCTTCTTCTCTGCACCAAGTGTGCAGGGGGGCTGAATCTGCCACCTGTTGCATTAGGGTGTAATTTCCATCTGGCCCCAGGGAGTCTCTCCCACGTGATGTCCAGACAGATACGTAGGGCATTGCAGGTGTGGGTGGGAGTACAGTAGGGTCTCTCCAGTTCTAGAGGCTGCTCCATCTCCAGGTGTAATTGGGCCAGACAGATAACTCTGCTCCACGTGTGCACTGCAAGCTTGCAGGCTGCTATATGCTTCCAACACCAGGGCCTTAGGTGATAAGAGTTGGTTTAGCATCAGGCCAGATTCCTCCTGCTTAAAATGCTGCACAGCAGTAGCAAGAACTGAAGCAAGTTGGGCACAACAGCACATTCCTGTACTCCCAGCAACTCAGGAGGCTGAGGCAGGAGAATTGCAAGTTCAAAGCCAGTCTCAGCAACTTAGCAAAGCCCTAAGCAATTTATCAAGACTCTCCCTCAAAATAATAAAATAAAAGGGCTGGAAATGTGGCTCAGTGGGCAAGCAGCCCTGGGTTCAATTCCTGGCATTATGAAAACAAACAAACAAACAAACCATCATCAACCCTGTAGCAAAAATAAACCCCTCAGACTAATATCAGTATAAGGAGCTTCAGTGCAGGCATTGGGGAGCTGACCAACCCACTGACAGAGCCACATGTGCTGCCTCCATGCAGGAGCCCCAGAAGTGACCCATAACAACTGGAATGCTTTACATTTATTTCATGAAATATATAAAGGTAATCTAATCAGCACACACAATAAAGAGGTAACTAAAATGCCACATTAATCTTACTTTTGAATCCCAAAGAAGAATTTCCATTAGATACCAGACTTGGTATAGGATCCACCCCAGTAAATGCTGGGGTATATAAGTGATACTTCTCCTGGTGAGATGTCATGTCCTGGAAGAAGCCACATCATGCTCTGGTCTGGTGACCTCCACTCTCACCAGATCTGTGCAAGGACAAGCACGAGCACCCTCCTCTCAAAGATTCATTGGCAAACATTCAGCAATATATTTGGATGGATTCTGGGATTCTTACTGGGGAAGATGAGTCAACACAGAAAACTTCATGACATTAGAGTAAATATTCAAATAACCAAAGAATGTTGAAGATGAAAGAAAATGTGTCATGAATGTCTTTAACTTAGTAACCATAACCAACTTCTACCTCAGTGTGTTAGACAACAACACATACTTTTCTGGTTTTATCAGCTAAGGAGAAAACAATTTATTTTTATTCCTTTTTTGCAGCAGAGGGGGGAGACTTGGTATTGAACCCAGGGGTGCTCTTCACCACTGAGCTACATCCCTAGCATTTTTTTCCTTTTTATTTTGAGACAGTGTCTTGCTAAATTGCTTAGGTCCCTGCTGAATTGCTGAGGCAGCCCTTGAACTTCTGAATCATCCTGACTCAGCCTCCAGAGTTGCTGGGATTGCAGGCGTGCACCACCACATCAGGCTGATTTTTTCTTGTATATAACAGAAATAACTACTTGGACACTGTCAGGTGATCATTTTTTTTAAAAGACATGGAAAGAAATTTATTTTGGAAAATAAATACATATTCAAGGAAGAAGAGGGGTAATCTCAAGAGAGGGAGAGGACTTTGTTGGTAAAGTAAGGAAAATGTGTCCAAAGAGTTTTATATATATATATATATATATATATATATATATATATATATATATAT